>LNAC01001359.1:127634-220028 GCA_002007465.1 Ailurus styani | reverse complement strand
AAAAAAAAAAAAAGAAAAGGGCTAAAGGCACGGACAGGTATTTCCTAGAATAACACATAAAGGTGAAAAGATGCTCAAGGCTTATTTAGGAAAATGCAAATTGCTTCATTACTTCACATTGTAGTATCATCGTACTATTTGACTAGCTTAATAACAAATACAAGTAGCCTGATAATATCTAGTGTTGTGGAGTTGTAGAGTTTTGGAAATTCTCATCAACTGGAAGTTAATGTGCAAATTCATGAAATCTATTTTTCATTTACTTACTGAGAATGAAGATATGTACTTCTTAAAAATCCAGAAATGATACTGATAGTTAATATACTCCATAGATAATCTTATACATGTTTACCAAAAAGCATAAAAGAATATTTATAGTAGCTCTGTAATAGATATCACCTAAAAACACCATAAACATATATTGACAAGAAAGTAGATATTATGTGCAATAAAAAAGAACAATCTATAACTAAAACATCTATAAGACTAAAAAAACCCTAATGTTGTTAGAAGCAATCATAGATCTCTATGTATGTAAGATAAAACTTATGTACATCTTTAAAAGAAAAAAATATGGTTTATAGATACACATTATGTATACGGTGTATAAACACACACACACACATATATATGATAAACTAAGAAAACTTAGTTATCTTTGGTGTACAGGGACAGGGTACACCTGGTAGGGAAGGGGAGCCCATTGATCTTCTATGGTGCTAATAAAATTCTGGTTTGGGGGGCACCTGGGAGGCTCAGTCAGTTAAGTGTCTGCCTTCAGCTCAGGTTATGGTCCCAGGGTCCAGGGATTGAGACCCGCATCAGGCTCCTTGCTCAACAGGGAACCTGCTTCTTCTTCTCTCTCTGCTCTGCTCCCTCTGCTTGTGCTCTCTGTCAAATGAATAAATAAAATCTTTAAGATGAATAAATAAATAAATAAATAAACAAATAAATATAGATAATTAGATACATAAATATATAAATATAAAGTTCTGTTTCTTAACATATATGATGAACACTTGGATGTTCAATTCTTACTATTTTTAAGATATGCATATGTGCATTAGACATACATTTGGTACAACTACCCTAAAGCTCTCTGTTTCAATCTTGGATTTGGAGGAAAAAATTGATTTTAACTTTAAATGGAAGCAATGGGCATAGCAGAAAGAATGCACAGGTTTTAGAACTGGGACATACTTAGGGTTGAATTTCCACTTGACAACTTTCAGCACTTCTAATAGCAAAGCCTCAGAGAGAATATTTTCTTGGCTTTAGTTCTCTAAACACTTGCATGAATTGAGAACTTCAAAATTCTTGGAACATAACAACTCAGTCCAAACTTCTGCACCGAGAGATGACCAAGCCTTGGCCTGGCTTGTGTCCCTAGAACAACCCCAGCCCCTCCTTAGAAGGCCTGAAATGAGAAAACTCAAGGCTGCCAGAGGCATATTCTGTTTGTTTCAGCCAAAACCTGGTTATAGTTTCCAGAACCCTCTCTTAGAATAATTACTTTGTTCATTTGTATATTTTAGAGTAATTACGTCAGAAAGCTTGAAATTATAAATCCCTTCTCTGCCATTTGAGATATAAAACTTCAAGCCCACTCTCTCTTTGAAATGCAAACACTGAGGGAGATAACTCTCTGGCTCCTGACTCCCATGGAGGATAAGGGCCTAACCGCCAGGGATGCCTTGTTTTAACTTCACCACTGCTTCCTGGAAAGGGTAAGAAAAAGACAGAAAGGGTAAGTTTCTTTCTCCTCTAGATAAACTTCAACTGACAAATCCAAGTGGCCCAGTCACATGAACTGACCTCATCAGCTTTCAGTGCTCTGCCCTCAGCATACCCCAGCCTCTAAACAGCCTCCAGTCTTTGGGTTTTTGCAAAATTAAGTTCAGTTCACACTAGATTCTTTTTCCTATTGCAATTGTATGACTGAATAAAACCTGTTCTTACTGCTTGACTGTCAGACTTTATCTTTGAGACTAAAACGATAAAGCATATGTAAAGTACTTATATAAATACTTGACCAAATAGATGGTGCTGAAAACAAATTCTGTCATTTCTACTCACCATCAGTCTCATCCCCAAGTTTTCCTGGTAGTGAATTTTTCTCAAATAAATAGTGAATACATAAAAGTCTCTGACTGAAGTGAAGGACACTTAAATAGTACACCCAAATCCCCATAAGGCAATTGAATAATCACTGAGTTCTACTAAAGTTAAAAGTTGAAACTTTAGTCAAGAAAGTAATTAAGTGTCCAACTTTTATTAGCATAAATCAATGATTGTTAAACTTAAAATCATAGGCTCCTTTAATATTTAAAAGGCTATATATGAGTCCTTTTTTCATATATACATAAATTCTTCTGGTAATTTAACTGGACTCAAGAAACACTTATGATCCATGATCTCCAAAGAAGAACTTCTAGTTTAGGGGCACCTGGGCTGCTGAGTCAGTTGAGCGACCGACGCCTGGTTTCTGCTCAGGTCATGATCTCATTGGTTATGGGATCTAGCCCTGTGTTGGGCTCCATGCTCAGCAGGGAGTCTGCTTGAAGATACTCTCCCTCTGCCCCTCCCCCAACTCATGCAAGCGCTCTTGCTCTCTCTCTCTCTAAAATAAATAAATCTTCTTTAAAAAAAGAACTTCTAGTTTACATTGCTATTCACTGAAAACCATTCCAAAACCTTAATATTTAGAAAGACAAAAACAATAAACAAGTACACCTTTTTTTTTGCAAGATGATAATGATTGACTGCAACTTTTTATTTCCAAATATTCTGATTGTGATTAAGTGAGAGAGAGGACAAATGTCTAATATTTCTTTACACTGTGTATCTTTTCACTCTTCTTCTAGAACAGTAATAACCAAGAGAAATAAAAATGCATGAGAGTAATTTACCATATCTGTAGGTATATTAGAAGATCTTGTGTGAAAGGTTGATGAAATCTAATCAGTTATTAATGAAATCAAAAGTACCGTAATAAGGTTACATATTGATGACCTCTTTTATTGTAGATAGTTATTCAAATATGTATTCTATAAAGGGTTTGGTGTATTTGATAATGTCATTACCAATCAATATGCAAATGCATGGTATTAAGTGCAGTCTGTGTCCGAGGATTTCATTAGAGATGAGAAAATTCACAAGTGTCAGAAGTAGAGAAAAGAAATATGTATTAATTATATTGCCAACATTCTTTGAGAAGTTTCTTCTGCAAGAGTCAGTTAAATCTCAGAAAAAATGATTAGGAAACTATATTTTGTAACTTATTATCTTTTGATACATATCTTTTACTCAATTCTCTAGTAGGCTGTTTGAAAACACTTTTCTTCCCTTTGAGGAAAAACAGTTTTATGCTTACTATTTAAAAAATTAAATACACAAAAACATAATAATCTATTCATGTAATCAGTTATTAACTATATTGGATATGTTTATATAAACATTATATATATAAATAGAAAGATATTGGTATAGATATACATATAAAGATATCCATTGAGCTATTCAATGGTTTTGTGTCTAGCACCTATCAGACCCTATTTTAGGTATCAGGGATAAACAAAATAAAACAAAACAAAACAACAGAGTCCCTATATTCAACAAGCTCAATCTCCTTTACAAGATAGAAGTAGAAACAAATACTCATGATGTGTACTCTAATAAAAGTGTATGTCCACCTTAAGCGTGGCATAACTGCAGAAAAAATTCACAGTATGTTGTCATGTCATAGCATAAACCTTTCATGAAACCTGAACAATAGCAATGTCTGAGACAAGAGGTGAGTGCATGGGTGTTGGATGAGTTTGGAGATATTGTTGGAAGTAAAAGTCATATATTGGCAAAGTCATTTGTCCTCTATTCTATAAGCAATGAAGAATAAATGAAAGGTTTAATGCAAAAGAGTAATACAATTATTTTTATGTTTTAAGGGAAAATATATTTCATTGTATTAGGGAAAATTGAAGAAATGTGGTGACAGAAAAACCATTTTGAAGACTACTTCAAAAACCAAGTTAGACATTAGAAGAAAGTCCTTTAAGCCCGTAGCTATATGTAGGATGAGAAATTACAGAAATGACAGAATTAAGAATCACATTGTTTAACATATATATTCAACTTATTTGAGAGAAAATATTGAGAAACTGGGGAAAATCCACACCATTTAATTAAAAAACCAGGATGTCAGTAGTGTCATGAACAAGAATAATGAATATCCACAGAAGTTCATGAGAGAAGGAACTTATAACTGTTCCATGTGGACATTTTTTAGGAAATATCAGCGAGTGTGGATTCTTGACTAGGGTTATAGAAATGGGAGCTATTCATTTTAAGAATTATCAAAACATGGCCTTTTGCTTAAAATATTATTAAAGGTTGTTTTGTTTTATTTTGTTTTGTTCTTCCATAGAACTAACATTTGGCAATCTACCATCTATGGTTGTTTTGTTTTCTGGGTACATAAGAATAACAAATAAATATGTCTTTCTATAGAAGATTAATGGGGTAGGAAAGATGGAAAAGTCACAAGTATGTACAACTAGATATAATATGATATTTGGAAAATATATGCAATTTTAAGTAGAAAGGAAGAAATATTTATATTTTTCCTGGGTGGAAATAGAAGAATATACTCTAAGAGGGCACACAAAGGAGTTAGCAAGTCAATTTAACTGTAAAAGATTTAGTTAGAATTCATGAGACAACAGTATTTATAGAGGATTGTTCAAACTAGAGAAAAAGCAGATGCAGAGTAAGAGAGTGCAAAGAACCTGGTTTGTATTTATAATGCTTATTTAATTTATAATGGAGTTATTATAATTAAGATATTAACTTAAAGAATTATAGTAACATCAAGTCAGTATACATGTGTATATATGTGGATTAATAAATGTACATCAAAAATCACAAATCTAGTCTAAAATATTTCTTAAACTCTACGATTCACTTCTATTTTGGATCAGCTTCTGTTACTTGCCCTCTATTTTACAAATGATTATTTTTTACACATGATCTACATCCTTCCTCCATCAGTAGAAAAAAAAATGGAACTCCATATATAGTCATACAATCTTGAGTCTTGGGATACAAGGAGAAGGCATTGTAGGGGCTCACATAATAGCAGTTGTAGGAAGTATATGCTAGTAACGAAATAAGTGATTCCTCATGCTTTAGGCAACAACATTTTTAATTAAATAATTCTATACAGAGTTTGAGACTACTTAATCATTTCATGTGAAGCACCATTAAGAAGGGTTAAGTCAAAACAAATGTACCTAACTATCAGTATTTTGGTTATGTAATGCTTTTCATAAAAAATAATCATTTCCTGAATAATACTTCATAATTTTCAATGAATCTTTCCAAATGTAACTTTGTTTTCCAATTTTTTATTTTTATTTTATGTATCCACAGTGCTTAATGAGTTGCCTATCAATAAAATGCTCAAAAAGTACTTAAGTGAATGAATGAATAAATCAATTAATAGATTAATGCTAGCAGAGCAAAGATGTCATTTTAACTGATTATCCCTGAAGTTATATCATAATTTGGATTTTTCTAGACTCAAAGGAACATAATTATGTACAAAATCAGAGATGGTTATTTTTATTTCATAAAATGGCCTCATATCTTTCATCAACATATTTTTAATGAGTATACACTGTAAATCAAGAATCATAAAAATACCATCATCATAGATATTAAAGTCTAGCTCCATATTAATTATGCATAAAGTTTAATATATAAACATATATCAACCTTATTTAATATAGAATTCATATGAATTTTAGAACCAATACTGCTAAATAGGTACATTATATACATAATATATCTGAAGTCATTTTATTGAATGCACACTTTCTAATCAATTTGACTCTTTCCTACCCATTAGAATCAAAACAATCCCTCCAGAATATATGTTGAGCCAAAGAGAAAAATTTTTAATTCATTGATCACATATTATCACAATGACTTGGGGCTGCTCATAAAGACAAACCTAAAGTGTCAATCATAATAATAAAACTTTTACCAAAATTATCTTAAAAGATAATTTCTTAAGCACAGCTGTTGGGAAATTTTTTCTTTAATTTTATGCATAATAAGCCTCTTCACAGATTCTCAGTAGGGATAGAATCATATGATTTCAGAAATGAAAGAACTTCAGAGATAATCAGTCCTAAAAACCAGCTCTACTGCATTTGAGATAGGAATGCCAAGTAAATTGTCTAATTTCACTGAATAAACTTAGGGTCTGATTTAAGCCTAAAGATAGTTTTCTGACTCATACTCAATCATTTTGTATGAAGTACTATATCAATCGGGGTAGTGTAGGATGTGCTGTACAAACAAACAATCCTAAATTCTCAGTGGCATATAACAATAGAGGTGGCTTTTAAAGTTCCTGCTCAAAATGTCATTTCCACTTACGTATAGTGTCCAAAGCAGATAACATGGTTACTCCTGGGACTGACGGGGTGGGAGTTTCCATTCATCTTCAAATGTGGAGCAGTATGTGTTTAGAACAATAATAAAATCTATCACAAAGTCTTAGTGAAGGAGTCCCTGATGAAATGACAGATTCAGTGACAAAACTCTGCTCTGATTCAGGTACATTCTATGTCTTGAGGTCCATCACTAATTTAAAAATGAAAGTTACACGTGTGTGAGAGGATGGCATTGTACTGACTGGTATTTCTTGGAAACTTCTTATCCACACTAAATACATAAATTGTGTTATAAATACCTCAAGAGAAAGGGAAAGTCTAATCATCACCTTTACTATAATTTACTTTCTCTGTCTAGGATTTTTATTGAATTATATGATGGTGATTATTTCAGAGAGAAAGAGGGGAGGAGAAAGAGATTGTGAATCTAGTCATTTTACTTGAAATTTTCCATTTACGATAGTTTTCCTGCAAAAATTACAGATAAACAGTTAGCTTTGGATACCATCCAAGAGGAATTATTAACTTTGTTAGAGAAATTATTTTTAGTATATCCACATTCAATTGGTTCTCTCTCTGTTTATGCCTTTTTATTCAGCAAAGATCTGAAGTGAAATATATCTAGTTTCCTGTAAAATTTATCACAAGTCTCAAATTAAGAGCCATTTAATATCTAATTCATTAACTTAAAATGATTTCCAGAGCAACTTTTAATTTCCCAGCAATTTAGTCTAGGAGAGGCTCCAAAAGTATTTTACCTCTTTTAATTTATTAGTTATTATTATTTATTAGCACTTAGAATTACAGCAATTCATATCGTTGTCTCTGCTTCCTGAAGAGGACACCATTAAGGAAGTGGATGTGGACACCTACATCAGGAGCTAGCTTGAAAATGAAAGCCCAGGGCGCCTGGGTGGCTCAGTGGGTTAAAGCCTCTGCCTTCGGCTCAGGTCATGATCTCAGGGTCCTGGGATCAAGGCCCACATCGGGCTCCCTGCTCAGCGGGGAGCCTGCTTCCCCCTCTCTCTCTCTGCCTGCCTCTCTGCCTCCTTGTGATCTCTCTCCCTCTGTGAAATAAATAAATAAAATCTTAAAAGAAAAAGAAAATGAAAGCCCATGTTGCGTAGCTTGATAGAGAAGTTTAATTATCCCAACTACTGAAGAATTAGAAAGAGGGGGAAGCAGCTCATACAAGGTAGCAAGAGTGCTCTCTCCTGAGTCCAAGAATGGAGCTGAGGCAGATGCTGCCAAGTGGGGGCTGGGAACAGGGTGGGAGGGCCTGCCTGGTCAGGACTAGAATCATGGAGATTTTACGGAAACTGAGGGAAAGAAGACTCGGGGCTTCTCCCATCCTCCTACCCTGAATATTTGTATCCTCTCCTGTATTAAACAAATCTAGTCCAACGCAGTAGACAAAAAAGAGAGTGAACAAGTATCCTAATGACAAAGATGTTTTCAAAACGCAGTTTGAATGAGACTCCCCCCTGAGGTAGGTATAGAGCCCCGTAAGGACAGAGTGGATCAGAACATAAGGAGGTAAATATTTATAGAATTCTTTAGTGTACACATGGCTTTTGCCAGAGGATTCCTTTNTTTTTTTTTTTTTTTCCTTTTCCTTTTTTTTTTTTTTTTTTCCTGGTAGCTTTTGCATGTTCTCATACTTAGAAGGTAGAAGAAAAGAATCATCCAGGGGAGAGTGAGAAATATTCTAATACCTACATGTCTTGTAAAACCTTTGAAGACAAAGAACCGTGTAAATAGAAAAATTTTGCTTTAAATCTCAGACTTGAAAAGACAGATATGTGTGGGTCTTAAAAAGAACTTGTGAAAGGGATTCATTCTGCCAACTATTCACTTACTGCCCTGACAAACTACCATAAAATAACTTCCTTTGTCGTAAGGCAAAAGGATCTCCAGACACCTCAGAAAGCATAGGAAAATAGTAATGCAGTGATAATGGATAATGCCTAATATTTGAAGGGTGCAAAGCAAGAGAACAGATGGTGGTCACATACTGTATGTTACATATTTTATTTTATTTTTGAAGATTTTATTTAAATTCTAGTTAGTTAACAAAGAATGTAGTGTTATTTTCAGGGGTAGAATTGAGAGATTCATCTCGTGCATACAACACTCAGTGCTCACAAGATCAAGTGCTCTCCTTAATGTTATGACGCATTTAAGCCATCCACTCACTCACCTCCCTCCAGCAACCCTCAATTTGTTCTCTATAATTTAAAGTCTCTTATGGTTTTCTTCCCTCTCTGTTTTTGTTTGTTTAAGCTTTTATTTATTTATTTGACACGGAGGGTGGGAGAGACAGAGAGAGGCAGAGAGAGGCTCCCCACTGTGCAAGGAGTCCACCGTGGGGCTCAGTCCCAGGACCTTGGGATCATGACCTAGCTGAAGGCAGATGCTTAACTAACTGAGCCATACAGGTGCCCCTCCTCTCTGTTTATATCTTATTTTATTTTTCCTTCTCTTCCCCTAGGTTCATCTGTTTTGTTTCTCAAATTCTACACATGAGTGAAATCATATAGTATTTGTCTTTCTCTGCCTGACTTATTTCACTTAGCATAAAACATTCATAGATTACATCTTTTAAATCAACTAAGAAAAGTTTAAGTAAAATATTTTCTTTTTTTTTTCAGAATATACCTGAGTAATAATCAAAACCAAAAGCTGACTCAAAGTTAGCAAAGAAACAAAGATGATTACATTTGTTCTTGCACATCAGTGGCCAGCAAAGCTGAGGTGAGACACAAGATCAAGATGCATAAAGCATATGGTATACACTTATACCATAAAAGTTGTCTGTGACTTCATTTCAACAAAACAACTCATTATGTCATTATAGTCATTGTTTTAAAATAATCTGTATTCTGTTTATGGTAATGATTCGAACACTGAAAATGCAATGTTATTGTATTCAGTGTAGAAATGTTAGTTATGCCTAGAATGTTTTTCCTTTCTTTCCCTACAAATCCAACCCAGACTTAATTTCTACCACTTCTCTAAGTTTTTCCTGAGTACCATACCAAGGTAATCTGTTCCTACTTTGAGATTCTCTAATTGCACAATTAATCAGATAATTACTTGTGAACTGTATTGTAATACCACCTTTTTTTTTTATTAGCTTAGGGTTTTTTTCCCTTTTTTACATATCTATATTTTCCCACAATAATGTTTTTCCACAGTGATACCTGTTTTTATTCTCAGCTTGAGAGCTTTCGCTCTTTGGGTATTCAGGGCATCGCAAATCAGCTTTTCATGCACATAGAGGGTAGTCAGTTAAGACTCCTCGAGAACCTCTGCCATTGATCAAAACTGAATTCAGAATCCCTTAAGTCTACTGATTCCTTCAGGCTTCCATACATTCTCGTAAGTGACTCCACCCATGGTCTTGTTCTAGTACTCGATGTGAAACCACCTACAGCCTGAGGATACCCTTCTGACTTGCAGTCTTAACCTAAAGAGTAGATACTAAACTGTCTACACACGTATTCCACCTCAAATTATCAGAGGCTTAATTATCAGCAACTTTTATGGAATACTAGATGAATATCAGTGAGTAATAGCCTTCATCTGATTTCCTGCCCTTTGCCAGAGACTCTATTTTTATTTTTTATTTTATTTTTTTTTTTAAGATTTTATTTATTTATTTCACAGAGGGAGAGAGATCACAAGGAGGCAGAGAGGCAGGCAGAGAGAAAGGAGGAAGCAGGCTCCCGGCTGAGCAGGGAGCCCGATGCGGGCCTCGATCCCAGGACCCTGAGATCATGACCTGAGCCGAAAGCAGAGGCTTTAACCCACTGAACCACCCAGGTGCCCTGCCAGAGACTTTATAAAGGTCGACTGGATTTAGACTGCCTGGGCTCCAATCCAAGCTCTCTGTGAATTTAGCCAAGTTGTTTTTCATCTTTTAATGTTCAATGTTCTCACCTGTCAAATGGACTTTTATAAATGAAATCATAATAACAGTTACCATAAATTGGTTGTGAATATAAAATAAGCTCAATGTAAAATACTTCAGTGTGTGGAAGAAAATAAGTACGTACTTGTATTTTGTGTATCTATATTTGTAAATACACACATGAACTCACATGGTAAGAAAACTTAAATCCTCAAAAAAATTGGTGAGATCATTGAAACATTTTTTTTTTAATTTGTGTTTCCCAAATTGTGATTCTTGGACTTCAAGTTTACATATGACTCCACAGTCAAGCTCAGCATTATAATATATTTATATAGAGAGCAATGTATATCTATTTAATCCAGTTAATATAGCCTAAATGTTATCCTTTTCTGGTTTAAAAAAAATGTGACAAGAAACAAGTTAGTGTGACCATTATGGAATCTATTTGTTAGTGACAGCTGACATTGTTAAAAATAACCAAGTGCAGTACTTTGGTGTTAAAACCATCTGAAGGGGCTCATCAACTTGGGGAGTAATTGCTTTATTGTTGCATTTTCTTTTTCCTGAAGTTTGAGAACAAGGGTTAAATAGTTGTGATTATTTCAAAGGATGTAATTAAGGCCCTTAAATAGATATGATGCTGGCTTAGAAACTAAAAAAAGCTTCAGGATATGAATTTAAGTACTGAAATTGTGTACCTATAATATGCTTATTATAACAAATAGGCAGCCCATATGAAACCCAGCTGGGAAGTAGCCATGTACACAGTCTTAGCATATTGCATCTTAATGTCTGTATTATAAAAACATATCCCCCCTTGCTGAGATTGTAGTCCCTCTTTCTGTAGTCTCAAACATTTGATGAAACATCTCATTTTCAAAATGCTGCCAGATTGAAAACCTGTGATCTAATGGCATTTAATTTCCAGACACAGATACAGATAATTGTATCTTTAATGAAATTAACAGAGGCCTAGCTTCTTATACTGAAAGGAAACATAGTAGTAACCTGGTCCAAGTGCTTATTTTACAAAATGAGAAAATGATGGATTTAAAAGAGAAGCGAATTGCCTGAAATCAAAGACATAGGCAATCCTCAATCAGAGACTGACATTGGGTCCCTTTGCTCAAATAACTTTAACTCTACCTGGCTGCATTCCCAGGTACATGAGAGCAAATATATAAAAATATATATATTTATGCTAAAATCACCTGGGCATTTATTTTCATTCAGCATTCTGAAAAAGTGAAAAGTGCTTTTTAAGACAAGAACCAAATCCATATATACAATTGATAAAAAGCTAGGACAGGGACCTCTGTTAAATCACTTACCTTGTGAGATCTTTGAGGACAGAGGTTCTATCTTATTCATTGCCTTTCTTCTGAGTATTTCATATGGTGCCTGGCATCTAGTAAACACACAAAGTGTGCTTGTTGGATAAAATTGCCTAAATTCGATCTGTCAGGGTACCTACCAGCTGTCAGATTTATGATTGTGTCATATGTTCTGACAGCTGTGCAAGTTCCTAACCATTGGGTGGATGCCTACCCTATCCACTGAACTTATTTCTGAGCCAATGAAAAATGAAATGGCTCAAAAGCACGAAAGGAAAAAAAATTATACGAACTCAAATAAATTGGTATATACAACATAACAATAACTCTGATCTTAGGTTCACTAAGTAAAGTGTTCCCACATGATTAAAGATTCCCAACATGTCCATAGGTATTGTAATTAGAATAGTGGACCAAACACTATCAAACTGCACTAGATTATTCAGGGATTTCTCCTGCAATACATGTTGTATTTGGTTTTCCAAAGGGTAATGTGTAACATTTCCTAAAGAACAATTTCAAACTTTGATTAATCTCAGGAAGAGTGCAGAGCAAGCGAGACAAATGTTTCAGAAATTTCAGTGAGTTTAGTGAGTAAATTTTCCACAGTCCTTGAAAAATCAGTTTTATCATATTACAGGAAACTTCAAAATTAAGAAAATTGAGAGGTTGTTTTTTTAATGGAATCACTGTATTGTGTCTTCTTTGTCAAATATACTATGACGTATATTTCTGTAGCACAGGTTAGTTTATACACAACTGATACATAGGAGGATTATGTCAATATAATTCACCAGTCAGATTGGTTCACCTTTGATCCCACCAGGAATCCATATGAATGCTAATAAGCATGTTAACACAGCTGAGTATTGAATGGAGAAATACAATCTCATGCACAATGAAAACACACCCCATATTTTTCATCTTTGCAGTATTTGGCCATGTGCTCATTCTTAGAAGTATTTCTTGGCCCATTCTATTCCCCATGCTTTTTGTGATTTTTCTCTTGCTTCAAAACAGCAGCATCAAATCTACCTTAAGTTCCCTCTATCGAGCTAATTTTAGGTTTTATTTTTAAAGTTCCTACTTTATTATGGTCTAGTCTATACACCAATAATTTTGTTATTTTTTAAATGTTTTAGAAGTAAAACAATTGCCAGATCCTTATAGATTCATACAATTTTGCTATCTGTTGGTGTTTTGATTACAAACTGACCTTGATTTTGAGTAGCCTATTGCCCATCAATCTTTCCCATTAGCTCTGTTATTTTTGGTCTATGATTCTGCAGAATGCAAGGTTTTATAAGAATTCATGCATTTCGCAATCACCCAATACTGCGCAATAATCAGAGAAAAGGTATTATGAGAGAACTATAAAAGAAAGAAGCTAATACAGCCTAGAGTTAAGGTTTGCCAAAAAGTTTCCAAAAGCATTGCCATCTGGTTGAACCTGGATGGGTAGATGACAGGAGTAGAGAATGAGACAGTCCATCCCAAGCATGTTCACAGTCACCAATTAAACAAAAAAACAAACAACAAACAAACTAAACAACCAGCATGGCTTAGCATAAAGAGGGCCTTCCTAATTCTAGGGATGTCTAACCCAGCTCTAGATACACAGCTTAGTACTCATCATATATTTTTGGCCTGCATTATTCTGTAGGTTATGCAAATGTTATATTGTCAAGATTGAATGAATGACATCGAAGACCTGGCAGTGGCAAAAAGAGCAAGACAGTAATAGCTAATGAAAAAAATTAGTACAAAAAAAAATGCACCCGATTGTCAAAAAAAAAATGCTTTCAAAAAAAGTGGATTTTATAATAAAGCATTTAGGTTTTTATATTGACAACATTTACGTTACAGAAAAGAAGGGGAAGATGCTGGAAACCAAAACTAATCCAAGAGTTCACAGCCTAAGGAGTGTAATTCACAAAAGAAATATTAGCATAAAACTTGGAGCCAGCCAAGTGCAGAGTGCTCTCCTGACATAGTTTTTCAAACATTACACAGAGAACTAACAGACTGATATTTGCATTTTTCCTGAGAATAAAAAATAGTGGATTAATCTGCAGTGAACATATTCAGAATTTCATTACAAAGAAAGGCCAAAACTTGAAATCAACTTCTAAAATCAGAGGTGCAAATATGCCGTGAAAAGACCTGTGACAACAAGGTGTATGTTTAAAGGCTAGATTCGGTAAGAGCAGCTCTGCTGGGCTTACAGAGGCGATATAAGAAAATGCAATCTGCTTCCTATTGTTATAAAAAAAAGGATATGTTTCACCTAGGCTTTTAATGTTCTTATAATTCCGTAATTAGAGATTAGTTAAGAAATGCCAGGTAACTACTGTGTATTCTTTGAGAATGCAATATAAACTCAGAGAAGTATGAAAAATATGTCTTTGTAGATGCCAACTTATTTTGATCCTTTGTAGCTATTCAATTAAAATAAACAATTTATTTTCAATGCCCTACTCTATGAAAGTCAAGAACCAAGTGAGTATAAGCAATTATTTGCAAAATACAGGATTTGATAGATGGCCAAAAGCAATAAATGGTTTTGCTAAATAACCAGTGGCTTTGTGTAAATCTTATTTCAGGGAAAAAAAGAATCAATTTTCAAAAGCACTTCAAGTTTTCTTAAAATATTAAAATTCAGGAGGTATGATAAAAGGAGGAAAAATAAAATATTATTTGGGTTAGATGGCTCCATCATTTTAATTTGTTTATTTTTCAAAAAAATAATCAAGGTTATATTTCAACATGTTAACTGGTTTTTCAATTTTATGATTGCAAAATATGTTAATACTTCCTCAAAGATGATAAACAGATTTATAAACTCTGCTTCTCAATTAAGCAATTCTGCAAGATTTGTTAAGTTCTTATTATGTGCAGAGGTATGAAGAAAAGCATGATCTTTGCCTTCAAGAATGAAGGTACTAATTATCACAAATAAATATGCAAGAAGACAGTGTGAAAATGATTTTTTTTAATGAGCTGTGGGAACGCAGAAGAGAAAGTCACTGATGCTCAAGGAAATAAAGAAAACTTCTTAGAAGTGCACTTGAGCTGAGCCTCAAAGGTTTGGGAAGTGGTTTCATAGGGACACAGACATATTATAAAGTATTGGTTTGAACAAATGTTAGGAAAGTAGGAGATGACTAGTGATTCAAGGCCCTCTGAGTGCTTCTTGAAACCTGAAATGTGGTTGGGAAAGAATAAGATTGAAGAATAGACTTGATTGGATAAAGATTACAGAGGTTGGGGCAACATTATGAGAAATTTGGACTACACTTTGTTCACATAGATATCCTTCAAAAATTGCTGATGAGTGAGTGAGTGAGTGAGTCAGGATTTTTCCTTAGGAAATTCCATTAGTGTAACACATGGAATCTGGATGACTCACAGAAAGCTCCTTTAACTGAGCGGACTACTAGAAAAATGCAGTCAGCTCCATAGATTACCAACAACTCGTAACTGGCTAAATTATTTCTATTAAATTTTTGCTGATGAAAATAATCACCAAAAAAAGTTCTTAATGAATGATGATATACTAATAATATTATGGTGAACCTTATGAAATTGTTGCTATTCAACTGTTTTTGACTTACAAAAATGGTAATCTTGTAAAGTTCAGTTAAATCTGAACCATAATGATTTGGGCGCTATCAAATTAATTCATTTATCAAGGTGTCTGATTTATGTTTCCAACAGAATACAATTAGCTTTTATTTTAGGGGAAAAAACCTTTTGAGTATAATGGAGAAAGTAAGAAAAAGCAAAGGGAAAAAAATGGAGAGATGTCTGGTTTTAGAAACACGGTGGGCTGAGGCAATACATTCTTTTATTCCTCTGTCCTTCATTACTAAAGCGAAAATGCTTAATGAAATCAAATTATTTAAGAACATTAAATATAGGGCGCCTGGGTGGCTCAGTGGGTTAAAGCCGCTGCCTTCGGCTCAGGTCGTGATCCCAGGGCCCTGGGATCGAGGCCCACATCGGGCTCTCTGCTCAGCAGGGAGCCTGCTTCCTCCTCTCTCCTCTCTCTCTGCCTGCCTCTCTGCCTACTTGTAATCTCTTTCGCTGTGTCAAATGAATAAATAAAATCTTTAAAAAAAAAAAAAAGAACATTAAATATAGAGAGAGGCCATAAAGAAAGAAAGGAAACTCCAAGTGCCAGAAATAAAGAAGGACTTGGAACAAGTGCAGCATGAACTATAGATTGAAGGCTGGTGTTTTAATACCAGAGACACAGCTCGGGGTCCTTGCAGTCCAGGGAGTGGGGAATGAATCTGCTCCCAGAGTGGAACCTGGTGCTTCCTCAGTGACCAGGAGGTGCAGAACTCCACCCCTGGGCCAGAGAAGCCAAAGGAAAGCTGTATCTGCTCTACATTTTAGATGAAGTTAAATATATAGAGATAGATAGAGATATGGTTACAGATCTAATAAATATATAATTTATGTATTTACATATATATAAAATAATTACATATATTTATTATTGCATATACACACATATATTATTACATATATTACATATGTATTTATTATATTTATTTTATATATATCATACAAGCAAACTTTGCACTTCGTGGAAGTGCAGCAACAAACAAATTTACAAATCAAGAAATTCACACGCAAAAATTTCTTCCAGTGTCCTAGCAGAAGCGAAATGTCATGGAAAGCACAAGTTAAGAGGAAAATAGAACACACGGTGACAACAAAATTTTTATTGTGTCCACTGTCATTAGTGCAAATAGATATTTTGGCAACCTGACAACTCTATGATGTAAGTCTTATTATTATCATACTTTTTATAAATGAGGAAATTGAGGCATAGCTGGGTTAAGATTTACAGATAAAGTTATATTGCTAGCAGGCAGAGTGGTTCAAACCCGACAATCTTATCAGCCTAGCTAAAATGCTTCTTCAAGGTAAATAAGGCCACACTAACAATTTCTGTAAGTGACAATCCATCTTAAACTAGGTGAAAATGCAAGTCATAAAAGGGGAGATATATATTATAAATCATATCATTGACAAAAGAGTAAACGGACACCTGGGTGGCTCAGTGGGTTAAGCCTCTGCCTTCGGCTCAGGTCATGATCTCAGGGTCTTGGGATCGAGCCCCGCCTCAGGCTCCTTGCTCAGCGGGGAGCCTGCTTCCTCCTCTCTCTCTGCCTGCCTCTCAGCCAGCCTCCTTGTGATCTCTCTCTCTCTGTGTCAAAGAAATAAATAAAATATTTTTTAAAAATTTTTAAAAAGAGTAAACAAAATAGGTGTCCCTATTTAAAAAAAAGGGGGGGAGAACTCAATAAAAAATGGGCCAAATTAATAAACATTTAATTCAGAGAATATGGAATTTCAACTTTAGAAAACAGTAATAAATTATTTCTCAGTACCACTAGTACATAAGGAAATGTGGATTTAAATCACAATGCTTTACTATTTCACACATGGCAGAAGAAAAAGAAAAACAGTGAAAATATCCAGTTTCTTAGAGGATATAGAGAAATACCAACTGGTAAAATATGTTTGTTAAAATACTGTACAACCCAGCATTTTCACTACTACTTACATACTTTACGACAGAGTTTCCCAACAAGTATGCTTTAAATAGATTATAGACCTGCTGAGATAATGATCTCTTTGGCCTGAGGGGTGGCCGAGAGGCTCCTGGGTTTGTAGGGAAGAAATAATGAAACATAGTTCAGATATACAATAGAATTCACCGGTTAATATGAGTGAAACTAACTGCATTTAATGATATGGATAAATCTAACAAATCTAATTTTGAATAGTAAAAGTTTTTAGGCAGCAAAAACTATTGATGTTCACTGAAACACATACAAAACACGCCTATTTGGGGGGTGCCTAGGGGCCCGGTTGGTTAAGCGTCCACCTCTGCTTTCAGCCCAGGTGGTGATCTCAGCCCGGCGAGACCGAGCCCCGCACCAGGCTCTGCGCTCGGTGCAGTCACTTGAGGGTCTCTCTTCCTCTGCACCTCCTGCTCGTGCTCTCTCTAAAATAAATAAATCTTTAGAAAAAATACCCTACTTGGTTAGACATAGTTAACAAAAGTATAAAAGCTATATGTGAAGAATGTGTACTAACCTCGGATCATCACGTATTAGTTTTATTTTTGGTTTGGTTTTGGTTTGGTTTTTTTCCCATGGAAAAGATGAAGGAGGGTAGCTCTCTCTATCTGATTTCATTTTCTTTCATTTTCTTCAAAACAAATTTCATGGAGCAAATATGGCAAAATGTCACCATTTGTTAAATCTGGGTCATGAGTACATAAAGGTCTATTGTATGGTTTTATGTATTTTTGCATGCTTTTGCAATATCTTGTGATTATAAAGGTGGTTTTGGGGGGGTTGGAAGTTATCTGTTTGTTCGTTTTTAATAAGAATATTAGAGTGAAGGAAAATAATATCCTAATAGTAGTCAGCTCTAACATCACCTTGACTATATTTTTAATTCATGATCATATGTAATGGACTTCAGTGTCAACAAGCTCAAATGACATACAGGAAACATGCAAATCCTCTTTAAAAGAAAAAAATATGTGATCCAACATTTCTTTTTACAGCATGTAACATTTACTAGAGAACAATTAGAATACATGAATTTCATAAGATATAGGGGAAGGGGCACCTGGGTGACTCAGTCAGTTGAGTGGCTGCCTTTGGCTCAGGTCATGACCCTGGAGTCCCAGGTTCCAGCCACACCCCCTCCCTTCAGGCTCCCTGTAAGCAAGGAGTCTGCTTCTCTGCTTCTCCCTCTGCCCCTCACCCCGCTCGTGCTCTCTCTCTCTCTCTCTCTCTCTCAAACAAATAAATAAATAAACTCTTGAAAAAAAAAAGAAGAAACAGACACTGAATGGAGCCACTTTAAAAAAGATTATGCTAAGTGAAATAAATCAATCAGAGAAGGACAATTATTATATGATCTCTCTGATATGGAGAGCTTGAGAGGCACGGTGGGGGGTCGGGGGGGAAGAGAGGGAAAAATGAAACAAGATGGGATCACGGAGGGAGTCAAAACATGAGAGACTCTTAATCTCAGGAAACAGACTGAGGGTTGCTGGGGGGTGGCGGGGAGGGATGGGGTGGCTGGGTGATGGACACTGGGGAGGGTATGTGCTATGGTGAGCGCTGTGAATTGTGTAAGACTGTTGATTCACAGACCTGTACCCCTGAAGCAAATAATACAATATGTGTTAATAATAAATAAATAAAAATTTAAAAAAGATATAATGGAGAAAAGTAAGTCAAACTGTTTCAATCACCACTATTATACATCATTGCCCTCTTGTTACAGAACATAACTCACACATCTCATCATGTTTCATCCCAAATAATAACAGGTATAAATTGGCAGTTATGAATCAGACAGGTACTGTTATAACTTTATTTTTCTAATAGAATTTAATTTCCTTTATGAGCCTTTATTTCTACGAGATACAGGAAATAAAAAGTTGCTTCAAGGTATTTTAATCTTTTAGTCTATTACAGATTTTAAAAATTAGTAAAATTCAAGTCAGATTTATGCTTAAAACTCTCTCTGAACGTCTCCGTCCTCATTTCTTTATTCCTACTTCTGTTCTTAAATTCACTGACCTCACCTGGGCCCCTTGACTGACAATAGCACACAGGTGCTAATGTTAGCTTAAAATATTTCCACATTGTCCCACTTCACTATTAGGAAGAACTGAAGAGTAGAAGGTATGAATTACACTATAGAAATAAAATGTAAAATGATTTTTGTCTCTATATTTCTGTATTTTCCATCATATACAGGATTGTACCCAAGTCATGCATTAACAATGTAGACATATATTAGTAATAAAATTCATATGCATATATTCTCTATGACAAATGTAATTTAAACAATTATGTTACTTTTCATTTAGCTAAACCTGAAATCAGATTTGGCTACTTAAAATATCCCTGTATCTATGAATCAAATTCTAACTAAGCAATTACTTTAAAAATCCTTCTTAAAAATTCACTATGTAAAACAAAATACATTGAGCTTATTAAGAAATAGAATTTAATGAAAATTATCATTTAATTGATATAAATATGAGAAGGAAAAATAGTGAATTAGTCTTTAGCTATTATCGACTTAAACTCCTAACAATTTACATACAATTATAACACAGTAGATAGGTATTTAGCATTTATATCCATAGTTTATTCATTGTGATCACTGTAGTCTATGTGCAAGCATGTGTAGGAGTTTAGTTATGAGTCTAAAAGAACAAAGCTATGAAATATGAACAAGTCTATCAACTGCAAATTTCTTATTTCAGAATAGAGTTTATTCCAGACATTAAGACAATTCAAAAGTTAGCAAAATGACAAAAACAGAGTCAAAATTCAGCTTTTTAGTTAACCTATTGAATTACGCTCAACTATTTTACCAAAAACAACAAAAATAAAAACACATTTTTTCTCATGACTTGATTTTTTTCTCAAGGTTTGCTAGTCTTCTACACTTGAGTAATTCAATAGTAAATAACCTAAAAACAGACATTACATCTGGCTATTTAATATATCAATCAGTGTTACAATCACTGACAATGTCAAAATTAGAGACACATTTTAAAAGGCTATGTTCTAGTGTAAGATAACACATAATTTTTAACTAGATTCCTCCCTAATGAAACATACATAGATTTCTATCTATCTGTTACTTAAAATGTACCACATGCCTCATCTTTTGGTCGTCTCAATTTACTATCAAGAATTTCCTATTTTAGGGGCACCTGGGTGGCTCAGTTGGTTAAGCACCTACCTTCAGCTAGGTCATGATCCCGGGGTCCTGGAATAGAGCCCTGCTTAGGGCTCCCTGCTCAACGGGGAGTCTGCCTTTCCCTCTCCCTCTGCCCCCCCACCTGCTTGTGTGCTTCTGCGCTCACTTGCTTTCTCTCTCAAATAAACAAAATCTTTAAAGAAAGAATTTTTAATTTAAAACTTCTATATGTTTATATAACAAAGACTAATTATTGCCTGTTCACTTTTTCAGGAGGCATTTAGGATCTTTAAAGGTGACATATCTTGTTTGGATTTGTTTTCAAAATGCAATATACCACAGTTCAGCTAAGATAAAAATACGCACGCACACACACACACACACACACATGCGCACATACACATTCTACCAGAATTTTTCCAATTGTACCCTCTGAAACAAGTTTCTAAGTCAGCAAAATCCCCTATATCCTCAAATTCTTCTATGAATATTTCTTTAACCTCTTAACTCAAAGCAAGATATAGTACTCCCCTAAAAGTTATTTCCTATTTCCTATCATGTAGTAGCTCATCTCCTCTCATACCTAGGAATAACATCAGACCTGGGAGTTGGTTAGTATTTCTAATCTCTTTATTACATGCCAGCCCATTTCTATCATCTATTAATATACAAAATAAAACAAAACTACAACAAAAAATAGTTTGTAAGCTCAAACCATGAGCTAAGTTCCCAGAACTATTCCCTTGATTCCTAGAATGACTCATTCATTCTTCCCAGTTTGTTTATATTTATCATATTTCTTGGTCACTTTAACATACCCAGACTTGACCCAGTCTCTCACTTCTTTGACTCATTCAATAACCCTGATCTTCCCACTTTAGCGAGACATTGTCATGCCAAATACACACTCATAATTACACTTCTAACATAACCTCACTTTTAAGGTTTTATTTAAATTCCAATTAACATACAGTATAATATTAGTTTCAGGTGTACAATATAGTGATTCAACACTTCCATACATCATCCAACTCTCATCACAAATGCATTCCTTAGAGAAAGTGCTCAACATCCCTCCGCATCAGAGAAATACAAATCAAAACCACAGTGAGATACCAACTCGCGCCTCTCAGAGTGGCTAAAATCAACAAGTCAGGAAAGGACAGATGTTGGCGAGGTTGTGGAGGAAGGCAAATCCTCCTACACTGTTGGTGGGAATGCAAGCTGGTGCAGCCACTCTGAAAAACAGTGTGGAGATTCCTCAAAAAGTTGAAAATGGAGCTACCCTATGACCCAGCAATCACACTACTGGGTATTAACCTTAAAGATACAAAGGTAGTGATCCTCAGGGGCACGTGCAACCGAATGTTTATAGCAGCAATGTCCACAATAGCCAAACTATGGAAAGAACCTAGATGTCCATCAACAGATGAATGGATAAAGAAGATGTGGTATATATATACAATGGAATACTATGCAGCTATCAAAAGAAACGGAATCTTGCCGTTTGCAATGACGTGGATGGAACTGGAGGGTATTATGCTGAGAGAAATAAGTCAATCAGAGAAAGACAATTATCATATGATCTCTCTGATATGAAGAACTTGAGGGGCAGGGTGGGAGGTCATGGGGGGTAGGGAGGGAAAAATAATGAAACAAGATGGGATGCGGAAGGAGACAAACCATAAGAGACTCCTAATCTCACAAAACAAACTGAGGGTTA
The DNA here is from genome assembly GCA_002007465.1 of Ailurus styani. NCBI lineage: Eukaryota > Metazoa > Chordata > Mammalia > Carnivora > Ailuridae > Ailurus > Ailurus styani. The sequence continues at coordinate 197,834 of LNAC01001359.1, read as the reverse complement.
CTGGGGGATGGGAGGGTAGGGATAGGGTGGATGGGTTATGGACATTGGGGAGGGTTTGTGCTTTGGTGAATGCTGTGAAAGGTGTAAGCCTGATGATTCACAGACCTGTATCCCTGGGGCAAAGAATAAAAAATTAAAAACAAAACAAAAAACAAAACAAAAAAACCAAATGCATTCCTTAATCCCCATCACCTATTTATTTATTTTTTTTTGCACTTAACAAACTTATAATATATTTAAACCAAATACTTAACATAAAAACTGTCAAACATTCTCTGGAAGTTATTTTTCTTCAAGTATGCTCTTGATTGAGGCTTCAAATTACAATTCCAATGAAGCTTAGTTTAAGACAAACTTACTTTCCTGGCAAATCTGCATAGAGCAAAACAGAGTCATTCTTTTGAACAACAAATTGGGGTTAACTGCCTCAAAATTTCCATTCAATGTGTATGAATTCCTCCCAAATCATCTGAGTGATAAATGGTACAGGCAAATAGAGGGTCACTTCTTTCTGTCCTTTACTTTGCCAATGATTCTTTGCTTTCCTTTTCAGTAAGATCTTCATTGCTGAGCTATGATAAATAAGATTTTTGAAAAGTCAACACCAACTGCAGAAGAATCTTCTAGTTAAAGCGAGTTTATCCCATCACCTATTTAAACCACCTCCCCACCCTCCTCCCTTCTGGTAACCATCACTTTCAACATAACCTCATTTTTAAGTGTCCAACTCACTGATTTCCAGTTTCTATTTTTTTTTTAATGGTCAATTAATGGTCAGATTCCAACAGTGTTTCCAGGTAACTGGCATTTGAGATTCATTGATCTTTTCCTTACCATTCTCACCTCCTTCTTTATCCAGGTTAGATCCATGGTCTATTGTAATAATTAGGATAATCACTTCCTTTCATGCCTCTCATCCTTTTCTCTTCTCTCTCTTCTCTGTACTGAACAGACAAAACCTCAGGCCCAATTAAACCCAACACTTCCTACTTCACAATTGTGCTCCTTCAATTGAAGATTGAAGAAAAACTCACAACTTACTCAACTGGCCTCAATTAAATTAATCATTCTTAACTTTAGGTGAACCTTGAGTGCTATCTGGCAATCTTACTGTTTTCCCATAGTCCAATAACTTTCTCATATTAGAGAGAAATTAGACTCCTATGCCATAATTTCCAATCTCACCTCAAATCTTTTTTTTCCTTTGTGCTTATTCATCAGAAACTACGTGACCCCAAATACTATTTGATTCTTCAGTATGCGTATCTCTGCCATAGGTATCCCCTTGCTGTTTGTCTTAAATATCTTAAATTTTTTTATCATCCTAATTTTATTTTCTTTCAGTGTTCCAAGATTCATTGTTTATGCACCACACCCAGTGTTCCATGCAGTACGTGTCCTTAATACCAACCACCAGGCTCACCCATCCCTCCAGCCCCCTCCCCTCCATAACCTTCAGTTTGTTTCTCAGAATCCACAGTCTCTCATCTTTTGTCTCCTCCTCTGATTTACCCCAATTCACTTTTCCTTTCCTTCTCCTAATGTCCTCCATTTTATTCCTTATGTTCCACAAGTAAGTGAAACTGTATGATAATTGACTTTCTCTGCTTGACTTACTTCACTCAGCATAATCTCCTCCTGTCCCATCCATGTTGATACAAAAGTTGGGTATTCATGCTTTCTGATGGCTGCATAATCGTCCATTGTGTATATGGACCACATCTTCTTTATCCATTTGCCTGTTGAAGGGCATCTTGGCTCTTCCCACAGTTTGGCTATTGTGGACATTGCTGCTATGAACGTTGGGATACATATGGCCCTTCTTTTCACTACATCTGTATCTTTGGGGTAAATCCCCAGTAGTGTAATTACAGGGTCATAGGGTAGCTCTATTTTTAATTTTTTGAGGAATCTCCACACTGTTTTCCAAAGTGGCTGCACCAACTTGCATTCCCACCAGCAGTGTAAGAGGGCTCCCTTTTCTCCACATCCTCTCCAACACTTGTTTCCTGTACTGTTAATTTTGGCCATTCCAACTGGTCTTTCACCCACCACATTGTCAGCTGATGACTTGAGTTCCTGTTTCTCACAGAAAATAGACACAATCTAGAGAAAGTCCACACGGTCCCAATATTTTACTGACCTAACTGCATTCATACTGGGTCTTCTTTCCCATTGCTATAGATGAACTGTCTTACTATTGTCCAAAGCCACTTGTAAAGTGGAACATATAACTTCTCATTTACTCATGTTTATTATTCTATCCTCCTTGCCTATACTGTTAATTTTTCCTTTCCCATTCATGATTCCCATAAGAGTATAAAGATAGGGAAAAAGGACATATGTCAAATCATGGAGACAATGTATTGTATAATATGTTTTTAAGACTTTGTGTAAGGCTACTAACTGGAATATAATTTGCATGAGGAAAACTGTAAAGAAAACAATTCATATTATGAAGCAGTTGGTAAGTTTTTCTTGGTCAGAAAATTGAACTTAATTTGTTTCATTCCTTCTTTTTTGTCACATATTTCCTTCCCCCAAATAAATTATTTGACTATTGTTTAGAAATGTGGTTGTAGGGCGCCTGGGTGGCTCAGTGGGTTAAAGCCGCTGCCTTCGGCTCAGGTCATGATCCCAGGGTCCTGGGATCGAGGCCCACGTCGGGATCTCTGCTCAGTGGGGAGCCGGCTTCCTCCTCTCTCCTCTCTCTGCCTACTTGTGATCTCTCTCTCTGTGTCAAATGAATAAATAAAATCTTTAAAAAAAAAAAAGAAATGTGGTTGTAGTTCAGCCTTTATTTCAATACACGATGGTTAATTTGTACTTACAAACATCTTTTTATTCTTTCAGAAGCAACAGTTATTTCATTATTAATGTCCATAGTGTACAAACATCATGTCAAAAATAAAAAAAAGTTTTATCTAAGATTTAATCAATACATTTAAAGTTTAATTTATATCTCATTCTACTTAATGCCACATAGTAGATGATTGGCTACTACAATAAAAAGCTGCCAGAAAAATGAATTTTGAACCAGAGATAAATTGAAGGGCTAACCTTACATTTTTTTGATAGGATACATAGTATTTTATGCTTAAGCATCACATTATGGGGGCAACTATGGAAATTTGAATTAAGAGTACATATTTAATAATAGTGAGTTTAGTAAAAGTTAAAATTCCTACAGTGTCAATTTTTATTATACTTATGTGGGAGAATTCCTTTGTTCCTAGGAGACCTAACTGATCAAAAAGATATTTGAATCAATTATGGTAAAATATTAGAAACATATGGGGGTTATTGTATTATTCTAAAGTTGATATAAATTTGGAAATTTAAAAAATTGAGAGAAGTAAAATAAAACTAAAGAATTAAAAGAATTATGGAATTTCATTTTAGTGTATTTCTTTAATAAAAAAGATTTCTTATATACCTACAGTAAGGCAATATCAGCACTATTCAAATGGTTTTTGGTGTATGTTCAAGAAAATCTTAGTAATCTACTGTCACTGGTGTAACATTATTTTATTTATCCTAATGCCATTGCACATATTCCCTATATATATTTCACAACCAGAATTAGAATGTAGGTATGTTTTCACATCAATCATTACGGTCTATCTCTTTGAATATAGACATATTATTTTTTTCCCTCTCCTAGAGATGTTGGGTGACTTTCTCAGAACACATTTTCCAACACTTTATTGCCTACTTCTTAAATCTGGTATACGTGAATGTGAAATTTCATTTCTGGCTACGTGACTAGGTGGTGTTTACTATGTCTTATTATTGAAATTATTTGTTTTAAAGCTAATAAAAATGAGAAACAAATCTGATTTTTTATAAAAACTTTTCTTATGACATTTTTTAAAACATCCTTAAGTATATTTATATTTGAATTATGAAACGTAAATATTACTCTAGGAAGTTATTATTGTCAAAAACAACAATATTCTCCTCCTTTTAGGAGAAGTGGAGAGCACATAAGATTTTGTATATATGAGCATTATATGAACGGAATTATCCAGGTTAGCTCAATGTCCGATTTTTGACAGGTTTATTGAGATAAATTCACATACCAAACAAATCAACCATTTAGACTATACAATTCAGTGATTTTTACTGTACTCCAGAGTTGTGCAACCACTGCCACAATCTCAACTTTAGAATATTGCCATCATCCTAAAAAGCAGTGTGAACCCAGTAACACTACTTCCCCATTCCCATTCCTCCCCCTCTAAACTCCCTCTATACCCCTGGGCAACCATGAATTACTTTAACTTAACATAAAATTTTCAAGGTTTATCTTTATTGTAGCATGTTTCAGTACTTCATTTCTTTTTATTGCTGAATAATATTACATTGTATTTATTCCTGTATCAGTTGATAGACATTTGGGTTATTTCAACTCTGGAGGTATTGTGAATAGTTTGACTATGAACATTTGTGTAGCAAGATGTTATGTGAACATATATCTTCATTTCTTCTGGGAATGGAATTCCTGTTTCATATGATCTCTTTGACATTGGGAGGAACAAACTCTTCTCACAGATACAATATATTATCACAAGAGTGATCATATAAACTACAATATATAATTAATAAAGAACTATTTAAAAGGGCTGTGCCTCAGTGCAGGGATTTGGACTTACTCAGATTTACTCCCATCAACAACACTTTTGTTCATTAGTCATAACTGTGATTATAACCTTATAATATTTTTTTGGCTCAAACCAATATATTGTTCACAATTTTCATTCTTTTATGTTTTGGGGGGATGTCAATATTTCCTTCTAATTATTGACTTATAGAAAGCATCTCAGAGTCTTACACTATTTACAACCAAGAAGAGAATCAGCTAGAATTTGTAAGTTATTATTTTAAAAATATCAAGAAGTCAATCTGTCATTTTTTTCATGCATTAGATAAATTTTGACTGAATTATAGACACAAATAAATTAAGAGTGTTCATATTATTAAGGATATTAGGAAGAGCTTTGCTTTCAAATTGGCCTTTTTTGTGCATGGAAAACACACTAACCTCCCTTTAGCCTTGAGGGTTACACGTGTTTTTTAATAATCATAAGGAGATTAATTTTCTATGTTACACTCTTAAGCATTATCCCTTTTAAATTATGTCTTATGTGATGTATTCAAATGAAATGTGATCAAATAGAAGCCTTGAAATTAAAAATTTTAAATATCCCCTTCTCCTTCCCAAGTAACAAACTGGCTGTAAGTGCAAGTCTCTGTATTAATTTGCAAATGAACAAGGACTTTGGAGTTATTTCTACACTACTCCCAGGCTGCTGTTGTATTAATTATTAGATAGATTAACTACACACTGAGCTGGCACTTCTCATTAAACAGCTGCTAAAACATGAGGGATGAACAATGCCTTGTGCTTTAGCTTCAGATGCATGCACCCTGAGGCTATTTAATATGCCTTAATAAGCTGCTGTTTTCCATGCAGATAAATTTCACTTAGTTGGAGAGTGTTCTGAGACACCATAGGTCGGGAATTGTCCGGGTCTGTCCTCGACTTTAAAATAACAAGAATATCAAATATTCACACCTATGTAACTTCCTATATTCATATTAAAGTATTTTAATTAAATTTAAGCAGTAAAGAATATAAATACACCATGATATCAGAAACCAATGAAACTGACTCCACAGGCAGGGCATGCGACTCCTGATCTCGGGGTTGTGAGTTTGAGCCCCACCTTAGGTATAGAAATTACTTAAAAAAAAAAAAACTGGTCAAGGTTAAATGACATCATAAAGGTAAGTCCTTGATCTGCTAGGATGAGTGTCCTTTTAAGGAACAACACCAAAGTGCCTCCCTCTCTCTCTCTTTCTCTTTCTTTCTCCACATGCCTGTACTGCAAAAAGACCATGTGAGGGCATAGCAAGAAAGAAGCTGTGTGCAACCCAGAAAGAGAGCTCTCATCAGAAACTAAATCAGCTGGAACCTTAATCTTGGACTTCTCACCTTCAGAACTGGGATAAAATAAATATTTTGTTATTTCAGTCCAAGGAAACTAACACACAGTCCCAGATGCAGAACCTCCACAGAATCAGAATGAGTTAAATCAGAAAAGGTGCGATCCAAACAACATTATTTTCCTTTAAAGCACATTTTTGTTCACATTTTGTGACTCTTTCCTCGAACTTCAAAGTTATATATGTAAAATTCTGCTGAATAGATACAGTTCAACTCCCATAGGAGCTTTGATCTTTTCATATCTAATTCTAAACTTACTTCTTTTTCCCCCAAATCAGCTCCTTTCTCATTTATTTTTTACCAGAATTCATGAAATTATATGGTTCCACTAATCTTGACCCTTCCTTGTCCTATCTTCTTCATTCATTCAACTAGACAATTTTACCACCCAAATATGTCTTAAATCTGCCTCCCCTCCCATGATGAGCACTTTACAATCACTCCCTAAACTATCCGATTAGGCCACATTTAAAAATAATAATAGTAACATAATATATATATTATATATATATGATATAATAACACACTAAATATTGGATACTCACAAAGGAAGTTGTATAATGTATAGCTTGGCCTTAAATTCTACTTATTCTTCTAATTAATTTGTATGAATCCATAAACAAAGAAATGCCTGCCTGATGAAAAGAGAAAGGAATAAAAACAAAGACATGCTTCCCATGCAGAGATACCTAGATGCTGACCATTACCTACCATTTACACAGTCTTCTATAAATTCGTGAATGAAATAGATTTACCTGCACATATATTTGTGATAATTCTCACCTTTGTCAGCATATAATCATTTCAATAACCTCTATTATGCAGATAATTGGTTTGTATCACTAACTACACTCCTGCAGTTCTTTTCTCCCTCTTGTAATACAGTGGTTAGAAAAAGTGATGATGACATCTTATGCCTATGGGTTTATTTTATTTTTCTTTCATGCAAAACTGGTTGATAATTGTGACATTTCAACCAAGGACTTATTATTATCTCATTAGCACTAAGTCTCTAAATAATTAAACAAACAAGTATTAAATTCCCCAGAAGGTCACCAGCTCTATTTATATTCCAAATTTTATGAGATTCACAGATCATTGTAGCTATTTCTGAATCAATATATTTCACATGCAAAACAGATATGTTAGAATATTTTAATGTTCTATCTATCTATGGAACAGTTACTTGACACAAACTACCAAAACTCAAAAAGAAGAGGTAGATAATATGAAAAGGCCTATATCCATCAAAAAGTGAGTTGATAATAACCTTCAGAAAAAATAATATGAATTTTTCAAATTTTCTTTCAGAGAATACAAGCAAAGGGAACACTTCATAACTTCTATGAGGCCAGCATTATCCTAGTACCAAAACCAGATAAAGCCACTAAATAAAACTATAGATCAATATCTCTCATATAAATAAAGGTAAATAACTTCAACCAAGTATTAGCAAATAAAGCACAACAGTGTAAAAAATAAATATTCATTGAGCCACTTGAGATCTAGTTCAGCTATGTAAGCCTGGTACAATATTTGAAAATCAACTAATGTAACCCTCCAGACCAGTACGCAAATATATATATATATATATATACCACACACATATTATATGATATATATGTATGATGATATGATATATATATGTGTATATATATATATACACACATATTATATGATCTTATCAATTAGTACAGATAATTTTTTTTTGCTAATTCAACAACCATTCCCAATAAAACTCACAGCAAACACAGAATAGTGGAAAACTTACTCAACTCGATGAAGTTATCTACGAAATCTACAAAAATCTCCACAGCTACTATCATACTCAGTGATGAGGAACTAGATGCTTTCTGCCTGAAATAGAGAACAAATAGTGGATATCCCCTTCCATCATTCTTATTCAACATTGTAATGAAAAAGTCCTAGCTATTGCATTGAGGCAATAAAAAGAAATAAAGGATGTACAGATTGGGAAGGAAGAAATAAAACTGTCTTTGTTTGCAGAAGACATGATTATTGGTGTAGAAAATCCCAGGGAATTAGCAATAGTTCTCAGAATATGAGGTTAATATACAAAAGTGAAATGCTTTCCTGAATAACAGCAACGAACTATTGGCATTTGGAATTAAAAGTACAATACCATTTATTATCGTGCCATAGAATGAAAGAAAGCAATCTGAAAAGGCTATATGATTTCAATTATACAACAGTCTGGAAAAAGACAAAACTATGAAGACAGTAAAAGAGACAGTGGTTGCCAGAGGTTTGGAGGGAGAGTTGCAAAGTTGAATAGATGAGTCACAGGAACTTGAGGAGGGGCGTGAAGTTAAACTTTATGACCCTGAAATGGTGCATACACACCATTCTACTTCTGGCAAAGCTTATAGACTTTTACAACACAAAGAATCAACCTTAATGTATGAAAATTAAAAAAAAAATTGGGAGTTTTGAGTAATTCCAGGAAGGAACACAGACCATGACAAGACAATCTGACTATATAAGAAAAGCATGAGATACCTTTCGTTAAGGAGGTAGGGATAAAAGGTGCCAACCAAGTAATCTCCATGATGAGTAGAATCTTTAAGATTAAAGGTAAAGACACTGCACATAAACTTTGTAAACTTTATGGAGCTTATTTTTTCCTATGGAGGTATGAGTTTAACAATTCTGATACCACTCTACATGTATACTGGAATTATACAATTAAATAGATAATGGATGGTGGGCACTTGTTGGCAAGGTAGTTTCCATAAACAAGGGAAGGAATCTAGCATGATCCATGTGGTAATGGATTAAAATTGATGACATCAATATAAACTCCTATTTAGCTTAATACAGGTAAAGATATTTCACATAGAAATATCTATATATACATCTATGGTAGTATACACAAATAATATAAATTGTTACTCTACTCTCACGGAGGATTAGCGAAACTTCTTGAAACTTAAATGTGAACTGTGCATAATTATTTCCTTCAAAGAGCATACTATGGAAAGGGGAAAAAAGAGTATTTCTCAAGTGTAGAAATCTGACAAAAATACACCATCCAGATGGTCAAGGTCAATATCAACAGATATATTTCATGTCAATAGCAAGTATGCTTAATATGAAATAATGAAAATGACACTTTAGCTCTGTGGTCTTGCTCCTGAAAACCTATAATCCCAATTTAATCATAAGGAAACATCAGGCTAATTTCAATAGGGAGCCATCCTTCAAATTAAGTCACCAGAATACCGCATAAATATCAAGATTGCCAAAAAACAACGGAAGTTAGAGAAACTCACACCCAAGAAGAGCCGAAGGAGATCTAACAACTTAATATAATGTGCCATCCTGGATAAAATTCTGGAAAAAAAGGCATTATATGCAAATTAAATAAATCTGAATAAACAAAAGACGTTAGCTTTTAAAAAAGGTTAATGGCACTACAATACTAATTGTTTGAATAAAATGTGATTCTGAGACCCAATATTCAGGCTTAAAATACATGTTTTCCATTATCATTGTCAAATATATTTATCTGACTATAAAAAGTTAATGATAAAGAGATAAAGTGTTAGGCTTCAGTGGACTCATATTAGTTTTATTGCAATTAAATATATATATACACATATGTATATTTTTAGTTACATATACATACAAAAAATATACATCATGAAAGTTACTATTTATTGAGTATCTACTATGAGACATATATACATATATGCACATAAACACACTATATACATAAAGCCTTTTGTACATACATATATATATACATATATATGTGTGTGCGTGGAGAGAGAGATTAAGGTAGTGTCCAAATTCATACCAGCCTTAGTGCAGTAGGCATTAGTATTTCTATGTTCTAGAGAGATTATGGACTACCCAAAATTATTTCTGTTTGTTAGAGCCTAGATTTGCACACAGGCATGGTTATTTCCTTTTTTTTTTTTTAATTTTATTTTTATTATTTGCCCAAGGGGTACAGGTCTGGGAATCATCAGGCTTACATCTTTCACAGCATTCACCACAGCACAAACCCTCCCCAATGTTGGCATGGTTATTTCCAAAATATAATCTTAATTCTAGAGTTCACAAAGAAAACACCAACATATTTTCTAGAGCTTCTATCTGCTTTTTGAATTTGACAGTTTCAAGTGCATTGTTGAACAAATGTTCAAAATAAGGTAAATTTAATCATGTAATAATTTCCCCAGACACATTACCTAACTTTTCTAGTTGTCTAAAACAAACAAATAAACAAACCTATTGATCACGCAAAACTTAGTTTCTTAACTTTATTGCAGTAAGAGAGAAAACCACCTTGACGGAGTCTTAGGTAGTGTCTCAATGTGGAGAAATAAAGAAAGAATTTATAGAATTTTAGGATATGGGTGAAGAGATTTTTAAGGCAGATTTCATAAGAAAGTAAACTGGTTGGGATTAAGAGTTTATGACAATAGTAGCTTTGAACTGCTAACCAGGGAAAGTCAAAGGTCTTTGCAAGTCCTTATCAGCAAGTTTTAATCTTGAAAAGTCATATATTTAGATAGCTTGCAGTTTTACCTTTCAGGACAGGTACTTCCCAGAGCAAGCATCTGGGTTATTGCGTGCACTAAGTGTAGTTTAATAGAGGAACAAGGCAGTACACAGTGATAGGAATTACGATGGTTCTGTATCTTTCCATAGGTATAACCATTCTCTTTCCTTTTCAACTGCAAGAGAAAAAACAAAATGACATGTCTGAGGAAATAGTTTTTTGGACATATACACGGGGTAAATTCATGAATTACAGGAAGGATTAAAAGGTGAATTTTTCACCTAACATTTTATGATGGAAATTGTGAAATATACAGAAAAATTTTTAAAAATTTGCAGTGAAGATATATGTACCTGCCATGTACATTTTATTTTTATTTTTTTATTTTTTATTTTTTTTAAAGATTTTATTTATTCATTTGACACAGAGAGAGAGAGATTGCAAGTAGGCAGAGAGGCAGGCAGAGAGAGAGAAGAGAGGAGGAAGCAGGCTCCCCGCTGAGCAGAGACCCCGATGTGGGCCTCGATCCCAGGACCCTGGGATCATGACCTGAGCCGAACGAAGGCAGCGGCTTTAACCCACTGAGCCACCCAGGCGCCCCATGTACATTTTATAATTAACATTTTATCATACTTGCTTCCAGCCGTATGTCCATACATCCACTATCCATCCATCGTTCCATTTTATATTTTGTTCCATTTTCTATTCTTTTTAAAATAAGTTGTAAATATAAAGATGACATTGAATTTTTTAAGTTTACCTTGTCAGTACAGAAAATTTTACTAGAAATATAGAATAAGATTTCTGTTTAAGAATCAAGGGCTAAAAAAAAAAAAAAAGAATCAAGGGGTCATACAAGAAAGGGCGTGGGTGAAAAGCAAAAAATAAATCCTAGAACTGAGATGAGGAAGTCAACAAGAGGTTTTACAATGGTCCCTAATGTATACGGTGCAAGAATCTGTCTTGGCCTAGATGACAAAAATATGTATGTATGCACCAAAAATCTTTCAGGAAGAAGGTGGCGAACATTAACAAAATAAACACTGTAATTGTGCTAGAATGTTTTAATAGCTATCATCCTTTGAAACAAAATGTGTGCAAGAACTTTCAAACCTTCCCCTATAATCCTTCCAGAAAACATTATAAATATGTATTATTATCCATATTTTATATAGAAGAAAACTGATATTTAAAATATTTAACCACATCCTCAAGGTGCCAGAACAGGAAGAGATTGAGTTGAGAATGAGATCCAAATCATTGGTCTGTTTTAGAAAGGTACTGTAGCTTCTTCCTTTCCTATCCAAGAAAGAAGAGTTTGGGTAAAATACAAACTGTAGTATAAAAATCCATAATATATATAGACTTATTCAGAAATTTATCTTTTTAAAACCACCCTCTCTCTCCCACACACTGAACTAAATTGTCTACGATGTTCAATTTGTAATTTCTATTTGTAATTTCCTACTTCTGTTTTTCTTCTTAAAATAAATTTTACTCCCATTATTTCTTACAGTGTAGAGTTGATTCTCTTGCTTATCTAAATGTCAATGGTTTCCTAGGTTACAGTTAATTCTGTTTAAGTACCACAACACTGTAATTAAAACTTCAATTATCTGTATTTGCAGCCTCATCGGTTCAGTTAGATAATGTTGTCTATACTAAATGACAAATGTCTATGTTCATATGACCTATATAGTCAGAACTAGTAGTATGACCTTGAATGTATTTTCAGATGTGTATGGACAGGTGGCATATTTAGGGATATCCTAAGTTGGTTGTTTTGCTTCTGAAATCTCCAGTTATAATAATAACCTCAGTAAATTAAAGTACTCTCCATTTTTGAGAACGTGGATTTCTTTTTTCTTTAAATTTATGGAAGGGATGAAGACTTCGAAATTACGTCATAAAATACTCCAGGAAGCCATTTTTAAATTTATTTTTAGAAAGAGAGAATGAGACAGAGCGAGAACATGAGATGGGGGAGGGTCAAGGGAGAAGCAGACTCCCCACTGAGCAGGGAGCCCGAGGCGGGACCCGATCCTGGGACTCCAGGATCATGACCTGAGCCTAAGGCAATCGCTTAACCAACGGAGCCACCCAGACATCCCTCCAGGAAGCTATTTTTAAATAGTTACATTTGTAGTGTAAACAGTTGGGATAAATGAGTGTGCAACTAAATAGTGTCTTTACCACAATGCTTTAAAATCCCATGTTTTCTGTTTTTAATTTGTTAATTCAACAAATCTTCACTAGGAACCACTAAGCTTTAGGCATAATGTCAGGTGCTCAGTTTACAGTTGTATCCAAGATGGACAAGGTCTGTGTCATAATGGCACTGGCCTTACTGGGAAAGAAGACAAATAAAAGCAAATATATAAATAGAGAGTATAGAGAATTCTCCAATGAAAAACAAAGAAATAAAAGTAGGACACTGGCACTGAGACTAGCAGGAAGAACTTTAGATTGGATGGTTGTAATTGGCCTCATCAAGGTGATATTTAAATTAATGTCTGATAGGTAATAAGGAGTCATTAATCAAAACTGGGGAAGGGAAAGGACCCTAATATTTACTAGGAACTAATATAAAGTTTATAGAACAGGTAGGTAACAGATGTAGGGATAAAATTTATGAGAAATGATGCACTTGGAAAGATGAACAGGACCATATGATCTGGGCACGGTAGACATACTTGTTTAATGTTTTTAAACAATTAAAGTGCAGTGTGAAGCCATATCCATGCTTTACATGATCTATGCACACACACACACACACACACACACACACACACACACACACACAGAATTCATGTAATCCTAAAATAAGAACTTTTCCTGACTCATAATTATCATTTATGAATTAGTTCATTGTTTTTTCTGTTGAAGTAATGCAAATATTGAAAGAAGAGAGAGAGATGAGGACAAATGTGACTGAGAAGAGTGGAATATGGAAAATGAAATTTCTCTACTTTGAAATTCTATTGCTGGCAGAGAGAGCTAATAATATTCTGATTATATAAAATCACCCTGAGCACGTCCCTCATGGCTACAAACAGAAGAGAAAATTTGCATTTAAAAGTAAATATAAGGGTGCCTGGGTGGCTCAGTGGGTTAAAGCCCCTGCCTTCGGCTCAGGTCATGATCTCAGGGTCCTGGGATCGAGGCCCGCATCGGGCTCTCTGCTCAGCAGGGAGCCTGCTTCCCTCTCTCTCTCTGCCTGCCTCTCTGCCTACTTGTGATCTCTCTCCCGCTTTGAAATAAATAAATAAAATCTTTAAAAAAATAAAAAAAATAAAAAAATAAAAGCAAATATAAGTTACACTCACACAATACCACAGGTCAACGAGCCACGAGGTGACAAACCCACGAAGACTACTGTGCCATTGCTCTGTTTCTGTCCAATTTTTCCACAGGAAAGATTTCCTCTGAGAATTCTCCTAAGTCAGTGATGCTGAATGGTGTAACTTGTTCCTAACCCCCCCTTTTTTTTCTCACCCTAAAGAGGTGGAATAGAATGGTAGAAAAGAATGACATTGGGAAACATAAAGTAAAATCCCTAACTTGATCGTTACTTTTGGTTTTTGTTTTTACTTCCACCATTTTTTTTTTACTTTTTGAGACTTAAAGTATACGTTTTGCTAAGTTGTTTTGAAAATGATTTGAAGTTATTAGCATTCCATAACTATTATTTACCTCACCTTCCTATTTTTATAGTCTCCTAAGAGACTCCTAATAGGTTTTGAGTTTCTGTGAAGGGAGGAGGGATGGAAGGAAGGAAAGGAGGGAAGCAGGGAGGCAGGGATGCCTATTGTATCACTACAGAATAAAATTATAACTTCTAATGATCTAACAGATAAGAACCTTAGAAATTTCTGAAATTAAATAAACTGCTAATTAAAAATAAAGTATTATTGATGGACATGTTCTCTAAAGATTAATACTTTAATCTTTTTAAAGTATTTTAAACAAACTGTCTCTGAGACTATAGAGGTTGAAGACAAACCCAACTAGACATTTGTTCAATTTCTGACATCAGTTTAAGAAAGCTGGTGAAAAAAATTCATAGGACTTTGAGCTGCACCAATGGATTAACACGTGACTCTTAAATAGAATGACTAAAGTTAAGGAAAACATTTAGTGTTTAGTATACCCTAAATGACAAGTCAAAGACCACTTGAGAAAATTGGCCTTGATGTTTTTATTACCTAAGAATATTATATAAAGCATATTTTATATAATAGTTATTGGAGTATTTTATTATAGTGGTCAAGTTTAAGGGTTTTTTTCTAATAGTAGTTAAGAATTCTAGCTCTTGAATGTAATAGCTGTGGAGTTAGAATTCTGATTTCATTACTTCCTAAATGTGACTGCAAAATTTACTTCACTCTCTGACTCAGCTTTATTACCTGCAAAATTGAATTATTTTGACAAACAAATGAGTGTGTGTCACTCAATGTTAGTAATAATTGTTAATTACCAAAAGGTCAAAATACTAGAAATATATACATATATAGATAACTTGGGAATGCTATAATAATAGCAAATATACTTTGAAAATCTGTAATGCAATATGTAATTATACATTACTTTCCCTTTTTGGATGAAAGGTATTTCCAAATAAATAATATTTGAAATGTATAAGAAAAATGAATTTTGCCTTCTCACTAAAGGTCAGAGAAAAAAGCTCTGTTTATTTAAAATCAGAAAGCCTGTTAAACTAGTGTCCAGATATAAGATAAATGATAAAAAAAAGGAAATCCATTATTTGTCTCCATTTCAGCAGCAAGCAGTTACAGAATCTAATTGTTAAAATTTTATTTCATCCAAAATAAAAATACAATGTTAGTGAAAATGCAATAAAAATATAATATTAGTAAAAAATCTAATGACACCTAAAGGAAAATATTATACAAATTTATCAGAAACTAAAGTTGCCAAAATGTTATGTTACTGGAGAAGAGAAGATAGTTTAATATTGTAAAGACGTCAATTTCCTTTAAATTAATATACCAATTTTTCATTTTCTCAATCAACATGATGTAAATATTTTTAAATAAAACTTGAAAATTACATGTTAATTAAAATGAAATAAAAATTTGAAAAGAGGGATGTCTGGGTGGCTCAGTCAGTTGGGCATCTGCCTTGGCTCAGGTCATGACCCCGAAGTCCTGGGATCGATTCCCCCATTGGGCTTCCTGCTCAGCAGAGAGCCTGCTTCTCCCTTTGCCCTTCATCCTACTTGTGTTCTCACTCTCTCTCTCTCTCTCAAATAAATAATGTTTAAATAATTGAAAGGAAGCCAAGAATACTCTGACAAAAGACAACAAAAAGAGTTTTACCTCATCAAGTGTTAATGTTAATTATAAGCCCACTGAATTTATGAGACCACAGTTTTGCACATAAATTAGTCAGTGAATATTCTTGTCTTTCTGTAATGCTTTCTAGGGAGATCATTGTGATCAATCTTTTAGTTTATTAATTCTGTCTTTAGCTCAGTCTAATCTACTACTTAATACATTGTCTTTTTTTAATTTCAACAAACATTTTTTTTTTTACTTCTAGAAGCCTCATGTGGTCACTTATTAAATTTCTTTTCATTAAAGGATTGTATCATTATTTGCTCATTAGGAGATTACAAAAAATTCTTTATACATTTTTAACATGGTTGTTTAATAATCTGTATCTAATCATTCCCACATGTGTAGTACCTTGGGGTCTAAATCTCTAGTTTTCATTTCTACAAAAATCTAACACAAAGCACTTACCATCAATTCTGCCTGGCAATCTTTGATCTGGATGAGTATTTCATCTGAATCTGTAGAATTTTCAACGAGGACACTCTCAGAAATGAACAATTTCCTAATGTTCCTGATAGAATACAGGATAGGATACAGGATACCTTCCACCAAACTGGAATCATGTCAGTCTCATCTAGGTCTGTGGTTATGTTTGCATCTCAAGTACAGGTCTCTAAACACATTGCAGGACCAAATACGACATGTGCCACCTGCAGTGTTGTAGTTGCCGCCACCCATAAGTGGCCACACTGTCCCTCTCTGTGCGCCCCTCTTATTTGTGTGTCTGCAATAACAGCAATATCTCAGCAAAACTGCCCAATCATATGGACTCATTCTAATGAGCTTCCCTCACTTTATATAATCCTTCCCAGGGTTGGAAGCAGATATCTAGTTTGATCCTCTTCTTTTCCAAGAAAACTAGGAATCAGATATATGTTCATTCTTTGTGGATTTTTGTCTCTTTAGGTTTTATCTTTATGTTTATTTTTAAATTTGTATTAATATTTGCAACTATTTCTCAATTTTTATTGTTGTCAGAGACTGATTTACGTAGAATTTATTTCTTTGGAACACCCAGATTTTCTTTCTTTGTGACCCTATTTGGAATTATTTTTGTAAATAGCCTGTTATTTTAAAATATATATGTGTGATAGACTAATAAGTCTGGTTGATATGGTTTAAGAATCTAAACTGATTGTAAGATTTTTATTTAATATCATCTATATTTTTACTTCACTGAGGTATTAAAAATATAACTAATAACACTAAGTAAAAGAGAATATTTTCCCCAATTTTGTATATTTGGAGCTTTTACTCTATTTATCTTAGTGTTAAAATAATTATTGCAATAAATTTTTGAAATTATAACAGATATGTACATTTTATCCTATTATAAAATAATAGGCAGTGATTTTAAGTGATTCTTGTCTTCAGTTTTTATATTTATTTACCACATCTTTGTTTTAGGTATGTACCTTATAAATTCCAGTTAGTAAGATACTGATGTTTGATGCGTAATATTTTTTAATATGAGAATTTTCAATGCAATTATTTTAAGGTCTGCTTATTTTTGTATCAGTTACTGAATATTGGTTTAATGTCTTTATGTACCATAACTAGCAACAATTTAATCCACAAAAATAATTTAGGTAGTTTATATTAATACATAAATTTGAGAATCCAATACAGAAAATGTACAAACAAAAAGCCACACTGAGAAATGTTTAAAAAGAGAAAGCATGAGGGGTGCCTGGGTGTCTCAGTTGGCTAAGCATGGAGTCTTGGTTTCAGCTAAGGTCATGATCTCAGGGTCATGAGATCTAACCCCATAAAGGGCTCTGCATTTAGCCAGGAGTCTGCTTGTCTCTCTCCTTCCCCCCACTGCTCTTTCCCCATAACCCACATGGTCTCTCTCTCTCTCTCTCTCAGATAAATAAATAAATAAATAAATAAATAAATAAATAAATAAATAAATAATACATACATACATACATACATACATACATACATACATACATAAAATCTTTAAAAAAAAAGAGAAAGAAACCATGAAATGGCATGCTGGAAATAAGATCACACTTGTTAGGTAAATAAAAACTGATTTAAAAATAATATTAACATATTTTGCTTAAGTTAATTGAAAATAAAATCTGAGGTTTATTAGAAGAGTACATTTTTCCAGTATACAAAATATTTTCAAATATATAAAACACTACGCATAAAAATAACTTTTACTGTTTTACTTCCTTCCTGATGGGCTAAATAACACATTCTTAGAATAGTTTACCAATTCATAAATGATTTTTAGGGTGATTAAAAATGAAAATATGTTGCAATAAACAATGTTTCATAAACACTTTTATAAAAACACTAATTGTATATCGTGTCATTCTATTTAACTTAAAAATTAAAATGTTCTATATTTCATTTAAACTGCCAATAACCACTAAATTTCACTTCTATTTTATTTTTTTACAGATATTTTGGGACTCCACAATAAATTATGCAAGCGTAGCCTGTAGATTTTCTCACTTGTGTTGGTAATAATATTATCAATTAGTATCATCAATAGTAACTACTAACAAATTTTCTAATTCCTACTCAAAGCACTGCCTTAAAATAGATTTAATAATCTTCTTCCCCAAATATGTCAAGATCAAAGGAAAAGATGAAAGGATTTTTAAAATAATGTCGGTAAATATTTACTGCTTTTCTTGATCCCAAAGAATCCCTAAAAAAGCTGAAGAACTTATAAAATGCAAGCTACTAAAAGGATTTTATTTGCTTTCACTAATGTCTATTCTAAAAGCTGTTTATTTGTCCTTGCATTTTGGCATCTCAAGAGAGCCATTAAAGCATTTGGGGTAATCATAAACATTATTGACAGGCCATGACTGCTTTTGAAAATATTCATCCAAAATTACTATAATAATCTTATTTGCATCATAATAGAGCTGCTTAAGCTTGTAGAGTATTTAGAGGAGAGAACAACTGTGTTGGATCCATTGTTGCTCTATAAATGATACTCTATTTGATATTAATTTCACATCAGGGTAGAATATTGTAAAGGATTTGTACAAAAAGCTTGGTTAACACAAGGAGATTGAAATTCTATTTGTAAAATCCAACATCTATATACCTGACAAAGCTTGAGTAAAAACAATGGGAAAAGTATATTCTGTCTTTTCTGTTTATCCATCTGAAATATTCTTCATTTGTTCCACCTTCCCAACTGTTCTATATTCCTCTCTCACCTTTTTAGTGCAGATTTAATTTCTCTTCAACTGAATTTATGCCGTGTACACTGTACCCTCAGTTAGGCCTTCTTTCACTTTCTGGTATTAATCATCTATAATTAATAAGTAATTGTATATTTTATTGTATTAGATGGTACACGTCCTAGGGTGCATTTATTTAATAACTAACATAACAAAAATAAGCCCTCTAATTTCTATAAATATATGAATGATTAACATCAAATTGTCATTTACTGCAATCAAGAAAGTATAATAAAAACAAAATATTCAAATATTCAGGGGCACCTGGGTGGCTCAATGGGTTAAAGCCTCTGCCTTTGGCTCAGGTCATGATCTCAGGATCTTGGGATCGAGCCCCACATCGGGTTCTCTGCTCAGCGGGGAGCCTGCTTCCCCCTCTCTCTCTCTCTCTCTGCCTGCCTCTCTACCTACTTGTGATCTCTCTCTCTGTCAAATAAATAAATAAAATCTTTAAAAAAATTCAAATATTGAAATTCCTGGTTAAAATAGTCAAATTTACACACAATTTTTTGAAGTCTCAAAAACTTAGCATTGGGTAAAGCATTACAACTGTGAGAACCAATACCTCCAACACTGCAGAATCTATGATAGGGATAGAAAAAAACAAACTCTACACATAGATCACTAGCTGTAATGGTGATAGGGGAGAACTCTGCATGAATACATAGTTTCCCAGACAAATATTTTCCAGCTATTGGGTACACAGCCCATATATCAGGTATTGGTTCTGTTTGTATGCATTTTTTTGATTTGGAATATAGTACACGAATCTCTCAGGATGTGTGTCCTGAGCTGGCGTCTTAGCAAAGAAGTTAATGAGTTCTCCCACTTTTATACTACAATGGCTGCCTCACCTTTGATGGTTTAAATCATTAAAAACTAAAGCAAACCACCTAACCAAATGAACAAAGACAGTGAATCCTGTGGTCATGAGCTCATTGCAGGAAACCCCTTGCCAAAAGACATGTCTGTCTTTAGAGAAGCTATTAAAGTGCTTAGAACCACTGAAATCCAAACGCTTTGGGTTGGTAGGACTCTAAATTTCCACAGTGTTTATTTTTCACCTTCTGGAATGCACTTATCTTATTAGCCCATCTGGGTTACTTCAGAGTTTTTGCTCGGCAGGTTCAATTAGCATAATATCTCTAATCTAGAAGACCAGCATGATATACTCCCAGTTGTCAAGAAGATCCAGATCCCTATCTATATCTTTGCTAAGTAATATTACTATTACCAGGGAAGTTGTCAGAAATTTAAAATCTCAGATCCCACCCCAGCACGACTGAATCAGAATCTGCACTTTAACATCTCCAAAAGATGTATATGTACATCAAAATTTAGATGCATTCCACCACATTATGACAGAAGTCAGGAGAGTTAATATAGCCTGGAGACAAGATAGTAAGAGTACAGTGCTAAATTGCATAGGTAAAAGTGAATTCCTCAGGACCTACCCTAGTGATGGATGTTGATAAAAGAATTTGGAAAACCCATAGCCACATATCAAATGCCAGAGACTGTGTTGCTCTTCTCCAAAAAAAAGAAAAGACCTTAACAGGAGAATCTATGATTGTTAAGTTTATGTTAGTTGATTGTAATCTCACATTATCCATCTGGTTTTTGCAAAGGCCAGAAAAGTGAATTGAGTGGCAATATGATGAAGGTCACAACTTCTGAGTATCAGGGTTTCCTAATGACCATGTTATCTGCCTATTACAATAATTATAACCATCTTTCATCTTATGAATATGCTGCCACCTGGACTCTGTTATTCGAGAATCACAAAATCACAACTTATGATAGCATGCAAGCTATTGATCATGGCATGCATGAAATACTCACCACTGGGCTTCTCAAACATGGCCGTGCTTGCTTCCTGTGCATTCTTCATTCATTACCTTCGGTAAACACATTCCCTTCCCTTACTGTCAGGAAGGGAGCAATCAGGTGCTGGGTACTGCCGCTTATGTAGTAAATTAATTCTAACATGGACATCTTTCTGAGTCTCCTGATATTCTTCCTACATATTAATTCAGTGAAGTTCAAATATATCATCTAACTTTCTGTACGTCATGCTCATGTCCAAGTTTCAGGGAAACATCCAACAAACTAATAGGACAAAATTCTAAGTGCTCCTGACATAATACTGAGTTCTTTGTTACAATGGGCATTTCCACATCAATGTATTCTCTGATAAATACTCCTAATATTTTGTTTCTTCTGGCCTAGTTCCCTAAAAACCCACACACATTTATGTGCTGCCATCTCTTGTCTTGTCTTGCACTGCTTGGCCTCTAGGCCATTTCTTCTTAGAGCATAGCTTGCGTGGTATAACTATTCTAAGACTTGACTCTCTTTCTTTGTTTTGTTTTTGTCTGAAAGCCATGGATGTTAGTGAGGGCAGATCTTAAGAAAAATAATGATCTTACGAAGTTTCTAGTAAGTTAGGGAAAGTTTCAGGGGCTAGAGAGGAAGTTCTATTTTGCTTCCAATATCTAGGAGTGGTTCTAGAGGGTTAAACATTCTTGGGCTGTTAACTCAAATATTCCCATACTTTGTTTTGGTATGCTTTCTCTCTCCGGGGTTTGGGCATTTTGAAACTGCATGTTTAGTTTCTTTTTCAACCCTATTACTTTTTTCTTCTTTTTTTAATGTTTCAAGTTGTTATTTAAATTATAGCTACTTTTTTTCACCTGCACAACAATTTCTCAGTTAGGAAAACCAACTCCAAAATCAAGTCCTCAAGAAGGTTGTTTTTTGTGTTTTTTTGTGGTTTTTTTTGTTTTTGTTTTTGTTTTTTTTGGTTTTGGTTTTTGGTTTTTGGTTTCTTTTAGTAGCATTCTCATATGCCAAAGGCACTCTAGGATCTAGTCTGTATTTTTCCTAGAAAACAAACAAACAAACAAAAAGCCTCAAGAAAACATGACATGTTAATGCTTTACAAAGATAGGGGAGGAGACACCAATGGATGGGGGTACAGCTAAAACAAAGGAGAATGTTATTGAGCTAGCCAAATCTCCACAACCAATATAGCTGTTTCCTTAGTCTTGGTTGGATACCTTCAGAGAAGGCACATGAAAGTGGTGTATCTTGGAATAATCCATGTGGGTAGGGAAGTCAATCAGTTTATCTGTTTTCTCCCATTGCCTTTCTCACATTGGACAAATCCAAATTCTTCTAATAGGTGCCAACGTTCTGTGATTTTGTGTTGGTCATTTAGCCTTTATGATACATTTTTCAGACAAATGAAACTTCTATGCATTTATGCCAGCCAAAATACAAGTGCCATTGCCTCTCCTTGTTACTTGGCATCTGCACATGATGGCAGCAGGGACAGCAGTGGAAATAGTAGTAACATCCAGGCAATAAGACTATAGGGATGGAGACGGCCTTTCATAAGGCCACTCCAGATTGGAATCAAAGCAATAAATATTTATTGGCTGTATATTACATGAATTATATGCTATATATACTATACCCCATCTATATTGCACATGTGCAAGATGCTGGACATAAAGTGATGAAAAAGGAATTTTACTCTACTTTCACAAAGTACAGCTTAGACTATAGAAAGAAAGATAAGTAATGATAATAAAAAGTTATAAATATTATACTCGAAAAAATATACACTATTCTGGGATCACTCAGATTTAAAGGATCACGGAAGATTTTCCAATAAAACTATATTAAACTAAGAACTGAAAATAGATTGGGAAATAAACAGATAAAGATTATGAGAGAATGGATGAAGTTAAAATTATATATAAGCAGAAGCTATACCAAACTGGAAGATTTAAGATATTTTAAAGTGCTTGAGCTTTCAAAAGTGCATTTATAGTAGAAAAGGGATTTTATGCATAAAAAGACACTATATTTGATTGTAAAAGAGATTATTCTGACTTCAGCAGAATATTGAAATAGGTGTTTCTAGAGACTAGAAGCACATCATGAGGTTATTGTAAGTAATCTAGGAAGGCTGGTAGAATTTTGAAATTGGTAGAGTAGAATGGAGATATTAAAGAAGAAAACTAAGAGGTCAAATTCATAGGCTGTGGTGATTGCAGCAGGGTAAGTGCATGAGAAGAGTTCTTGCTGAGAATTTGACTTTGAAATGTATAAATGTAAACATAAACACAAGTACAAATATAAATATAAATATATATTCAGCTTATTTCACTGTATGTCTGTTCTTCATTTTTCATTTTTCATTTTTGGAAAAAAATTTTAGGTGTGTTTAAAAAATAATATAGCATAAAAATCATAAACTAATTATGAATGAAGTGTTTTACACTTATATTCATTAGTTCCTGATATAATAATGTCTCTACTTTTTTTTTACTATTTATAATAGATCATTTAAGGACTAGATATGTCACTTCTTGGGTAGTAAGGAGTGCACTTGTTGTGATGAGCACTGGGTGTCATTTGTAACCAATGAATCACTAAATTCTACACCTGAAAAAAATAGTATCACCTCTGTTTTTATAATTTTATTTCCCTAGAAAACTTTTATTTTGAAAAATAAAACAGGAAAACTAAACCTGAAACTACTACAACTTACTTGGTAGAAATAAATTATACTGATCCGTACTGTTATTCTCATATGCTTCACTTCAGATTCACTCTCCATTTTCCATTGTCAAGGTCTAATCCTGTGAATGTCAGCACCCAGCTTCCCTTGCCTCTCTTGTCTCATTGGCTGTAACCAATGAGTGGTGCCAAGAGGAGACTGAAAAGCATATAGATATGAGATGATTTCTTGTCCTGCTCAATCGCTGTCTCCACTCCACCATTTAGGCCCATCAGTAAGATCTTACTCTCTAGTCTTGCCAGGCCTGCTGTGAGACCTAGAGCTAAGAGGGTCAAAAAAGCACCATAAACTAAATGAAAAATATAGACCATAAAGGCAGGAGAAAAGATTGGCAGCATGTAAAATGGACATTGAGTTAGTATAAAGAATAAAAGCAATTCCTACAAATCAATGAGAAAAAGACAATCTTACAAATATATAAAAAAAGGAAAGTATAAATAGGCATTTAACAGAAGAAGCACAAATGGTCCAGTAGCATGGAAGACCAGTCTTATAAAATAGAGAAATTAATATATTCTCCATTTTATATGGTGTCAAAAGGTAAAACCTGAGAATACCAAATAATTGAGGCACAACCAAAGGAACCATTTTATCATTCAGGGCCAGTGGGAGCATACATTTATAAACATATTTTGGAAACATTTGACATTATCTAGTAAAGATGAACATTCATACACCCAACTGGATACATGTACATAACTCTAAAAGCAGTAGTATTCATTATTGCACAGAAAAAGCAATCCAAGAAAAAACAGATTATTTTTTTTAATAGAACAACTTTTGTAGTATATTCACAAAATGGAATGTTCCACGGTAGTTGAAATGAATGGACTACAGCTGCATCCAACATGAGTGACTCTTACAGAAATAATAATGATTACAAAAAGAATTGAATAAAAATATCTAATTAAATATATAAACATGTGTTTATGGATGCATGCAAAATAATTTTAAAAGGAGCAGATTAAAAATCTATCAACATATTGTGTTTAGATATACATGTACTAAAACCCTACACACATACAAACACACCCAACATACAAAGGAATAATAAAATTCTGTAATGATAATTACTTATTATTGGGGTAGAGAAAGGAAAGATTTTTATAGAAAGATATGCAGGATTTCATAACGTCCTATTACAATAGTAGTAGTACGTACAGTAGCAGTTATAAGAAGTTATAATACTTTCCATAACTTGTGTATATTTTAACATTTATTTTTAATTTATCAAGTATTTAATAATAAAACAGAAAAACACTAAAGTTTCAGATCCTAGTTGGAAAATAAGCATTTTAGTGTGTGTGTGTGTTTGTGTGTCATATCCTCATATCTCTATACTTATGTATGTGATCTTTATATACAAATATAGTCTGTAATTATCTAATTATCATCTACAAATACTTATGTATAATATGATGGTTCTTAAGCTCACTCTGAAATTCTTGTGGAGCTACAAATATGCCCCCTCCATTTTATTTCAACATCATTCTCTTCACTTAATGCAGCAACATGTAATGAAGAAAAATGGTGTTTCAGACTCAAGAATGAAGAAGGCAGAAAAGCACATATCAAATAAAACATCTCCTTTCACTGCCCATGAAGAACCCACTCTTCTCACTGGAGAAAATGAAATATTGCGCATGTAAAAATGGTCTCTGAAAAACCTCCATTACGCAGCTGTGAATAAACTTTATATTTAATGTCTATAAATCATATTTATTAATTAAGCTGAGCTTGGCATACTTTAGACCCAGAGCTCTGTCCATAGAATGTGCTTTCATTTGGCTTGGCTGCTTTCAGAACTGGAAGCCATATCTTCCAAGAAATATTTTATCGGAGTAGATTGGCCATCACTAATTTAAAGCCTTCCAGCTGAGAAACTCCTTCACAGTGACAGAGTGTGCTGCAGAATTTTATCAGTCTCTAAGGTATTCAAAGTCTGTTAAGAATCTGATTTCTGTTCCAGGCATCTTATAGGTATTTTTGTCACAATTGTAGTTAAAAACTTGTGACTGAAGGGAGTTAACCATTGAGACATGCTACCACCTCTTGACTAATAGAAGAACTAATCACAAATAGTTGACAGACATTATTAAAATATTCTTCCACGTTTGAATGTTGTCCTCATGATATTTAGATTTCTAATTCTGCATGACATCTTTAAACCAGATTGCAAAAGAAATTTCAAGCTCATTTTTAATTGGGGAGATATATTTTGGAGAAGAACACATGTTTGTAATGTTTTAACAAGCTTGCTCTCTTTTTGTTCATTTTTAATAGAAGGCAGTTATTTAATTTGTTAAATACATTATACATAAGCATTATTCATGTGTTACTATGTGTGTACATATATATAATAATCATTCTTAGAGGTTTTGGAAAACACTTTTTAAATCAGGTGCCTGGGTGGCTCAGTTGTTTAATTGACTTCCTTCAGCTCAGGTCGTGATCGTGGAGTCGCAGGATAGAGTCCTGCATCAGGCTTCACGCTCAGACTTCTGAGTGCTTCTCCCTCTGAACCTCCCTCCCTTTCATGCTCTCTCTCTCAAATGAATAAATAAAATCTTTTTAAAAAATAGTTCATATTAATCAGCTTTTTATTGAAACAATGTTTCAATTCTCTAAATATTTCTCTTTTTTTTTCTCCACTTTTTCCATAATTAAATCTAAACCTGAAACTGGTCCTACAAGCCTCTGAGGAAATCTTAGAGAAATTATAAAGGAATTAAGAGGATGCATTAAAAAGAGATGAAGCAATACATTGTGTACAATATCAAGAAATTCCCTAGAAAAATATATATTCATAAATAGGTGAATAGTAACATTTTTTATTGAAAATCATTTTTATGGGGTGTCATATATGTTGGTTACTGGGGGGTGGGAGGGTAGGGATAGGGTGGATGGGTTATGGACATTGGGGAGGGTTTNGGAGGGAAAAATAATGAAACAAGATGGGATGGGGAAGGACACAAACCATAAGAGACTCCTAATCTCACAAAACAAACTGAGGGTTACTGGGGGGTGGGAGGGTAGGGATAGGGTGGATGGGTTATGGACATTGGGGAGGGTTTGTGCTTTGGTGAATGCTGTGAAAGATGTAAGCCTGATGATTCACAGACCTGTACCCCTTGGGCAAAGATTAAAAATAAAATTAAAAAAAAAAAGCAGTTTGCTTCATGCCCATTAACGTTTCCTAGTATATTTATTTTTTTAAAATTTTTTAGATTCTTTTTTTTAATTTAATTTTATTTTTTCAGTGATCCAGGATTTATAGTAACATTTCTAAGTGAAACCCTGTGTGCACCAGATCTTTACCAAAGTCCTGTCTAATGCACATAAATTGCCTGCAGATATAATGTGAATATCAGCTCAGAATCTGAGATGAGGGAGAGAAGATTTAAGGTTAGTGGGTATGCAGAAAGTATAAAACTAAAGGGGTAATTCAAGTGTGGTAGGGAACAATGGCAAGCATCGATTCCCACTTGCTGTATATGATATTACACCTCCTCTGACTGCTTAGCCTGTTAGGATGTTCGAACACAAAATGGATTCAAGGACAACTCAAGGGCATTGGCAATATGTATTTATTGTTTGTGACATTAATATGCCCCAGATCCTTTCTCAAAATATTAGAGCAGGACATGGTTGAATACACTTAAAACCATCCAATGGCCTTGGAAAATTTGCCTGCTTTTATGGAATGACATAAGAAAGGGTAGAGAAAAGAGAAAATGAAGATTTATCTGCATGACTTGGGAAATTTAAAGATTATAGTACACATAATGGTTGCTCAGTAAAAATCAGCTAATAAGCTGTAGCCCAATATATTTTGTCACTTTTTTAGCAGGTTATCACCTATGCAATGTATCATACTTTCTACCACTTTCAGTTTAATTATATTATCTGTATCATTAAACATAAAAAGATGTAATTTAAAATAATTTATTATTTAAATATTTAATATTTAAATATTTCACAGTGTCTAACAGGAGATTGCATTTTGCTTGCTTAAAATATTTTCAGGCTAGTATTTCACACCACCCTCTCTCCTAAACAGTTTTGTATGTTTCTAAAAAGTAACAGAAGATCTAGCTAAAATTGGTTTATTCCAAGAATAGATTCAATGTCTCCTTTAATTGAAAAGCCCAAGGATAGGCAGGTAGCTTCAGGTGTAGCTTGATAAAGGTGTCCATGACATCTTAGAACATATTTTTTTTCTCTCTCTTGGGTCTACTGCCTCCCGTCCTTTCTCCATTCTCAGATTTCTCTCCACAAATGATTTTCAGAGGGATGCAAAAATCTTACAGGCATATTCTTCTAGGATCAAATCCAGCAGAAAAGAGACACCATGCTTCCCTAAGAGCCAAAACAGCTTACTCTGGGTCTTATTGCTTCCAAGAAGTCTGAATTGGGTCATTTGTTCATCCCGTGCTTGAACCAGGCCCAACGTGGGAATACTTTTCTTAAAGCAGTTAGAGTAAGAGGACAGTTTCTGGAAAGCAAATAAGCAACAAGTGAGGACGTGGCTGATAGGTGGAAAAAGTAGCAAATAAGAAATGTCCACTACAGCTCCCACGCCTTGCATCTGTTCCCATGTTCAAGGAAAAATATGTTAGAACCCAGAGAACATCAGGCTTTGGAGTGAGGAGATGCAGAGAAATCTCCAGGATGATTTTGGTATTTTGCACTGAGAACGGTTATATTCACATAGTTGCTTTTCACAGAAACAATTTATTTTTCTATGTGTGTGTGTGGTGGGAGGGGTCACCTATTTGTTCCAGGTGCCTAGGGTTGGCTAAAGCCACTATGAGGAGAAATTTGTGCCAGAGCAAGGACACAAAATGATGAGTTTGCAGAAAGCTATGCAGTTCAAGACACAGACTTTATTCCAAAATCTTCAGTAGCCCCCAAATCTCCAAATCTTCAGTAAACTTGCCTATTCTCAAATTCTGAGCAGAAGGTCCTGTCAGGCTTTGGACCTGGATCAACAGGACCTGACACCAAGGAATATGATTTTCGGCCAAAGCCCACTTTCTGCGTGAAACCTGAGCACTTAGCCAGTTAAATTCAGAAATTACAGGGACAGGTTTTGATTAAAAGAAGTTGTGTATTTGGCAATTTGACCCAAGTTCACTATATATTGCTGAGGATAGTATTGTTCCAGGGTACTTTTCTCAGTTCAGTGAAGTATCAGGGACCACTAAACACTCAATATTCTGTGTCCGAAGTTGCCATAATGATGAGAATTTCAGCTTTAAAGAAAAACTTGAAGACAAATCCCAAGCCTTCTAATTACAGTCTGTGTGACCTTGCACATATTATTTAACCTACTTAATCTCAGTTTCCTAAATAGCCAAATTTGTCCATTTAACTTTGCTACAGCAAACTTGGCCCAATCATGACTCTTCCTCCCAAAGTATTTATCAATTATAATCATAAAGGTAGCTCTCTATTTGGAAAGCAGAAACTTAAATAAGTAAATTCACCTGCTTCATTACCCAGCATTTAAGAAGCTCTCAGTAATTATAAATCATTTATTTTTTATAGATAAAAATAGCAGAAAAAGACTCTTCTACACATATTATTTATTATTCAACCACAATGAAAAATAAATAGAGAAATAAACAAGATCCTCTGCTCTCAAGTGACTTTCTTAAATTGATATCTAGGCAATCAAATGTGGGCAAAAAGACAGAAAAAGAAGAATATTTCTTTCAATATGCATAATTCATAAGTCGTACCACTTTTGTAGAATTTCTGACATCATTTACATTTCATTTTAGTGCAAGATACTTTTTGTTGCTGAATGAGAACTTCTAATGTATGTATAGTCAAATCTGTAATTGTCTTAGCAAATATCATCCTTTGAAATACTATTTCAATTATATTAAAATACTTAATCATATATTCTTAGGATACTTTATTGCTTTAGGTTTTATTTTAATTTTATTCTAAGAATACTTAAAAATACAAAATAGTATGTTTTGTTATATTTTCTTTCTTTAATATTTATTTATATATTTTAGAGAGATAGAATGTGGGGGGGCAGATGGAGAGGGAGACACAGAATCTCAAAGAGACTCCCCCCTGAATGCAGAGCTTTACTTGGGTCTCAATCCCAAAACCCCAAGATCATGACCCAGGCCAAAACCAAGAGTCAGCCATTCAACTGACCTCACCTCCCAGGCACTCCTGTTATTTTTTTCTATTATAAATTTTGTCATGATTTCAGACAATTTTTTTCTCAAAAAATTTGTGCTTTTTATAGCATAGGGAATATAGTCAATAATATTATAATAATGTGTATGGTGACAGATGGTAACGATACTTATCATGGTGAGCATTTCACAATGTATATAATTGTCAAACCGCTATATTGTACACCTGACACTAATATAATATTGTATGTCAACTATACTTCAATAAAAAAATTATACTTTTCATAGTGAGTACTTTTTCAGAGGAAAATATAATTTAGTTCATCAAGATTAATTTACATGCAATTTATTAGACATTCTCTATTGCATTAGTCATTCTTTATTGCATAAAATAAGGTTTAGTAATATTTTAGTTGCTTTTCTTTCTCAGGAAAAGAGGAGCTCTCATAATCATAAATTTATGTATTGAGTGGAAAGTGAAAGGAAGATATCAACTGCACATACAATGGGTAGATCACATTTTGGTTTCATATTGTGGGAGATAGAGCAAAGGCAAAAATTTTATCATAACAATTGAGCATATTAGCAACATTACCTTGGATAACTATGGGAAGTATAATTTGTTTTTTACAGTTGAACAGCTTTTAAATCTTTTAGAGCATTAAAGCTTGTTAGAGGCAGTTAGAGCGGCATTAGAGCAAGTATGAAACTCAATCTACAAACTCAATGTGAAGACGTTAATATTACCATCTTTTTGTACTTCAGTTTATTTCTACTGTGTTTGGGAGAATCTTTAGGTCATCTTTTCAGCAGGCCCACAAAATAAAATTATGTCATCATTCCAGAATAGTATATTTCCATGACAACAGTGTGAGGGATAGTGATTCACCCATTCTCTCACTCAATGAGGGCACTCCAGCTGGCATAGCACACTAGTTTCTCTGTATCATCCATACTTGAGACATGGGCATTTTTGAGGTACTGTAGATGGTTTAAATATACATGTAAAACTATAAATTTTCTGAAAGAAAACACTGGAAAAATATTTGTGACCTTGAGTTAAGCAAAGATTTTGGAGAAACGAATAAAGCTAACACATAAAAAAAAATAATACATTGTACTTTTAACTATTCAACTCTTTTGCTCTGTGAAAGATGTTATTCAGAGAATGCAACCAAAAGCCACAGACAAGGATAAAATATCATAAATCACATTTCTGAGAAGACTTGTAAGTATACTTAAAAAATCAATGATAAGAAAAGAGATAATAAACTGGGTAAAAGATCTAAACAAACACATTGTCAAAAGATATATATGGATGACAGAGAAATGTAAGAAAAGATGCTCAACATAATTAATTATTAGAAAAATTATAAATTAAAATCAAAGTAGATACAACTGCACACGAGTTGAAATGCCAAAAAAGCAAAAATTCCTGATACATTTTGTTAAATAAAAGAAGCCTTCCAGTTATAGAATGAATATGTCATGGGAATAAAAGGCACAGCATAAGGAATACAGTGAATGATATTTTAATAGTGATGTATGGAGACCCATGGTAGCTACACTTGTAGTGAACATAGCATCAGGCATAAACTTGTTGAATCACTATGCCGTGTACATGAAACTAATGTAACATTGGGTATCAACTATACTCAAATAAAAAATAAAAATAATAATAAAGAAGCTAAACACAAAAGGCAATATATGATAGAGTTCTATTTATAAGACATTCTGGAAAAGACAAAACTATAGGGATGGAAAAAGAAATTAACGTTTTCCAGAGATTGGGTAAGAGAGGAAATGTTGACCACAAAAAAGAGACACAAGAGAATTGTCGAGGTAATGGAACTGTTTTGTATCACGATTGTTTGGTGGATTTATGACTCTTCATATGGCAAAATTTACAGATTTGTAGACCATGGAGATGGAGTTTTATTGTCTGTAATTCTTTTAAGTAACCATGCAGGATATCGGAGAAAACTGAAATGAAATATAAAATTATAACAAGTAACTATTTTATAATTTTGTAATTATAACTACACCAGAAGAGGTGGATGTAACCCAAGTTACATTGAAAAACAACATCTTGAATAGCTACTGTAACACAAAAGACAAAAAAGACTATAAAAAGCTTGTCTTCTGAGAGGATGGAGTATAATGGTATTCCAGATATTGTTTTCTAAATGACTTTCTCAAATAGAATGAACAAGGACTCCTTGGAGAAGCAATTAATTCTAGGGTTCAGAGAGGAAAAGTTCACAATGATCCCTGAAAATATCGTGATGCCAAAATCAGGGAGTGCACAAGAGCCAGTCGGAATCACTTCCCATGGACTAAGTTGAAACAGTTCGTCACAAACAACACAATAATTTAAGTGTGTGTTTAAAACCCGTAGAATAAAGTATCATGAACCCATACCGGTATAAATAAGTAATAAATTAAATAAATGGTTGTGAAGGGACTACTCTTCCCTACTGAAGAATTTAAATTATTGAATGTGGACTGAATGAAGGAGATGAAAATTTATCCTAAGAAAACCATAGTAATAACCATTGCAGACAAGATTCATTCAAAATGCAAACCTTAGTTATCAAAATTTTAAGAGAAATAGAATATCCTCATGGGCACAAACTACCCCAAATATATATTAATTACCATAAAGAAAATAGTAACTATATAGTAAAGAAAATTGCAAAGACCATCTTAACCAACAATTGAGTAACAAGACATCTTGATGCCATATAACCTTAATGTATTTACACTGAGGGCACCTCACTTGTGTGGTGTACTTGCTTAAAAATGCAAAACCTCAATTTTACGTGAGCAAACAGGCAAATCCAAGTAGAAGGAATTCTACAAAATAACTGACATATACACTTGAAAAATGTCAAAGTCATTAAACACAGATACTGAGGAACTGTCACAGGTTGGAGGATACTAAGAAAACATGACAACTAAGTGCAATGTGAAATCCTAGACTGAATCCAAGAAAAGAAAAGGACATTAATGGAAAAACTTGTAAAATCCAAGTAAAGACTGTAGGTTAGTGGAATTGCACCAATGTTAATTTCTTAATTTTAATAATTGCACTATGACTAAAGAAGATATAAACATTAGGGGACACTAGGTTAAATGGAATAACTAGCATCATTGTGACAATTGTTAATTGCATTGAAGAGGCAATTGTATGAATATATGGAATATATACATATATAATCATCAATATACCAATTATATATAATATAATCGTACATAAAATGCATTTATATATATATTATAATATCTGTATCAGGAAAGATGACAAAGAAGAATAGATTTCTTAAGTATTTATAAAGCAAAACCTGTGAAGGTGTTGATCTATGTAATGATATAGAGTGAGAGAATGAATAGTATTAGAATTTCTTTTCTGATTCCAGGCTTCAGCATATGGAATATATGCTGCTGATATTAGCAATTATAGGTAAAAGAACATTAGCTACATCTTAAGAAAGGAACAGGAAGTCAATACCAGAGATGTTGTATTGAAGGTACCTGTGGGACATCTGAATATACTAAAAGAGTTAGACATTCTGGGCTGAATAATACCACTGTAAAAGTAATATGTGAAAAATGTAGAGAGTGATTTTACCATCTTCACACACCTAGAAAGTATTGGAACAGTTTCTCCTTTCTGCTAGTTTTGTGGTTGTTATTAAATGATAATTACCTATAGAATAAGGCACTAAATGAAAATATAGATGAATAGGACATGTTCAGTGATGAACTGTTCACCTAGAATCAAAAGAATCCCCATGAAATCTGTCCAAAATGCAACCAATAAGATCTGCAGAGCTAAGCATATTATTATTGTAGTCATGTTAATCCTTAAAAACAAATAATACACCATTGAAAATAAAAGTCTAATGAAATGATAACAAATGAGAAAATAAAGTTTCTGCAAGTTTTTTTTTTTGGACAAAGTGAATTTATTACCAAATAGGAATAAAAGCATCACAGTATTGTCATAAATCTCATGTACTTTTCTCTGTCATCAGGAGACACCAGTGATTTCTTGTATGAATGACTCACACCAGTCATATAGAGCAATATCTGACTGCAGAACCGGTCAGCCCTCCATGGGGGTTCGGCAAGAGAAACCCCCATGAAGTGGTACAACTGAATCCTAGAGACAAGGAAACATGCAGTGCTGTTTGTATGAATTGAGAGCTTTCCCTCTATGGTCAGGAGCAAGACAGGTATGCCCACTCTCACCACTGTTATTTAAAATGGTCCTGCAAGTCCTAGCTACGGCAATCACACAACAAAAAGAAATAAAAGGCACCTAAATCAGCAAGGAAGAAATAAAAATTTCACTATTTGCAGGTAACGTGAAAACCCTAAACACCCCACCAAAATATGAATAGAAATTATATATGAATTCAGTAAAGTCACAGGATACAAAATCAATGTACAGAAATCTGTTACATTTCTATACACCAATAATGAAGAAGCAGAAGGATAAATCAAGGAATTAATTGCATTTACAATTGCACCCAAAACCATAAGATACCTAGGAATAATCCTAACCGAAGTGATAAAAGACATGTACTCTGAAAACTATAAAACCCCGATGAAAGAAATTGAAGAAGACACAAAGAAATGAAAGATATTCCACACTCATGGATTGGAAGAAAAAATATTGTTAAAATGTCTCTATTACCCAAAGCAATCTACACATTTAATGCAATCCCTATCAAAATACCAAGAGCATTTTTCACAGACTAGAACAAATAATCCTAACATTTGTATGGATACACAAAATACCCCAAATAACAAAAGCAACCTTGTAAAAGAAAAGCAAAGGTGGAGACATCACAATTTTAGACACCAAGTTATATTACAAAGTTGTAGTGATCAAAACAGTGTGGCACTGACACAAAAATAGGCACATAGATCAATGGAACAAGAGAAAAACCAGAAACGAACCCACAACTACATGCGTAATTAATCTTTGACCAAACAGGAAAGAATATCCAATAGGAAAAAGTCTCAACAAATGGTGCTGGGAAAACTGGACAACATGGAAAAGAATGAAACTGGACCATTTTATTACACCGTACAGAAAAATAAACTCAAAATGGATTAAAGTGGGCACCTGGGTGGCTCAGTCTGTTAAGCATCTGCCTTCAGCTCAGGTCATGATCCTGGGGTCCTGAGATCAAGTCCCGCATCGGGCTCCCTCCTCAGAGGGGAGCCTGCTACTCCCTCTCCCTCTGCTACTCCCCCTGCTTATGCTCTCTCTCTCTTTTTCTCTCTCTGTCAGATAAATAAATAAATTCTTTTAAAAAATGGATTAAAGACCTAAGTATGTGACAGGAAACTATTAAAATCCTAGAGAAGAGCACAGGCAGTAACCTCTTTGACATCAGCCATAGCAACTTCTTACTGTATATATCTCCTTAGGCAAGGGAAACAAAAGCAAAAAGAAACTATTGGGTTTTCATCAAAATCAAAAGCTTCTGAAGCACAGTGAATGATACAATCAACAAAACTAAAAGGCAACCTTTAGAATGGGAGAAGGTATTTGCAAAGGACATCTAATAAAAGGTTAATATCTGAAATATATCAAACTCAACACTCAAAAAACAAATAATCCAGTTAAAAAATTGGCAAAAGACTTGAATAGACATTTTTGCAAAGATATACAGATCTCCGACAGACACATGAAAAAATGCCCAACATCACTCATCACCAGGGAAATGCAAATCAAAACTATGATGAGACATCATCTCACACTTATCAGAATGGCTAAAATCAACAGCACAAGAAACAACAGGTCTTGGTGAGGATGTAGAGAAAAGAATCCTCATGCACTGGGGGTGCAAACTGGAGCAGCCACTCTGTAAAAGAGTATGGAGTTTTCTCAAAAAGTTAAAAATAGAACTACCTTGGATCCAGCAATTGCACTACTAGGCATTTGCCCAAAGAATAAAAAATTCTAATTCAAAGAGATACATGCATCCCAATATTTATATCAGTATTATCTATAATAGTGAAATTATGGAAACAGCCCAAATATCCATCAACTGTTGAATAGATAAAGAAGATGTGGTAGAGAGTATTATGCTAAGAAAACAAGTCAGTCAGAGAAAGATAAAAACAATATGATTTCATTCATATGTGGCATTTAAGAAACAAAACAAGCAATCATTAGGAAAGAAAGAGAGAGAGAGGCAAACCAAGAAACAGACACTGTCGAGAAGGAACTGATGGTTACCAGAGAGAAGGTGGTAGGAGGATGGGTTAAATAGGTGGTGGGGAATACAGAGTGCACTTGTGATGAGCACCAGGTCTTGCATGGAAGTGTTGAATCCCAATAAATTGTATACCTAGAACCAATATTACACTGTATGTTAACTAACCCAAATTAAAAAAAAAAAAAGATGTGAGGCTCTGGGCCCTAATCTCTTCTGAAACTGTGTTTATCCAAAACAGTAATGACTCAACAGCCTCATATTCTGAAAAGTCATTTCAGCTGTGACAAAATTACTTACAAAACCCATTTATGAAAA
Source organism: Ailurus styani (assembly GCA_002007465.1). NCBI lineage: Eukaryota > Metazoa > Chordata > Mammalia > Carnivora > Ailuridae > Ailurus > Ailurus styani. Next base: position 161,412 of record LNAC01001359.1, on the reverse strand, counting down.
TTAAATGAAGTCTTGCATATAGATTTCTTTTTTCACTCCAGGATTTTTTGAGTATAATTGACAAATAAAATTATACACATTAAAAGTGTGTAATGTGATAATTTGATATACACATACTTTGTGAAATCATTACCACATCAGGTTAATTAACACATCCAAACCTCATACAGTTATCTCTCTCTTTTTGGTGATGAGAACACTTCAGATTTATTTTTTAGCAAATTTCAAGTATACAATACAGTATTATTCACTATAGTCACCATACTGTACATTAGATTAATTTATTCATCATGTACATGAGAGTTAGACATTTCTTGTCTCAGCATCTCCCCATCTTCTCCACCTCCTGGACTAGTAACCACATTCTACTCCCTATTTCTTTGAGTTCAGCTTCTTTTATTCTATATGTAAGTGATGTAGCACTTATCTTTTTCTGCCTGGTTAGTTTCACTTAGCACAAGACCTCTGGTTTTATCCATGTTGCTGCAAATGATAGAATTACAACTTTCACTTGGTTAAATAATATTTCATTGTATACTAAGGTGCTGCCACAATTATCAACATAGCAGAAAGATTTAGTAATATAATCTCAGTCACTGTTAAAAATTTGGGAATGCTTGGACAGAAGACATAATCTTAGTGAATCCTTTAAGATTTGTTCATTTTACTGGAACTCTATCAACATGGCCACATGTATTGATAATATTCCTAATGAAGGCCAAGCCTCTTGTCTAAATTCTCCTCTGTTGAAAAGTATAGTATAATAACCTGACCTATGTGCTGCTAAAGCCCATATATGTGATTCATACTTTTAATCCTGTTTATAAATTCCAAACTTATCTTAAGGAAATCAATATAGTCTGAAATGAAGTGTTCATTGTGAACTCCCACTAGCTCTCCATTGAAGGATTAAGATCATTGACTTTAAAATTAGACAGATGTGTCTCATTTTTACAATTTATTTTCATTTCCTTATAAATATGTTTCCACTTGGGAAACATTTTTTCCTGCTTTGATTGAGTTATGAAATAATAAATATTTTACTTCCCTCTGAACATTTATAAGAAATGACAGTCCAAAAAAATTACTGTAATATACCACATCAATAGAATAAAAGGCAAAAGTCACATGAGCATCCCAATAGTCAGAAAAAATTTACAGAATTTAACACCTCTTCATGACAAAAACCCTCAAAAGCTGGGAATTATTGAGACTGATTATTGATAATTATTGATTATTAAGACTTCACCAATGTGATAAAGATCATCTATTAAAACAACCCACACCAAATATATTTAATGGTAAAAGACTGAATACTTTCCTCCTGAAATCAGGAATAAGGCAGTATGTCCCCTCTTACTACTTCTATTCAACATTGCTCTAAAATTTTCAGTCAGAGTGATCAGGTAAGAAATAAAATAAAAGGCATCCAAATTGGAAAAGAAAAAATAAAATCATATTTGCAGATGACATAGTCCCGTGTATAGATAATTCTAAAGAATCCCCCAAAATTAGTAGAGATTAATAAATGAGTTTAGCAAGGTTGCAGAATACATGCTTAATATACAAAATCAATTGTTTATATCTACTAACAATAAGCCAAGTGAAAGGGAAACTAAGAAAATTTCATTTAAAATAGAATCAAAAAAATACTTAGAAATAAATTTAGTAAAAGTCATGCAAAACTTACACTCTGAAAACTGCATAATACCGGGAAAGAAATTAAAGGCTCTTTAGATAGAAATGTACACCATATTCAAGACAAAATTATGAAATAGCAATACTCCACAAACTGTTGCACAGATTCAGTGCAATCCTTACCAAAATCCCAGCTGATTTCTTTGTAGAAATTGACAAGCTAATGCTAAAATTCATATGAAAAGTCAAGAGATCCAGAATAGCCAAAACAACCTTGAAAAAAGAAGGACAAAGGAGGAAAACAAACATTTCCTATTACAAAACTTACTATGAGGCTACAGTAATCAAACAGTGTTGAATTTGGGTAAGAATAGGAGACTCTTGATCTCAGGAAACAAACTGGGGATTGCTTGGAGTGGGGAGGGATAGGGTGGCTGGGTTATGGACATTGGGTAGGGTATGTGCTATGGTGAGTTCTGTGAATTGTGTAAGATTGATGAATCACAGACCTGTACCCCTGAAGCAAATAATACATCAGATGTTAATAAATAATAAAATTAAAATTAAAAAAAATTTAAAGAATAAAGATATAGATCAATGGAATAAGATTGAGTGTCCAGAATAAACCCTTGTGTTTTGGGGTAGTTGATTTTCAACAAAGGTTCCATGACAGTTAAATGGGGAAAGAAATTGCTTCAACATTTCCAGGACAAATGGAAAAATCACATGAGGTAAGGTAGTTGTACCCCTATCTCATATGAAAATTAACTAAAAATTTACCAAAGACTTAAATGTAAGAGGTTAACTACAGAATAGTAGAAGAAAATGTGTGTGTGTGTGTGTGTGTGTGTGTGTGTGTGTGTGTGTAAATCTTCAGAATCTTGGACTAGGTCATGGTTTCTTGTATATGACACCAAAAGAATGAATGAGAAAGGAAAACAAAAAGTTAAAATGAATATTATCAAAAGGAAATTTTTTTTCTTCTAATAAAACCATCAAGAAAGTCAAAGGACAATCCACATAGTGGGTGAATATTTGTGAAAATTGTGTATCTTATAGGAGATTTGTATTGAGAATATACAAAAAACCATTACAACTCCATAATAAAGAGATCAATAACCCAATTAAAAATGGACTAAGGACCTGAAGAGATATTTCTTCAAAGAATATGTACAAATGGCTAATAAACACATGAAGTGACGCACATTATCATTAGCCATTAGGCACAAGCACTTCAAATCCACAATGAAATACAACTTCACAAGCATATTCTATGTTGAATGCAATAAAAAAGACAGATAATAACAAGTTTTGGCCAAGATGTGGAGGACTTGGAACCCTTACGCAGGTGGTGGGAATGTGAAATGATGTGGCCACTTGGGCAAAGAATTTAGTGATTCTTCAAATGGTTAATCATAGAGTTACCATGTGATCCAACAATTTCACTCCTAGGTATATATCTAAGAGAAATGAAAACATATTTCCACACAAAAACTTTTACATTAATTTTCATAACAGCATTATCAAAAAATGGAAACAACCCAAATGTCCATCAACTGACAAAAAAAAATAAATAAAACTTGGTATGTTCATACAGTGGAATATTATTCACCAATAAAAATAAGTTGGGTACTAGACAATTATCATATGATCTCTCTGATATGAGGAACTTGAGAGTCAGGGTGGGGGATCGTGGAGAGTAGGGAGGGAAAATAATGAAAAAAGATGGGGTGGGGAAGGAGACAAACCATAAGAGACTCCTAATCTCACAAAACAAACTGAGGGTTACTGGCGGGTGAGAGGGTAGGGATAGGGTGGATGGGTTATGGACATTGGGGAGGGTTTGTGCTATGGTGAGTGCTGTGAAAGATGTAAGCCTGATGATTCACAGACCTGTACCCCTGGGGCAAATAATAATAAAAAAATTAAAAAATAAAAATAAGTTGGGTACTGATATATGCTATAACATGAGTGACCCTTAAAAGAACTATGCCAAGTGAAAGAAGACCTCATGGAGAATCACATATAAGTCCATTTTATATCAAACATGTAGATTCATGGGGACAGAAAGTACATTAGTGGTTGTCTAGGGCTGGGAGACAGGTGGACTGGGGTTGACAGGTAAGGTATGCAGGCTTTTTGGAAGGTAATGAAAATATTCTAAAGTTGATCACGATGATGAGTGCATTACTCTATGAAGATATTAAAAGGATTGAAGTGTATGCTTTAAATGGGTGAATTGTATAGTGCATGAATTATGTATCAGTAAATCTTTTTAAAAATAATAGTCACGTGCTAAGTATGACAAATGATAGCCCCCTAGTGCTGGGACAACTCAGACTGCACAAAGTGGGGAATATGTCGTCAATGTGAAGGGAACTCGCTGTAATTCTGGTCAAGGTTATTTTTGTCAATTGGGAATCGGATTAAAAGTTGCCAGGTTTTCCAAGTTTACTTAAAAGAAAAAAAATCAGAAAGTCCTGATGTTAATGGAAACTCTCCCAATGTAAAATATTGAAAACTAATTCAACCTTAGTCAAACAACACGTTTGAAGTCAAAGATCCATTATGCAAGCAGCCATTTCACAAATCGTATAATTTCTCACAATGTTTGTGATTCCAGGGCAATGTGAGTACAATATTAATTTATTCATGCTATCAGTATTATTTAGGTATCTACTATAATAGTAACCATCAATATTTATGGAATCTTTACAATGTTCCAAACCTGAATATTAACTTACTTGTACACCAATTCTACTGGTTAGATCTTATTATCATCCCCATTTTACAGATGAAAAATGTGTACCCCCAAAAGTTTAATTACTTGGCTGAAGTCCCACAGTTATAACTGCTGAACTGGGATTTAAAAGCAGGCATCTGATGCCAAAAATTCTTCACAGTTACGCTGCATGGCTCCTTTCTGTGTTCATCCTCTTCGGTCCAAGATCTCTGCTTTCAAGTCCCTTGGAATCTACTAGAGAGAAGATAGATGACAATTCCAGTGCAATGCGGTGTGTTCACTAAAGAAATAAAACCATAGGACAGAAACGGAAGCAACTTAACTTACATGCAATAGTTGACAACTTAGGTGATGTTTTACGTACAAAGGAATTTGCCAGAATGAAAAAGAGGAGAAAATTATTTGAAGTAGAGAATGCTCAGAATGTGCAAAAAGATGGAAGAGTCAGAAAGTTACTTAGGAACTGTAATTATCATGGTGTAACAGAGAATGATGGGAATGCACTTGAAAATCTGATGAGTGATAGTTGGGGACAAACGACGAAAGAAGTAGTTAAGTGTTCTAAGTGGTGAAGAGCCTTGGAAGATGTGTTTTAGAAGAAACACGATGGCATTTAGGGTAGAGGCTGATCTGAAAAGAAAGCAAGACAATCATTTAGAAAGTGACTGCAGTGGCACTGGTGAAAGATGATAAACATCGAGAGACTAGTAAAAGCTTTGTATTTCAGTGTGTGCTTAACTGGTTAATGATGTGATGGGGTGTGTGTGTGTGTGTGTGTATTTCCCCAATTATTTGCTGCTCACACATCTAAGATCTTAGAAGAGTACGTGAGCCTATCAAATGTTGGCTCTTTATACTGCATTTATGACACATATAATCTCTAAATTAAATTGAAAGGCATAAGTACTTTCATTGAACAATAGTAAGAAAGTGAACAAAAATTGTTGGTTTTAGATAGCAAACACAATAATTACTAACATAGATAAGAATATCGCGATGCGATTCNTGAACAAAAATTGTTGGTTTTAGATAGCAAACACAATAATTACTAACATAGATAAGAATATCACGATGCGATTCTTTTTTTTTTTAAGATTTTATTTATTTATTTGGCAGAGAGAGAGAGATCACAAGCAGGCAGAGAGGCAGGCAGAGAGAGAGGAGGAAGCAGGCTCCCCGCGGAGCAGGGAGCCTGATGCGGGACTCGATTCCAGAAACCTGAGATCATGACCTGAGCCAAAGGCAGAGGCTTTAACCCACTGAGCCACCCACGCACCCAACAATGCCATTCTAACTTAAATTTCATACTTCTACTGAGAGGACAATTTTCTCCCTCACCATTAGAAGGACTTCAGATCACAAGGTAAAATTTTGTGAAATGTATAAACCTTGTGAAGGTAAACCAGAACGAACATACAGAAATAGAATTTAAAGTATACCCATCAGATGCTGGATTCATAACCTGTTATATGGTTTCATATTCTTCTTTATATAACATCTATTACTGGGAATAGAACACCTAGTATATACAATTTTTGGTGAACAACACATTTCTAAAACATCTGCAGCATTTTAATTAAATGTCCTTCTTTGTAAATCTTTAGGATTCCATTATGGGCTGGCATGGAACAAAAATGCAGATTTTTTTTTTCTTTGCAAAAGGAAAACAGTGCCACCTAATGTTAACTATCACTAGTAATACATGTGGAAGTTTACATAATCATGCAGAAAAAAATGATCTTTCAAAATATTTTCTTAAAATAATTTTATGATTAAATTATAAATTGAGATTTATATGAAAGGAAAACAAAATCTATATTTCACGCTATGCTTGGTAAAACATAAAATAAATTTTGTGACATTTTCTTCAAGCCCTTCATTTAACTTTTAACTTACTTGTACTACTAAGTAAAGCATTCTCTGAGGGTGCATATTTATATTAGCTACTTTGCATTATATCTTGCACAAACACAGAAGTGTTTAATAAATATTTAACAGTTTGAATTCTCCTACATAAAAACTATTTGATTTCTAAATAGAGGTAAAATAATAAAATTAAGAAAATGAGGGAATACATATTTAATAGTTTAAAGTTATAAACATAATGCATAATCATTACAGAAGACTGAAAAAATTCCAGAGTAGGAGGAGAAATAAATGGTTTCATCAGCCACAAATAATCTTTTTTTTTTAATGCCAGACTATTTCCTTAGCAGGTTTGTTTTACTCTTCTTTTTATGATCAAAAATTATTTTAAAAAATTTAAATCAGTTTGCTTCTTTTAAATCTAATTTTCCTAAATATTTGTATTTTATTTTTAAATTTCCAAACCTTAATTTAATGTTTCTATCATATTTATTCAAATGGAATAGTGTCATTTACTTAACCAATTTACCATTTTTGGGTATTAGGATGCATCCTATTTTAGCACAATATAAAACTTTTTAAAAATAAAATTTAAATAATGCTAGGGTGTATATCTTTGCCATATATTCTTTTAACAATATATTTTTAAGATTATATCTTTACGCCAAAAGGAGAGAAATCCTGTAATTTCATAAAGTTGTTGATGTTCTTGTAACTTTTCATTGTATATGATTTTTTAAAAGTTAGAAAAGTATCAATAAATATATATGCTTATTTTAATATTAAGAAATCCAGAATCCCAAAATTGTCATTAATTATGAGAATCTAAATTAGAACCCAAATCTTTGTGTATTAATTTACGACTATCCTGCTATGTTTTAAAATATGTTTTAAAGAAATAAAATCACTTTTCTGTTTTCACTTATGCCCATGTGACTGAAAATCATTCTTTAATCTTTTTATAGAATTTAACTTTATGGTCTCCATTTAAATATAATTTGATTCCCTGTCATTTCTCTAACATAGTAAAACAGATTTAAGTTTTAGCACATGAGAAACAAATGCCTACGAGTGCTAGATTAAGGAGATGTGATAATCAATTTTCCTAAGACTATCCTTTACTATAGAATTGATAAAACAGTATTTATTGAAGTGTAATGTAGACACAGTACCATGCACTGATCACAAATACACAGCTAGATGAATTTCACAAAGTCAGTATGTGCATTTAACCAGAAGCCAGTTGGAACAGCTCTCCCGAGCTCCTTCTCATCTACCACGTTTATACTTTCCTTCAGTCACCTTGCCACCTCTGCCCCCCAAACTTCAAAACAAAGGTAACCACTCTTTTGACTTTTAACACCACAGATAGTCAATTTATAAGTAGAATTCTACAATTTGTATATATGTGTGGTGGTCTTCTATTACTCAAAAATATCTAAGCTTTATCCATGCTGATGCATGTAGCAGCCGTGTGCCTTTATCATTGGTCTGTAACATTGGTCTGTAACAATGGTCTCTAACATTCCATTGTTTAAATACACCAGAAGTTATTTATATATGCCACAGGTAGGGAAAATGTGCCCCACAGGCCAAATCTGGCCCACCACTTTGTCACTAAAGTTTTATTTTGACAGAGGTATGCCCATTTATGTATTTTCTGTGGTTACTTTTGCACTACAGAAAAGTTGGAAAGTTGTGACAGAGACCATATGTCCTGCATATGTCCTAAGTAATTTACTCTCTGGCCTCTGAGAAGAAAAAAATTGCTGACCCCTGATCTACGCTATATATAAGCAACATTTAGTTTCTAGCTTAGAGCTTTTTTTTTTTAAGTTTTTATTTATTTATTTGAGAGAAAGAGAGCATGCAGGAGCAGAGGGAGGAGCAAAGGGAGAGGGAGAGAAGCAGTATCCCTGCTGAGCACAGAGCCCAAGTGGCGCTGGATCCCAGGACCCTGACATCATGACCTGAGCTGAAGTCAGATGCTTGAACAACTGAGCCACTCAGGTGGCCCCTAGCTTGGAGCTTTTAAGTGTAGTGCTGCCTATGAGCAGTATTGAAAATGTATTTTGGCAAATATATAAATGTATTTCTACAGAGTTTATATCAAGGACTAGAATCCTAGTCCAGTGGATTTGAATATGGTTACTTTCAGATGATGTTGGTAAAGAGTTTTTTTAAAATGAGTTTATCAGTTTACATTAGTGTTCCAATTAATCTACATCTGTTTCTGGGCTAAGACTTGGCCTATCTTCTTCATTTTAGCCACTTTGCTGGGCGCGTAGCAGTGTGTCATGTGATTTTGATTTCAGTTTCCTTACTAAGTTGAGCATCTTTTAATATGTTTATTGGCCATTTGGTTATCTTGCTTCACAAAGTGACTATTCAAGTAAGTCTCTTTTTTTCTGTTTCCTTATTGGGTTGTCTTCCTTTTCTCTGTTGTAGAAATCTATAAATATGTAAAGGATGTGAGTCATTTGTAGATATGTTTATTGCAAAATATTTTTTCCTGCACTGTGGTTTGCCTTTTCACTCTCTAAATTATGTCTTAAAAAAGTGAAGTTAATTTTAATGTGGTGTAATTTATTCATTTTTTTCTTGAATGTTTGGAAATGTTCTTTCTGAGAAACTTTCGAACAGTCCAAATTCTTGAGGAAATTTTCCTATGTTTTCTTTTAAAATATTTACTATGTTACCTACACATGTAGATAATGAAGTTACCTAAAGTTGACTTCATTGTGTTGTGTGAGGTAGAGATCATAGTTTTTTTTTCCCAGTATGAATATTCAATGTATCCAACACCGCTTATTGATAATTTTCCCCCACTGCCCTGCAACATCATTACCATATTAGATTTTAATATCTTTTACTCCATATGTTCATGTTCCTAATATTTTTAGAATATCTATTATATTATTAAAATACTAATCAGGGGCGCCTGGGTGGCTCAGTGGGTTAAAGCCTCTGCTTTCGGCTCAGGTCATGATCTCAGGGTCCTGGGATAGAGGCCCGCATTGGGCTCTCTGCTCGGGGGGGAGCCTGCTTCCCCCCCCCCCGCCTGCCTCTCTGCCTCCTTGTGATCTCTCTCCCACTGTGAAATAAATAAATAAATAAATAAATAAATAAATAAATAAATAAACAAAATCTAATAAATAAATAAATAAATAAATAAATAAAATACTAATCAGTTTTAGTACTATAACTTCCTAAGTCTCAACATCTGGCAAGAGAAGTAACCCTACATAATTACTCAAAATTTATTTAGTATTTTTAAATAAATATGGTAATGCTCACCAAATCTTTTGTGCACTTTCATCTATCTGCCTTTTGAAGTTAGGCTGTCATGTGATTAGTCCTGTTGAACAAGTAATAAGCAGACCTGTCATTTCTGAGCCAAAGCATTAAAGAGGAAAAGTGTTTCCTTTTAATTAATACCAAGTTTCTGTGTGGTTATTAATAATATACCTAAATTATTTATTCCAAAACAAGACAATGGAGCCTTGAGTGATATTTTCCAGATGGATTTTTTCTTTGTCATCCACAAAATGAACCTCCACTTAAATAGAGGTCTTGTCAACCTATATGGCAAAGCAAAAATGACTCAAAGAACTCTTCTCCCAGGAACAAAAGAAATGAGATAATCAGGTACACACAGCTCCATGTAATGTAGCTTACTTCACATTTCTCAAGAAGAAAACACAATCTCAAGAATCAGTTTGAGCCAACTCATACCTTAATAAGAACAATTCTACTGTTACTATGGAAACTAATATAGAAACACATCAGGTTTTCATGCTCTCCACTCACCCCTTCCAAATCCCCAGAGCTTTTGGGCATAGAATCATAAAGTAATTCCAGCCACCAAAGTTACAAAATCTAATGAGACGTGATGGGGATGCTGAGTTAGCTTGACCACTGATCCACACCTCACACGGGGACAATGTAGCAAGTGCAGCCACGAAAATTCACAGGTAAGTAGAGAATAGGAGTTCTCAGGATGAGCTATGAAAGGAAACACGTGAAGTAAGAACCCAACATATGTTACTACTGACAAAACAAACTCAGTCAATTACCACCTCTCAGACCAACTCTCTATTACATTTAAATGGAGAAAAGTATTTTAAAATGACTGACAAAAAATTTTTAGGAAAAATGATTGTACAACTTATATAGATTAGTAATCAATAGTGTTTTGCTTCCTACAGTTAAGGGAGAGAAGATGAAAACACAAAAATATCTCTCTACATACAAAAAGATGAAAGTGGACTTTAGAAAATTAAGTCACCTTAATGAGGAGGAAAGGAAAAGATTTTTAAAAATATTTTAATAAATGTTGCATTATACAGTTTTTCACATGTATGCAGACATACTTTTATGTTCCTCTGTTGATCTTTTACCAGCAATAAAACAGGTAAAATATGTTAACCCATTAGTGACTTGATAAATATATTTTGTGGATTCAGGTACCTTTTTAGGACCTCTCTGACTGGATTAATATGAATTTAGAATCACCTATTTATGCTCTAATTTACATAAAGCATAATTTATATGTTTATTTATATTTATATTACTATATGTTTATATTTCATATATACTTGATATATGTGTGTGTGTGTGTGTGTGTGTGTATCCCTCACATACCTCCAGAAATAAGCTGACAATGTATCCCAACTTTTCCTTCTAGGATTCCTATACTAACATGTACAAGGGCTCTTTTGATCACTTCTATTTGCATGTTAGTGTAAAGCAGAAAGTGATGCAAGAGAGCTTAAGTAACATTTTTAGATCATCTGATCATATACACATTAATGATAGAATTTGATTCTGCATTTGGGGACACCATCAAAGTCTTGCTGTAGTTAAGCATGTATTAGGAGAATCATGGAAAGGTTCCATGTTAGTATGTCTACAACCCAGATTCTCAGTCTGCCTAACTGGATGTGCTGATCAATCCAAGTCAATTTATCCAACACTTACTGAATACTAAAAAACATAAAAAGTCTATAATAATCATTACTACAGGGGCGCCTGGGTGGCTCAGTGGGTTAAAGCCTCTGCCTTCAGCTCTGGTCATGATCTCAGGGTCCTGGGATCAAGCCCCGCATCGGGCTCTCTGCTCAGCAGGGAGCCTGCTTCCTCCTCTCTCTCTGCCTGCCTCTCTGCCTACTTGTGATCTGATCTCTCTCTGTCAAATAAATAAATAAAAATCTTTAAAAAAAATAATCATTACTACAGAGGTATTAGGTAGAAGGAAATAAACCCTATCATGAATTGTTAGGAAATACTTTTATAGAGGACATTAAGTGTGATTGTGGTATCAGAGATGGTTTCAGAGTTGCAGTTTTTTCAGGGTGCTTGAAGTAGAGACCAGAGTTTGATAATAGAGAAAAGTAGAAGAGAATTTCAAATAAGGGAACAGCATGAGCAATAACGAGTATATGAAATACTAAAAGATGTTTTTTAAGTCAATCTCAAGAAAGACTTTTCCAACTCCAAATTATTATATATCAACATTCAGTATTTCTAATCTCACATCATTGTAAATTTTAGAAACTCAGCGTTACCCTCCATACTTTCCCTCAAGGAAAATTAATTTTGTTTCCAGAATTAAATGACCCAAATTTTACCACTAGATTACATTACTGATTCATACCTGCTTCATAACATTTACATTTCTTTTCTGCTTACTAACTTGACCTTATTTTTAAAATATTTTGTAAATTCAATACTTGATTTTCAATCTCACCTTATTTCAAAATCTTCCTTTCATTTCCCTTTTCATTTGAAGTGGCTGCATGTTTGATCTGTTCTTGAATAATACTGCACGAAAATATATCATTACATCCAAAATGCAAAATTTTAATCTTTTAGAAATGTCAAACATTATAGGTGAAATATCAGCTGATATACAATGTATTTTAATAGTTGTTAAAATTTCAGACAAAGTTCTATGTTATTATAATTATTTAGAATATATATAATAGATACAGAGACATAGCTTGTCATATTTTCATAAAGAAAATTTCATTTTAAGTCTATGAAGCATTCACATCATTAACTATCATAGACAATGTATTAAAATTTTTGCTTTATATATTTTTATTATTATGAATTATGATTCTATAATTTGTAACTTAGAAATATATATCTTGACTAATGCCTTATTCTGGAATAAACAACTAAACTGCTTGGTTTGAAATCCCAAGCCTTCCATAATTAAGTCTCAAAAAACTTTCCAAGGTATACCTTCATTTACTTGCATAACTCTTGATTCTTTTAAAAAGGTCTATAAACTTTTTAATCATCTTGCATCTATGAATTGACAGGAAACATCATTAATTCTTTTCACCTAAACATCTAGTCTTTCATGGATTATAAAACCCAGTGGAAGTGCCATTCTTTGTTTGAAATCTTCCAAAACTAACTCACCTATGATGATCCAACACCGTCTGTGATTTCTATTTCCTTTTATCAACATGTACTATCCTCATAGAAAATATGTTCCTTTTAGTAGGACTATATTGCCATGTGCTGTAACATAAATCAGTCTGCAAACTAGGCACAATCTCAGTGCATTATATTTCCATCCTTTCACACACTTATCCAACATGCCTTGGCAGAAATGTTAACAACCTCTGGTATATATTACCAATATATATGTACTGTCTGTGACAAGTATTCATACTGTTTTACCATTCTTATTTAAACACATAATAAAGTATCTCTTTAGGTATACCTGAGTGGCTCAGTTGGTTGAATGTCCCACTCTTGATTTTGGCTCAGGTCATGATCTAAAAGTTGTGAGGTCTAGCCTGAGTCAGGCTCTGAGCTCAGCACTGAGTCTGCTTGTTCTTTTCCGTCTGCTCCTCCCCCCACTTGTACTCTTTCTCTCTCTCTCAGATAAATAAATAAATAAAATCTTTAAAAAATGTATGTTTATACATTAGAATTCTTATACTAGTCTATTTTATTTTATATTTATTTCATTTATTATTGTATATTATTATTCATGTTTAATATTATCTATGTTTCTAAAATAGAATGTCTTCCATGTTTGACATTATAATGATTATGATTTATTGCTGTTCTAATAAATATTTTTGGTTTTGAATAAAAGCTAATACTTTTCAATATCTGAAAGAGTCAAATTTATTTACAACTTTTTGGTGATAACTACTATCTACATAATTAACATAAAAGTTGTGCCAATTATATGCACTTCTTGCCATCAAGAAGCTTATGATGTAATTAGTCTTAACATCAAAGCAACAACAGAAAACAAATATTTTTGCAAAAACTCAAACCTCTGTTCCACAATGGAAGTTCATAATGTCTTTGGAATAAGTAAATGAGAACAATAATCTTAGGGATTGTATTTTTTCATCGTGTTTATGAAAACTGAAGAAATAACATCTAATCTCAAAGAATATAAGCAAGTGATGTCTACCAGAGCCAATTTCATTCCAAATCCCTATGCTGAACAAGGAAATAAATAAAGATTCTTGAAAATTTGCTTATGTTCCCTTTATTAAGAATCCCTCCCCACAAAAAAATAACAGTAAAATACAAGAAATATCACAAAATACACAAATGTCACAAGGCTTGATTAGTTGCCAAATGATGTTACTAACAATTAGCGTTAACAGAATTTGAAATTTGACATATTGTGTTTATGAAAGATATGCTCATATGCATATCTGTTCATTCTCTTTTGTGCATTTTATCTCACATCAAAAACATGTTATCAATGAGATAGCATTTTGTGAAAACGGAACAAATTGCATACATTACCATTTCAGAATATTGCTGCCTGCCTTTTCAATCTGTTCAGGACTAAGTCTCCAATTCACTTTAAAGATGAAGGTTTATTTAGGTAAATCAATTAATTACAGGATTTGTATATCAACAATAAGACCACAGCCAATCAAAAAAGTTGTTTATAAAGAGTTTGAAATAATCCATAAAGAGGGCTACAATATAATGTTTACTAAAAACCGTATAGTTTAAATTTATGTTTTTTACCTATTTGCATCCTTTCATCCAAATGTTTTTGTGTGTATATGTGTGTAAATATAAAAGAAGTGATATGTATGTATATATATGCACTTGTATAAAAGAAGTAAAGTGATTTAAAGTAAGCTACAAAAATAGAATCAATAGTTGAATCTGAATGTTTCTGATAATCAACATAATAACTATCAATGTTCACCAAAAGATTTCAATACCTTTAACGATGACACTCAACGTTAAAGGTATTTCAGTAGCACTGAAAAGTCATGGAGGCTCTGCTTATGCAGATAGCCTTCATTAGCCTCGCCATTCCCAGAGCAGCTGCAATTGAGCAGATATTTTGTAAAATGACACCCCATTTCCTTCTTTGTAGTGAACTGGACTTTGGCTGACTACTGGCCCAGACTTGAATCACCCAGGGCAACTTTCATGGTTATTTCTCATAAGATCTAAGAACTAGAGAAGGAAAAATGAAGGTATATATGACAAGAAAACTAGAAGTGGAAGATGGTGTATTCCTGTATTTTCAGATTCCTTTCAATCCCATTTTTTTCTTTTTGAGGTCTCACTATACTTCCATATCTGAATTTATGAGACACCCTATTTGTATACCTATAATTAATCCCTGAATGTGCTCCTGTGAAATTGAAATGATTTATATATAACCAACATAGTCTTAACTAGTACAATTACTCTAATTCCTGGAGGAAATTGAGGCTCAGAGAAGTTAAGTACCTTTTCTCAAAGTCCTACAGATGCTGGAGATCACAGACATCTTTTGCACTCAGGTCTGAGTTTAACACCTGTACTCATTCCCTTACACCAAGATGAGGATGACTGAGAGTGAGGGATTACTGATGACTTTCATGAACTTTTTTTTTTCATTTTAAAGAGTTTTATTACACGATGTTAATATTCAGGACACTTCAGAGCACCTTATACTTCTAATCAGATTTTTGGTAACTGGTTTTAAAGTGTTACTTGAGTATTTTTCTCATACTGGCTTTCAGTCAAAAGTACTACGTAGTTATTGTTTAAGAGATGTTAATTTGATTAAAAAGTTTATCCTTAATAACCTGAGACTTTCATGAACTTTTAAATATTTTTTCTATATTTTCCAAATTTTCTACAACAACCATGAATTACTAAATAGAAGAAACACTTCAATGTCCTATTGTTAAAAATTGAGAACTTAGCATATTATAGGTAACTGGAATTGGGAGTAAGAGTGTTGAGTTCTGTGGGAAGGGGGAAGTGTATTGAAATGATAGCAGAGACAAATTTCATTTGTTCTACCTCTTTTTGTTTTTATATATTATGGTCAATTGTTGGACATATTCCTTATTTGCTTAAGGGTATATATTATGCAGTTTTTGCATATGCTGATACATACACACACATACAGATCTCTACTTTGCTGTATATATATTGAAGCTATGTTATTAGATGTTCATGAATGTATAATTAATATGTTTTCCAGGTGGGTTAAAGCTTTACATTATAAAATACCCCTCTTTAAATTTATTAACACTTTTGCCTGAAAATCTGATTTAACAGTATAAATACAGTCACACCAACTTTCTATATATTGATATATTTGTTTGTAAACTTTTTATTTCTTTTTATATTTTAGAAAAGTTTTTATAAAAAGCAAAGTTTTCTTTGGAAAGCGGGATAAACTTTGACTTATGATTGGACTCTGATCCATTTACATTTGTTCTTAGATCAATATATTTGAGATAAATCAAACACTTTTTGAATTGTTTTATTTTTAATGACTATGTTCTCGTTTCTCTCATTTTTTTATCAATGCTTTGATTGATTACTATCATTAGTGATTCCCCTAGAGATTTCAAAATGATTCTTAATTTATCAAGCTCTAAATATCAATCAACTTTTCTACATCTTCTACAAAAATATTCAAGGACCTTAGAAAAATTAATTTCCCTCTATGCCCCCCTGATTATCCCTCTTGCATTTCTGACATTCAGCTGGGAGTTTTTCCTTCTGCTGGGAGAACATCCAATATTACTTCCTTTTCTACTATCTGTTGATACATATAATCTTTAGTTTCCTTATCTTTGGAGATGCTTTTTTTCTGTGGAATTCCAGGTCAACAGTTTGGTGTCATTGTTACTTTTGTTTTAAGCTTTTGAAATAGGAATTAGTAAACAAGGAGAAAAGAAAATTGTCCCCCAATATTGGACTCACCTATCTAAATGAAAATTTGTTTCTGGCCAGGTGTATAAGATAGGTATAGTGGCATTCGAAGTCATTTAGTAGTTAAAACAATTCTTATGTATTATTTCTCACAATTAATGGCTTGCTTGAATGGTTCCTGTCTGGGCCAGCTGTGGCTGTTCTTCTTGGTTGGGCAAGCCCATGGATTTATGGATGGATGACAAAGGGCTTGTTGGTCTAGGATGTCCTTGCCTGGGCAGGCTCAGCTCTGTTCCATGTGTTATCTCATCCTCTGGCAGGATAGCCTGGCCTTGCTCTACTCCATGGTGGCAGAGTTCCAAGAGAGAGAATAGAAGCTTGAAATCTCTTCTGAAATTTAGATTTCAGAACTTAAAAACTGCCACTTCTGCCAAATGACTTTGGCCAAAACAAGTGCCAAGACCAGCACAGATAAGGGGTGGGAAAAAAACTCCACCTTCTGATGGGAAGAACCAGAGTCACCTTGTAAATGGTACAGATACAAAAGTAAGCTACCAGACCTGGTAATTCTTTACGAATTTATTAGTACCCCATTGCTTTTAAATTGATCTTTCCTCTAAAGCAGAGTTAATCTGATTTATTTAGTCTGCCATTATTGGAAGACTGTTATTTTTGTTTTCTAGGAACTTTTATTGTATAAATTGGTGCAGCTAACAATAGTGTAGCTATTATATTTTTTGTTAAAGAAAGACAATAATTGTGTAAGCGGCATTACATTTTTTCCCCACTAAGCAGTAATATTCATTCAGTTGCATAAAATACTCTGGCTGGGAGTTCAGGCAGTGGCTTAGTGATACTCCATATCTCCCAAGGGGTTCATGTACCAGTATGCTTAGTTCTGTTTACTTCAAGTGGCTACACCATGTAAATTTAGTTCTTGACATGCAATTCAGAAAATTGAGTCTCTTTTATATGGTTCACTGATTATAAAGTCCATGAACAGTTTATTGGATAGTTTCCACTCAATCAGTCTGCCTGGTGTAATTTTTCCCAAGGGATTGAAACTTTATGTTGTTATTTCAATCCCAAGTAGATCTACTTGCATCATAATAGTTGGGAACTCACGATTTCCATTTACACTGACTTTCACAGACATATTAAGCTGTTGTTTCTCTTTCCCTGCTAACACCAATCCCAGAAAAACAAACAAACAAAAACCAGTTGCAAGTAAAATAAGAGTGAATAGTGTATGCTCCATTAAACAAGTGCTGGGGATATTTCCTACTATTTTTCTTTTATTCTACAATAGGGAGAAGCAAAATTATAAATTTGTGCAAAATATCTATTGTTTTCTCTTTTGCAATGTCACCATTTTAAAATTCTGCACTCCCCAAATGACATTACTCTTTGTCAAATTATCAAATTGGTAATGTTTAGTATGGGTGAAGAGACAGTGTAACTTACCTCAATAGCCCATCTAACTGAAGAATAATGTTTATTTCGAAGGCTGTATGGTATGGTTCATCACAACTGTGCTTTCTTCTTTTCAATATTTATTTTTCTAAATCTGATAAACCAGTTAGCAAATATTGACTCATCTACTACTTAATGACCAGCACTAGACTCTCAAAAATAAAGTCAAAGGCATGAGAAATATCCCTTTTTAGGAAACAAAGATTAAAAAAATTGTTTAAATCATCAATATTGGGCACCTGGGTGGCTCAGTGGGTTAAAGCCGCTGCCTTCGGCTCAGGTCATGATCTCAGGGTCCTGGGATCGAGGCCCACATCGGGCTCTCTGCTCAGCGGGGAGCCTGCTTCCTCCTCTCTCCTCTCTCTCTGCCTGTCTCTCTGCCTACTTGTAATCTCTCTCTCTTTCTGTGTGTCAAATGAATAAATAAAATCTTAAAAATAAATAAATAAATAAATAAATCATCAATGTTTATGGCCCAGAGTAATTAAATGCATGTGTAAACACATTTTTAATATTCATTTTAAAAATTCACACCCCAAGACTGATTTTTAAGGATCATATAAAACACTGTAATTCCCATCAAGCCTTCACTATCCTTCAAGGATGTCTACCTCCTCAGAACTCTCAAAACAACAAATTTATACTACTTTTATATATTTATCATTATCTACCTTCCTTTGTAGTTATTTACTGTAGAAAAGTAGAGAGGATAAAAATATGCAACAAATTTGGAGGCAGTGAATATATTTTCCTGGCTGAAATAAAAGAGGCCATTGTGGATTATAGTGATAAGCAATAATTTGAAGTCACTCTATGGAAGGGCCTGAATATTAGATGTCAGAATTTAGGCTTTATGAGAAATGATTAAAAGTCAGTCCTGGGTCTTGATTAATGGAATAACATCCTGAAAACAAATCAGTTCATCACTCCCCTCAATAACCATCAGCTGAATATGTTTTTCACAACAAACAGTGTAAATCATGTGAGCAAATGAATTTCACCCTGACGAACCACTGGGCTTTTTCTCACAGCAATCTTCTGCTAGAACACTTGTCCTTTACTCTTTCTTTTGCTCATGCCTACTGAAGTCTTAATGTAGACCTAATTTTATCTACAAAATCCCCTTTCTCCCAACACCAACCCCATAAGACCTACTTCATGTTCTCCTCTCTAAAGTATTAACACAAATCTTTTCTTCTGCAAGAAAAATCTACAAGCTTCTTTAAAGCATACACAGATTTCACCTCTTAACAACAGTACCTAGCATAGAACCCAGCACATATTAACTGCCCAATTTTTATTTTTTTAAGATTTTTTTATTTACTTAAGAGAGAGAAAGAGAGAGAGAGAGAGCACAAGTTGGGGCAAGGACAAAGGGGGAGGCAGACTTTCTTTTGAGCAGAGAGCTGGAGGCCCTGAGGTCATGACCTGAGCTGAAGACAGATGCTTAACCAACTGAGACACACAAGCACCCCCAGTTTTGATTTTTGATTTAGCCTTTGCTAATACGTTGGGTGCTATACAGCAAAATCATGGGTTCTGCCTTCCAAATGCCTACAGTAAGATTAGGCAAAAAATAATCTAAAAGAGTTTAAATAATGCAAGCAATATCAAGCATACACAGTTTTCTGTCCAGTGAATAGTACAGATGATAGGCTCTTCAGTTTTAGAGATGGTGGAAACTGTGTGATCTACAGTTTCAGGTATCACAAATGAGCTAAGATTTGAGCTGAGAGTCAAAGGATCCATAGGATAAACTAAGAAGACAAATGGAGATGGTGAGTGAAAAGATTATTACAGACACCTAAGTAGGAGTAAGGAGAGGGACTGGGGACCAGATGCTCTAGTGGCAAAGGGCCCGGAGTCAAGCTCTATCTCCATTTTTATTCTGCATGTTATCTTTATGTCAAAGAATCAAGATTAGAAAGGAAGTTTCAGTAACTAGGGCCGTGACATTTACAGGCATTGTGTGATTAGAACTATCTATGTTTGTGACTTGCAGGCAGGGTTTGTGGCTTGCAGGCAGGGAATAGGTGACTATCAAGGATTTATGTCTAACCTAAGTTAAACATCTGGGAGATAGTATTGAGCCACAATTAGGATCTGTCTGTTTTCAGCCCAGAAACTTCAAAGGAGGCCCAGTTTTCTGGTCACACTTTTGGTTTTCAACTATCCTTTCCCAAGGAGGATTGTTTTTACCATATCTTAGCTAGCCAGACATTGTGAATTCCCGCACTTTTGGTCTCATTGCTGCCAGTCCAACTTTTTCTATTTTGGTGCACAACAGAAAGTTCACCAGACGAAACTATCCAGATTTTAGCCCATATACAATTAGTGTTTTTTTTTAAAGATTTTATTTACTTATTTGACAGAGAGAGAGAGAGAGAGTACAAGTAGGCAGAGAGGCAGGCAGAGAGAGAAGAGGAAGCAGGCTCCCTGCTGAGCAGCCAGCCCGATGCAGGACTCAATCCCAGAACCCTGAGATTATGACCTGAGCCGTTGGCAGAGGCTTTAATCCACTGAGTCACCCAGGTGCCCCTACAATTAGTGTTATAGAGAATTTTGAGCATATTTTGTAATAAAAAATTCTCCATGAAGATTAATTTGCAACTGTACATGAAGAAGACTATACAGGAAGACTTGAGTTTACTTCAGTAGTTTAGGTGAACTTATTAGGAAAGATTTTTTTTTTTTAAAGCATGAAACAAAAAGCATGTGTGTCCATGAGCAGGCAAAGGGCAGAGGGAGAGGGAGAGAGAGAATCTTAAGTAAGCTCCATACCCAGTACAGAACCCAGTGCAGAGCTCTGATCTCAGAACCCTGAGATCATGACCAGAGCCGAAATCAGGAGTAGGTCACTTAACCGATTGAACCACCCAGGTGCCCCAGGGAAAGCGTTTTTTAATGTTTCTGGCTTTAATGTAGCCAATCTCTAGCTCATCTCCTATCTCTATCCAAGGATGGGACAAAAGTGGTGGTTCTAAATATCTTTCTCTTCTGAAACATGTGCGTGGGCCATAGGCACTAATTATGGCATGCATCACAGCCTAAGATAATAATGGGAAATTGAAATTACTTCCATTTGAGTAAAATAGAATGATGTTCTAGTTAAAAATATACAGCCAGCTTCAGTTGTAGCATAAATCATTTGTAATGTTATTTTGTAAATCATAACTGAGATAATATCTGGAAAGGATTTGTTGGAAGCCAGAATGGGCTGTTCCATCTTGAGCGGCACCAAGACATTCCTCTTAAGATGTGAAGTTCCAGTTGCATTTTTTTCACTTCTTTTTAAAAATTATTTCAGAGAAATGCTTAATCATCTCCTAGTTCTCTCAAGCTTGTCAACTTCTTCGTTTTTGTTTTATTCATTCTATTTGAGACTATTTTCTGATGTGTCTAGCCAGTATGACATTTGTTTACTACATTAAAAGAAGCTATTTCTAGATGCAATTACGAAGTAATTTGTCTTCTGTCAATATGCCTCCATTTTTCTTAAGTTCGCTCAAATACAAAGTCACACAGACAGCTTTTGTTTGTTTTTATTTCACACCGCCTTTCCTTTCCTGGAATATTTGTCTGTGCTTTGGTGGGAACTTCTAAAACCTAATTTAAAAAGAAATTCCTCTCAATATTCTGATTTGATCAGTTCCTCATATAACTAGATACGTAGCAAAAAAACAATATTAAAACAACCTGTAAATGAAAGGTGAAGTATAATTTTCATATTAAAATCAAGTTTTCTTAAAATTTTGTTATAAATATTCCACTGAAAGCAAGAAAAAATTTATCCTAATACTCACAGTATGGATTACTGAAATTAGATTTGAAAAATAGAAGTTAACATGATGTACCAAAAATATATCTCACTTCATATCTGATCCTGGTTTAAGCACAGTTATTACGTACAAACCTTAGGGGTTTTGGGGGGGTTTTTTTTTTTGGTTGTTTTTTTTTAATTAAACTGAAATTAAGTATATTGCCATATTGCCATTTGATTATTAATCCAGGAAATTCATCTCTCTTCCTGCCTCATAAAATGATTATTCCAGAATTTGAACAAGTATTTACCAAAAAACTGTATGTATATAAAAAACAAATATATTTTAAGGATAACTGGCATAAATTACCTAATAATATTAACTAACATGTATGTGCACTTACCATACACCAAGTATGTTAAAGTTTTCTATCTTTCTACTTCCCTCTCTCTATATCTATCATCTATCTATCTATGATTATCATCTATCATCATTTATTATCTATCTGTTATCTATCTATCATCTACCTACCTATCATCTATCTATCTATATGTCTTGCTTATGTACTTGATCTTCACATATACTTGTGAACTTATGTTCATCCTATACATCTCAGTTCTAACCTCACATTTTAGGGAAGACTTCCACCATGTTTCCAAGCCAGATACATTACTTAGAGCTTTATGAAGGATCTCATTTCTTCTTTTTTTCTTCCAAAATCACTAACACTGTTAGAAATTAATACTGATTATTGTGATTATTCTTTCAAATATTTCATTCCTCCAATAGACTGTAAGCTCTATCAGAGAGCAGACAGTATTTATCCCCCCTTTTCTTTACACATCTAGCATCCAGAGTATCCTTGAGAACATAATTGGTGCTCAATAAATATTTATTAAATTACTTAATATTTGCCCATAAAAATTTCCCATAAAATGATGGACTTGCCATCATTTTTGTAATACATATTTGACTCACTATTCCCTCTTTTTTAACCTTCTAGTCTCTTATATGTTGATATTTTAACAAAAAAAATCAAAAACTTAATTTTGGTTTTTTAAATGTTTAATATATAATTATACCAATCTTCAACTTATAATCCTTAAAAGGTACTTTTCTGTAATTATATTTTATATATATAAATATAATGTAATTATATTTGTATACGTGTAACAAAGAAAATATAGAATTATGAATAAATGTATTTATTTATAATGTATGTTTTATATATAAATATATGGAGAAATATATAAGGTAAAACATAAATAAAGGGAATATAAACATAATCTATGTTTCAAATGAAGTTTGTATTCCAAAGTATTATATATTACGTGAATTTATTAAAACACATATCACATATAATTGCTTCTCTTAAAGTTAATTTGTTTCTGATTTATTATTTCTTTCCTCACACTTTTAAAAGCTTATATGTTGCACATTTACCTGTGTTAGGAGATTATTTGTTTTCTACCAATTTTATAATAACTAATTTAAATTGATACGGTTTCTTAATAGTACTACTTAGGTCATATTAAGAAGGTTTTGATTATTCATGGCATAGTATTGTTTATCATTAGATAAATACTCTGAAAGACACTAGTTATTTCACTTATTTTTTATTTTTCTTTTTTAAATTTTAGTAAATTATAATTCAAATAGTGTACATGATTTCTTCATTTGGGAAATTTATGAAGATTTTTCTTTTAATTTGATAGCCAAGATATCATCAATCCTTGTGATTATTTCATGAATCTTTAAAAACCATGGGCATTCTTTCATTTATCTATGTGTCCATATTTGTGTCAGCACTATACTATTTTGATTACTACAGCTTTGTATACAACTTGAAGTCCAGAATTTTGTTGCCTCCAACTTTGTTTTTCTTTTTCAAGGTTGCTTTGGCTAGTTGGGGTTTTTGTGGTTCCATACAAATTTCAGGATTATTTGTGCTAGCTCTGTGAAAAATATGTTGGTATTTTGAAAGAGATTACATTAAATGTGTAGATTGCTTTGGGTAATATAGATATTTTAATAATATTTGTGCTTTGATGAACACTGGCTGTTAAACACAACTAATGAATTATTGAACACTGCATCAAAAACTAATGATGTACTATATGTTGGCTAATGGAATTTAAATAAAACAAAACCAAAAAAACCCCAATATTTGTTCTTCCAATCCATGAGTTTGGAATGTCTTTCCATTTCTTTGTGTCATCTTCAATTTCTTTCATCAGTGTTTTATAGTTTTCAGAGTATAGGTCTTTCATCACTTTGGTTAGGTTTATTCCTAGTATCTTTTGGTTTTTGGTCAATTGTAACCGAGATCAGTTCCTTCATTTCTCTTTCTCCTGCTTCATTTATCAGTGTATAGAAATGGAACATATTTCTGTACATTGATTTTTGTACCCTGTGACTTTATTGAATTTGTGTGTCAGTTCTCGCCATTTTTTGGTGAAGTCTTCTGAGTTTTAAATATAGTATATCATGTCATCTGCAAATAGTGAAGGTTTGACTTCTTCCTTACTGATTTGGATGTCTTTTATTTATTTTCACCTTGTGATTGCTGTGGCTAGGACTTCCATATTAAATAACAGTAGTGAGAGTTGACATCCCTGTCTTGTTCCTGACCATGGACATAAAGGAAACAAGGCAAAAATAAATTACTGGGACTTCATGAAAATAAAATCTCAGCACACCAAAGGAAATGATCATCAAAACTAAAAGGCAGCCTATGGAACGCAAAAGACATATCTGATATCAGGGTTAGTATCCAAAATATACATTAAAAAAATTCATCAAATTCAACAACCCCCCAAGATAATCCAATTAAAAATGGGTAGAAGACACGAATAGACATTTTCCCAAAGAAGACATACAGACGCATGAAAAGATGCTCAACATGACTGATCATCAGGGAAATGCAAATTCAAACTACAATTGAGATATCACCTCGCACCTATCAGAATGTCTAATATCATAACACGAAAAACAATATCTGTTTGCGAAGATGTAGAAAGGAGGGAAACTCCATGCATTGTTGGATGGGAATGCAAACTGGTGTAGCCACTATGGAAAACAGTATGGGAGTTCCTTAAAAAGTTAAAAATAGGACTGCCCTACAATTTAGCAATTACACTACTAGGTATTTACCCAAAGAATACAAAAATATTAATTCAAAGGTATACATGCACCCCAATGTTTATAGCAGTATTATCTACAATACCCAAATAATGGAAGCTGGTGCCCATCAACTGATGAATGGATAAAGAAGAGGAGAATAATGAAATATTATTCAGCCATAAAAAAAATGAAATCGTGCTATTTGCAGTGACAAGGGCGGAGCTGGAGGGTATTATGTCAAGTGACATAAGTCAGTCAGAGAAAGGTAAATACCATGATTTCACTCTTAGGTGGAATTCAAGAAACCAAACAAATGTACAAGGGGAAAAAGAGAGAGAAAGAGAGAGAAGCAAACCAAGAAACAGACTCTTAACTCCAGAGAAGAAACTGATGGTTAGCAGAGGGGAGGTGGATGGAGGATGGGTTAAATAGGTGATGGGGATTAAGGAGTGCACTTGTTGTGGTGAGCACCTGGTGTTGTATGAAAGTGTTGAATCCCTAAACTGTACACCCGCAACTCACATTACACTGTATGTTAACTGGAATTTAAATAAAAATTTAAAAAACAAACAAAAATGGGTATTCTTTATTTCATTGTCATTTTTGGAAATTTTATTTTTGTTTTTTTAAAGATTTTATTTATTTATATGAGAGAGAGAGAGAGAGAGAGAGAGAGAACACAACCATGGTGGGGGGGCAGAAGGAGGAAGAGAGGGAGAGGCAGAACTGAGCCCAGGTTGAGCACAGAAGCTGATACAGGGTTCAATCCTATGACCCTGAGATTATGAACTGTAATTATTTTTATTAGTTTCAGAGGTAGAACATAGTTATTCATCAGTTGCACATAATACCCAGTGTTCATTACATCACATGCCTTCAATGTCCACCACCCAGTGACACCATCTCCTTACGTCTTCCCTACAGCAACCCTCAGTTTGTTTCCTAGAGTTCACCATCTCTTATAGTTTGCCTCCCTCTCAATTTTCATCTTATTTTATTTTTCCCTCCCTTACCCTATGTTCATCTGTTCTGCTTCTTAATTTCCTCTTATGAGTGAAATTATATGATATCTGTCTTTCTCTGCTGACTTATTTCACTTAGCTGATACACTCTAGTTCCATTCAGGTCACTGCAAATGGCAAGATTTCATTCTTTCTGACGACTGAGTAATATTCCATTGTAGATATATACCACATCTTCTTTATCCATTCATCAGTCAATGGATATTTGGACTCTTTCCATATTTTGGCTACTGTGGACGCTGCTGCTATAATTCTATATATAGTTATAGAAAGGCATATTATTTTATTCAGATTCTTTATGTGTTTCCTTGTCCTTGGTCCAGGTACTTTTTGTTTTTGAGCACATGATATTTTGAAATGTCCCATTATGGTTCATGGGTCACTGTTATTGAACTTTAAGGGACAAGTTTATACCCTGTGCCCCCTAAGACTCCAAATACAATATTGTCAGTACTGGGATTGAGAAATGAATAGGAAATAAAATATACTTTTATTTTTCTTAGATAGTTTACTACAGTTTTATTTTTAACTGTACTAATTCAGACATTTAAAATTATTTGATTAAATGTGAAGTGTTGAAAACTTAGTTATAAATTATAATATTTATTAAGTACCTACATTTTCAAAGTGAAAGAATGACATAGTATCTTTTTGAGAGGTATATCACTATTTAAGTTTACTCTGAAAACTAAAAAATAAGTCAATTTTCTGCTGAGTTCAAATATTACAAAAGCAAACATTTCCAATAGCCATTTTTTGCAAAAAATATTTCTGGCCAACTTTATTAAAGTGAGAATCTTCAATTTAGTACTGGTCTCCTAAAGAGGTTAATCTATCTGCTTAGGATACATTTATTATCTATCATCATGCATTTCAACATTTAAGAGGGCAAAGTATGTTGACATTTTACTCATAAAATATTAAAAGACCTGGATAAAATCCCAAAGTAACCCCTAAGTTAAAGGGTCATTTTAATCAATAATCCAAATGTTAATAGGATTAACTGTCAAATTTTACTTTTGATTTATAAGCAGATGCATTGTCTACCTCTGGACATACAAGTTTGATATCTGTACTTAAATCCCAAGTCTAAGAAAATTGATAATCTTTTCCTAAATGTTTCAAAGAATACATTTATTCACTGTACATTTTAATTAGATGTTCTAATTGTAAGCCAGACACTCACCATACAATTCTTGGTTTTACCTCTATATTCTAATAATCTTATACATTAAAAAAAACTTTACTTTTTCTTTAAGCTTTTATCTCTATTGTGCAATTAAGATACCCTAGTCTGTGTTAAAATCTGAACTAACCATAAGAGACTCCTAATCTCACAAAACAAACTGAGGGTTACTGGGGGGTGGGAGGGTAGGGATAGGGTGGATGGGTTATGGACATTGGGGAGGGTTTGTGCTATGGTGAATGCTGTGAAAGGTGTAAGCCTGATGATTCACAGACCTGTACTCCTGGGGCAAATAATAATAATTTAAAAAAGAGAAAAAAATCTGAACTAATACTACACTGTATTAACTAGCATTTAAAATTGCCCAATACAATAAGCTGAAAGTTTATTTAAAATTATCAGCAAAGATTAAAATATATTTTATCCCAGGTAAATTAATTAATTAAAATAAGCACATAGGGTTTTAAAAACATTCTTAATTTAATCAAAACATCTTATACATAACAGTAATCTTACCTACTTTCTTGTTAAACACGTAAAATATCACGTAAATAACACTGAAAGTGTTTTTTGCATCACATAACCTAAATATTAAAACTAAATCTTTCTACTCGGTGCTGTGATTATTGGCTTCAAGTGAGAGCAACTATTTCCTCAAAGGTCTTAAGAAAATAAAAATTAAGTTAAGTTATGAAAAATTTAGGGGGATATTTAAAATAACACGCTAATTCAAAACATAGAGAAATGAAAATCTTGAAAGACAGCTAAAACATTCATTCCTGAGGAAGAACAATGAAGTGTGTTGCAGATTTGTGAGTAAAATGTATGAAAACATTTATTTTACTCACAAATCTGTAGTTTGGGCAGAGCTCAGAAGAGTAACTTAGCATCAGCTGGGACATCTCAAAGGCTGAGAGGTAGAATCATCTAAAGCAGTGCTGTCCAAGAGAAATATATAGCAATCCACATATGTAATCTTATAGTTTTTAGTTGCCACACAAAAGAAAAAATAAAAAGAAACAGTTAAAATTTGAAGTGCTTGGGTGGCTCAGTAGGTTGAGTGTCCAACTCTTGGTTTAGGCTTAGGTCGTGATCTCGGGGTTGTGAGATTGAGCCCCGGGGTAGGGCTGTGGGCTCAGTGAGGAGTCTGCTTGGGATCTTTCCCTCTTCTTCTCCTTCCTCCTCGGCCCCTCTGCACATGCCCGCCCTCCCTCCCCCTCAAATAAATAAATAAATCTTTAAAAGAAGAAGTGAATTCAAAGAATGAAAGTTTAAACATATAGGAAAGGTTAGGGGACTTAAAAGTATATGGCATACATGCAACCATGCACTTCTGCTTTATTTTGAACACTGATAATTGATCACAAGTCTTTCCTGGTGAGCCTCAACCTCAGGTTCAGAATTCTCAGTACAGTGCCCCAACCTATTAATTGGTAGAATATTGATAAAAATATTTTTCATTCCTGGATTAGAAGTCATCATGCATTTGAGAATAGGTGTACTGAGAGAGACTATGAAGAAGCAGGACAAATGAAATTTGGTACATAATGTAGGATTTTGTGTTTAAGATTTTAGAGGTGAAATAATTCATGAGAGCAAGAACAAAAATGAGACAACCAATATGGGTTGCTAAAGTGGATTAGATCTATCAAAGAACTCCAATGGTATAAGAGGTATACTTTCATTTAGGAGACATCAGAGATTGTATATCATAGCTTAAATTCCAGGCCTACAATAAATATGGATGTAGGTTTAATGAGACTACAAGAAAGAAAATAAAATAGTAGTCAAAGATGGTATATATTTTGTAGGTGTAGAAATGAAAAAAAGTAAAAGCACAAAATATTATATAAATGTATATGGGAGAGTAAAATAAAAGTCATTCCATGCTTCTAGTTTCAAATAGAGGTTGCAAAATAAAAAGAAGAATCTTCTCTTGAGGGCAGCATCAGTAAAGCAGTATTTTAAGGACAAATTTTTTTTCAATTAAAATCAGGAAATTGTAAGGAGTAATGATGTAATAATGGTAAATATTAATGATTGCATTTACTTACCACAGCATGTTTTTTTTTTTACCACAGCATGTTTTTGACAGGAATTTTAATGATAAATGTTTAAAATGAGAAACTGAAATCTAAAGTTAGTTAGCTCTATACAAAATAATATTACATACCTAGGAAGCAGTTTAATTTTATCCCAAAGCCTAAAAGTATAATAATCATTATCTTGTAAAAAGTGTTTCAATACTAAGAAATACTTTATCAGTCTGATAGTTGTTTTAATATTTATGAGAAGAGAAACTCATATTTCTCTAATACTGTGTAATGGCAATTTACAACCAATTTTTTTTCTTTTATTGATGTATTGAGTCTTTCCCACCTTCAACTTCTTTTTTTTTACTAAATCATTCACTCAAGAGAAAAAGATTCTGTATTACTGGGTATGACTCTGGTTAAATGCAGTAACTTTTGGTAAAATAAAGCCATTTTCATTTTATAATCCCTTTGAGGTCAAATCTTTCAATAATCAATATATATGCATATAATAAATTATATAGACTTCAATAGGAAGAGAATGCATTACTGTTAATTCAATCCTTGATAAAAATATTTATTGTCAGCATTTACAAAGACTACCTATGCCCAAAGCATGTTCTTTTAATCAGATAGCATGCACTAATTCTAAAATAAGCTTAAAACCATGAAAAAAAACAGATTAGAAGGAAGTTTTAACATATATATTTTGGTTCTTGTATTTAAGAAATCATGATTTACATTTTTTTCTGAACAATTATACCTTTCTTTAGGTCATTGGGTCATTGTATACTAATTACATTTTAGAATGAGAAAGTAGTAAGTACTCCATCAGTTATTCATTTTCTTTATGCTTTTATTTTAATTTCTCGTATAGTTAATTGATAGACTTGTAGTTGCTGTGATATCCTGCTGAGTCAAATAACTTTCAGAAATTTGTTTTTTCAATTTCTTCAAATGCATGCATTTATTGTTGCTTTAATGATGCCACCATTAACACCATGGCAAAATACGTATGCTGCAAATTAGTCTGTCTTAATGATTAAAAGAAAAAACTAATAAATGGTAAATAACTTATAGTAAAGACTTCACATCATTCTTTTAAATACACATATCTAGTCATGAGTTCAATACTGATTATTGGTTGTCATTAAACCACTTTTCATCTTGTCACTGCATAAACCACTTCATTGTTTGCTAAAATAATATTAGAGGCTACTTACAAAACATATTTAGTAAAGCCTTGTAAAGACCACACTAGCACTGTAATGATAATACTTAAAAACTGGACCTGTGGGGGTTTTAAAGTTTCTAATGTTGTATCAAGGAACCTAAGTTCCTGTTAATAGGATTTACAAAGCACGCCATTGTCATTTCTCTCTCAGCAGGTTGTATTAATGGTGGTTTTATTTTTGCCCAGTATTAATGCCATTTAGTTGTATTTGTATAGGTATTTTACTAATATAAATGTTGTGTTTATTAATGTATTAATAATGCTTACTAATATAAATGTTACCAAAATAATTAAAAATAAAAGAAACTTAAAAAAAAGAGATAAAAGATGGATGACCACTGGTCACATCTTTCAAAGACATGGCAATTTAGAAGACTGAGAAATAGCTGTACAGTAGGATTATGAAGATAGGACTAGTAATTACTAATTCTAAGTGACAAAAAAAGCAGCAAGAAGATTATATGGATTCATCAAGTAGCGGAACACACGGAGAATACATATATATCATTATAATTACAGAAAAACAGACTAATGCATTTTTAATGGAAAAATAATCACTAGAAAACTTGACCACTTGCTAAATTGAACATCTCCCCAAAACATCTAATGAGTACAGTGGCACAAATCCTTGTAGCTTTATTTTATGTAAAGAGTAGATTAATTTTTGCACAATATGTTTAAGATGAATAGTTTAAATTTGGAAGGTTTGTAGCTGCACCAAGATACAACAGTTGATTAGCAAAAATATAAATAATGAAAGAAGCTTTTCCAGTCCATTCAAGATTATGCATTTTTTAATTTCTCTTTCATTTATCTATGGTACTAAAAGAAAAATCCAGGAACACATCACTTGTGAAAATTTATCATACCGAATGCATTCACAATACAGACAAATTTTTGCATTTAATAAGTTCTTGTTAGACATGCCTCCAAAGGCAAGGGAAACAAAGGGGAAAATGAACTATTGGGACTTCATCAAGATTCAAAGCTTTTGCACAGCAAAGGAAACAGTCAACAAAACCAAAAGACAGCTGACAGAATGGGAGAAAATTTTTGCAAATGACATATCAGATAAAGGGCTTGTATACAGAATCTATAAAGAACTTATCAAACTCAAAACCCATAAAACAAATAACCCGGTCAAGAAATGGGCAGAAGACATGAACAGACATTTCTCCAAAGAAGACATCCAAATGGTCAACAGACACATGAAAGAATGCTCAACATCATTCCACATTAGGAAATACAAGTCAAAACCACAGTGATATACCACTTCACTCTGGTCAGAATACCTGAAATTAACAATTCAGGAAACAGCAGATGTTGGCAAGGATGCGGAGAAAGAGGAACGCTCTTACACTGTTGGTGGGAATGCAAGCTGGTGCAGCCACTCTGGAAAACAGTATGGAGGTTCTTGAAAAGGTTGAAAATAGAGCTACCCTATGACCCAGCAATTGCACTACTGGGTATTTACCCCAAAGATACAAATGTAGTGATCCGAAGGGGCACCTGTACCCCAATGTTTATAGTAGCAATGTCCACAATGGTTAAGCTATGAAAAGAACCCAGATGTCCATCAACAGATGAATGGATAGAGAAAATGTAGTATATATATGCAATAGAATATACACAGCCATCAAAAGAACAAAATCTTGCCATGTGCAGTGCCATGGATGGAACATGTTATATGCTAAGTGAAGTAAGTCAATCAGAGAAAGACAATTATCATATTATCCTGCTGATATGTGGAATTTAAGAAACAAAACAGAGGCTCATAGGGGAAGAGAGGAAAAAATAAAAGATGAAATCAGAGAGGGAGACAAACCATAACAGACTCTTAATTATAGGAAACAGACTGAGGGTTGGCGGAGGGGAGAGACGTGGGGGAATAGGTTAACTGGGTGATGGACATTAAGGAGGGTACGTGATGTGATGAGCACTGGGTATTATATAAGACTGATGAGGGCACGTGGGTGGTTCATTTGGTTAAGTGTTGGCCTTTGGCTCAGGTCATGATCCCAGGTCCCTGGGATCAAGCCCCACATCAGGCTTCCTGTAAGAAGCCTACTTCTTCCTCTCCCTCTGCCTCTTCCCTCCACTGGTCCATGCTCTTTCTCCCTCTCTCTCTGTTTCACTCTCAAATAAATAAATAAAGTCTTAAAAAAAAAAAAGAATGATGAAGCACTGACCTCTAACTCTGAAAGCAATGATGCATTATATTTTAATTGAATTTAAATTTAAAAAACAAGTAATTTTTTAAATTAAAAAATGAGTGAGTTAGCAGTAAGACTTCAAATTTTAATAAATTCTAGTAAAATTGACGTTATACAAATATATTTCTGCATGTTAGCCTTATCCCATTCTTATCTCCTCTTCGATTTTATTAAACTTCCCTTGTCTCATCAACACATTCATTCACTGTTTGTTATTGTCTCCTGAAAATATGTATGTTGTGAATGTGCCTTAGTGTAATTAAACTAAACTTGAAAAAAAACTGCAAAGTGAAATAACTGTTACAAAAATTAAATACAAAGAAATGCATGTGTTATTCTGTCACCAAGGATGTTGAAACAGTACACAAATTTTATATATTTGTGTTTGTTCCACATACAGAGGAGTACAGAGAATAATAGAAACTATACTTCCCATATTTTAACGTGTTCTTATTTTTGTTTCAAATATTTTTCTTTGTCTGTGAAATAAGTAATTACAGATATATTTGAAGGTGTCTGTGTTACCCTTTCCAAACACAACACTGCCCCACTCTAAAGGAAACCAAGTCCTGAAAATAAGTGTGATGTTTTCATGTGGTAAAATGTTACTTCTATATAGAAGTGTAAATACTGTCCTTCTTTCCTGAATATCTCAGACCCCAACAAATACCAAAATTTACATCGAATATCTCAGAAACAACATTAAAAGCTAAAAGACAAAAAAAAAAAACCTACTAAAAAACAAAAACAAAAAAACACTTCCTTTCAAGTTCTGAAAAAAAATTCAAATATAGAATTTTAATTCCAGTTAAATTATTTAAGTGAGATGGGGATTTAAATACACATTTAAAATATTACCTAAAGTTGAGCATACATATATTTAAAAATTCATCAAAGATTGAGGGAAACAAGAAATCCAATAATGCAGTAAAAAGAAATTTCTACATACTTGTTTTGTCAACACAGAAACAAATTAATCTGTCTTATGAACATATATACAAAAATCCTAAACAAATTATTAACAATATTAATGCAACAGTCCATAACCAGTATATTAAATCATGATCAGGCTGGGCTTAACTCATAAATGTTAAGTTGTTTTAACATTTGAAAATCAATATAATGAGTGCCAGCAGAGAAATGAGTGAAATCACATACCTACCTGAAGGGTTGCAATACTTACTTGATTACACTAAACATCTATTTGAAAGACCAAAGAGATTTCTGAGGATCTTGGGAATGGAAGGAAATTTCTGTAATCTAACATAGTGTGTCTACATAAAATCTATGGAAACTATTGTATTTTTTTTTTT
>LNAC01001359.1:62056-120914 GCA_002007465.1 Ailurus styani | reverse complement strand
TGGACATTGGGGAGGGTTTGTGCTTTGGTGAATACTGTGAAAGATGTAAGCCTGATGATTCACAGACCTGTACCCCTGGGGCAAAGAATAAAGAATAAAAAAAAATCCCACTTGGGCCTGGTGAATAATCCTTTTAATTTGCTGTTGGATCCTATTGGCTTGTACTTTGTTGAGGATTTTTGCATCCGTGTTCATCAAGGATATTGGTCTGTAATTCTCCTTTTTGATGGCGTCTTTGCCTGGTTTGGGATCAAGGTAATGCTGGCGTCATAAAATGAGTTTGGAAGTTTTCCTTCCATTTCTATTTTTTGGAACAGTTTCAAGAGAATAGGTATTAATTTTTTTTAATGTTTGTTAGAATTCTTGTGGGAAGCCATCTGGCCCTGGGCTCTTGTTTATTGGGAGATTTTTGATGACTGCTTCAATCTTCTTATTGGTTATGGGTCTATTCAGGTTTTCTATTTTTTTCTGGTTCAGTTTTGGTGGTTTATATGTCTCTAGGAATGCATCAATTTCTCCCACATTGTCAAATTTGCTGGTGTAGTGTTGCTCATAATATGTTCTTATAATTGTTTATATTTCTTTGGTGTTGGTTGTGATCTCTCCTCTTTCATTCATGATTTTATTAATTTGGGTTCTTTTTCTTTTCTTTTGGATAATTCTGCCAGGGGTTTATCAATCTTATTAATTCTTTCAAAGAACCAGCTCCTAGTTTCTTTGATTTGTTCTACTGTTCTACTGGTTTCTATTTCATTGATTTCTGCTCTGATCTTTATTCTTTCTCTTCTCCTGCTGGGTTTAGACTTTCTTTGCTGTTCTTTCTCCAGTTCCTTTAGGTGTAGGATTAGGTTGTATACTTGAGACCTTTATTGTTTCTTGAGAAAGCCTTGTATTGCTCTATACTTTCCCCTCAGGACTGCTTTTGCTGTGTTCCAAAGATTTCGAACAGTTGTGTTTTCTTTTTCATTTGTTTCCATGAATTTTTTAAATTCTTCTTTAATTTCCTGGTTGACCCATTCATTCTTGAGTAGGGTGTTCTTGGAATGTTCTGAATATATCTGTGATGTCCAACTGGTCCAGGGTGTAATTTAAAGCCTTTATTTCTTTGTTGATCTTTTGCTTAGATGACCTGTCCATTTCAGTAAGGGGGTATATTAAAGTCCCCTAGTATTGTTGTATTATTGTTAATGTGTTGCACTAGAGAAGAATGTGTATTCTGTTATTTTGGGATGGAATGTTCTGAATATATCTGTGATGTCCAACTGGTCCAGGGTGTAATTTAAAGCCTTTATTTCTTTGTTGATCTTTTGCTTAGATGACCTGTCCATTTCAGTAAGGGGGTATATTAAAGTCCCCTAGTATTGTTGTATTATTGTTAATGTGTTTCTTTGATTTTGTTATTAATTGGTTTATATAGTTGGCTGCTCCCATGTTAGGGGCATAGTATTGAAAATTGTTAGATCTGGGCGCCTGGGTGGCTCAGTGGGTTAAAGCCTCTGCTTTCGGCTCAGGTCATGATCTCAGGGTCCTGGGATCGAGGCCCGCATCGGGCTCCCTGCTCAGCGAGGAGCCTGCTTCCCCCTCTCTCTCTCTGCCTGCCTCTCTGCCTCCTTGTGATCTCTCTCCCTCTGTGAAATAAATAAATAAAATCTTTAAAAAAGAAAAAAAAATTGTTAGATCTTCTTGTTGGACATATCCTTTAAGTATGATATAGTGTCCTTCCTCATCTCTTATGATATTCTTTGGCTTAAAATCTAATTTATTTGATATATGGATTGCCACTCCAGCTTTTTTTGTTGTCCATTAACGTGATAAATTGTTTTCCACACCGTCACGTTAAATCTGGAGGTGACTTTGGGTGTAAAATGAGTTTCTTGTAGACAGCATATCAATGGGTCTTGTTTTTTTCTGTTTTTTGTGTTCTTTTGTGTTTTTTTTTCCATTCTGATACCCTGTGTCTTTTAATTTGGGCATTTAGACCATTTACATTCAGGGTAACTATTGAGAGATATGAATTTAGAGCCATTGTATTTACTGTAAGATGCCCGTTACTGTATCTTGTGTCTCTTCCTTTTGGTCCATGTTTCTTTTAGGCTCTCTTTGCTTAGAGGACACCTTTCAATATTTCCTGTAGGTCTGGCTTGGTATTTACAAATTCCTTTAGTGTTTGTTTGTCCTGGAAGCTTTTTATCTCTCCTTCTATTTTTAATGACTGCCTAGCTGGATATAGTATTCTTAGCTGCATATTTTTCTTGTTTAGTGCTCTGAATATATCATGCCAGTTCTTTCTGACCTGCCAGGTCTCTTTGGATAGGTCTGCTGTCAGTCTAATATTTCTATCATTGTATGTTATAGACCTCTTGTCCCAAGCTGCAAAACTATCAAAAAAAAAAAAACCCTAAATTTTTACTATAATAAAATACTGTTTACTTTGGATAAATGAAAATGAGATGACTGGGATTGGACTTGAACACATGAAGGACTCCTGGACTTGCTGGCATAGTTCTGTTTCTTGGTGAAGATGGTTCTTAAAAGTGTATTTGGCTAATAATAATTGCAACTTTTGAATAATTTAATAATTCCAATCCACCAGCAAGTTGTATATCTTCATTTATTTAAAGTATCTCATTGAAGTTTTAAATTTTTTCCTGTAAAGGTGTTATGTAACTTTGTTTTATTTATTCAGAGTTACTTTCTTTTTAAAATGTATTATAAAGGTTGCACCTGGGTGGCTCAGTGGGTTAAGTCCCTGCGTTCAGCTCAGGTCATGATCTCAGGGTCCTGAGATCAAACCCCACATCCAGCTCTCTGCTTAGCAGGGAGCCTACTTTCCCCTCTTCCACTGCCTGCCTACTTGTGATCTCTCTCTCTGTCAAATAAATAAATAAAATCTTAAATAAATAAATAAAATACATTATAAAATAAAACAGACACCATAAACTGAACGTATTGCTTAGTAAACTATTATATGACCTGATACATCTATTCTAAAGTTAAATGGATATCATATGGCTAAGAATAGCAAAAGAATTTAAATAAAAACCTATTAAAGAAAAGATAATAGAAGCACACAGTGGAGAATTTACCCAAACAATTATCTAGGATTACTAGAAATCTAAACTTGATAAACATTGTGATAATAATGAAATAACATACAAATAGATGAAAAATTACAGATTTCAAAAACAGACCCACTTGTACAGAAGTATCAGATTTTTGTCTGAAATATTTTCCCAGGATGATTGAGAAAGAAATGTTCTTTTCAATAATTAGTGCTAGAGGGGCGCCTGGGTGGATTAAGCCTCTGCTTCAGCTCAGGTCATGATCTCAGGGTCCTGGGATCAAGTCCCACATCAGGCTCTCTGCTCAGCAGGCAGCCTGCTTCCTCCTCTCCCTCTCTGCCTACTTGTGATCTCTCTCTCTGTCAAATAAATAAATAAAATCTTTAAAAAAAAGTAATTGGTGCTAGAAAAATCGTGCCTCCATACAGAAAAAAAGTAATAATTTGAATCTCTATATCATATAATAACATAGTAAAATTCAATTTTCAGTAAATAATAGAGGTATTTTGATAAGTAAATTAATAAATACATTTCCAGAAATCTTATAGCAATATCATGACCTCAGGAAGGTATATGTCTTAAATAATATACCAAAAACATTATTTGCAAAAAATAATTAACAAATTCAATTATGTTAAAATGAGAATTTCTTTTCCTCAAATGACTTCATAAAAAGAATAAGAAGATAAATAAAATAAATAAAAAATAAATAAGTAAATAAATATAAATAAATAACAAAATAAATTAAAAGATAGATAAAACTCACA
The DNA here is from genome assembly GCA_002007465.1 of Ailurus styani. Taxonomy (NCBI): domain Eukaryota; kingdom Metazoa; phylum Chordata; class Mammalia; order Carnivora; family Ailuridae; genus Ailurus; species Ailurus styani. The sequence goes on along the minus strand of LNAC01001359.1, from coordinate 117,085 downwards.
AAATGATAAATGTCCAGAATTCAGAATGTATAAAAAATTTCTCAGAATAATAGAAAAAATGAGAAAAAGACTAAAGAGACACTTTACAAAAGCCAATGAAAATAGAGAAAAGAAGATTGTGAGGCTCATTTAATAAAAAAAATATATAAAAGGAAAACACAAGGTGATGTTACTACATACCTACCATATATCTTATCTTTGACTTTGGGAGTGAATATACATAAATCCTACAAAGACATTGGAAAAGTACATGTGTTTCAAATAACATAACCCCCAAAAAACTATCCACAAGGAAGTAGTTATAATTTAATTGCTATGTTATAATGCATACTTTATGTAGTTTCATTTCATTTCAGAATTGAAAGCAGTTAAATTTTATTTAATCAAAAACATTCCAAAATGCATATTATTTTTTGGTGAACAAAATTTAAAAAGGAGCTCAAAATGGGACTTTTACTAGGATGTTGATGTAAAAGTTAAGTAGGGCTATTTTTAATACTGAATTACCTCTTTATTAAATTCGAATGTGTGTTTCTATGATCATGTATCACTATTATTAAGGTAGACATAATTAGAAAAAATATGTTTATTCTACTGCATTTGTGAGTGAATTTTTTGAGAACTAAAACTTTTTTCTTTTTGAATTAATTTTGTGGTTGTATTCCTCATTTTGCAAAAATGAAGAGGCAAATATTTATAAGAACCATATAAACTTGCCTGTTGTTCCACTGGTTTTGACCTACACACACACAGAAAATTTGCCTTTTAAGACTATATGTATATTAAGGAAAAAACATTTTAGAAAAAGAAATTAGCCATTATTCTGACACCTAGTTATACACACACACAGTTGATCCTCATTATTCACAGATTCCATAGCTGTAAATTTGTTGGCTCTCTAAAATCAACATTCATGGTGCTTTTGCGGTCATTTGCAGGCAGACACAGGGTGATAAAAATTTTGAATCGCCCTTCATGCATATTCCCAGCTTAGTTCAAACATGGAGACACTCTAACTCCTTGTTTGATCTCTGCAAACAAGTGTCCTTTTCATGGTGTACTTTGTGACATGTATTTTATGTTTTTGTACTGTCTTGTCAGTGATTTTGCTATTTAAAATGGCCCCCAAACAGCACTGAAAGGCCGTCTAGTGTTCTAAGCACGAGAAATTCTGATGTCTCTTACAGAGAAAAGATGTGTTAGATAAGTTTTGTTCATATGTGAGGAGTTACATGCTGTTTGGCTGTGAGTTCAATGTTGACAAATCAATAATGTATATCAAATTAGTGTCTTTAAACAGAAAGACACATAAAATAAGGTTAAGTTTTGACGGTTGACAAAAATATAACCAGGGACTCATAGGAACCTAATCCTGTATTTTTCCTAGAAGCAACGGTTTAATATTCATTAATACAGTGTCTGCAGTGACTTTAAAGTACATAACTGACAAAAATTAATGGGAATTGAGAGAGAAAGGTTATAAATATATATATATATATACACATATATATGTGTGTATATATATATATATATAAAATCAAGTACTTTTAAAATACATGTATATTATCATCTGACTGAACAAGTATGTGCTAAGCAATGCTTTCTCTCAGTATTTTCCCAGATATTCTCAGACATATATTCTCTCCAAATTACTCAAATATTTCTCATATTGCTTCAAAATCCTATGAAACTTAGGACTAGGAGTCCTTTAAACACATAGAAAAAATGAAGACTACTCATCTAGGGGTATACACTTCCTTTTTCCCCATGTACAATCATCTTTTTAATTTGTCATTTAAGTTTTATACAGATTTCCATGATAAATAGAAAAAATTAAACAGTTAACAACATTCAGAAGTAAAATATATTTTTTCTTTAAATGGAAAAAAACCTGATTTTTAAAATTAAAATAGCTGCCTAAGTACCAGAAAGAAATAATAAGAGACAAAACACCTAAACACATAGCCAGATGACAGTCTTGAAGAAAAGAAATCCTCTACCAGCAACTTTAGATATTCGGGTTAAGTTATCCTCATTTTTTTTTCTTATAAATGAGGTTTTTTTCTCAAATTTAAACATTACACATGGTTTAACATACTTATGAATAAATTGAGTCCTTTAAATTTATGGGGAAAAGCAATTTACAGGAATGCAATCAGTCTTAATGACAGAAATTAAAATGTATTTAAATAGTGATGACTTTTAAATGCTAAAATATCAGGGAAATGATATGCATGTCAAAAATTAACTGTTAAATATTTTGGGAAATTTATATGTAATTGTGTTGTATTCTGTTTATAACCAAAACAAACATAAACCAAATTGTTCATGGCTCATGCTTCTTTTTAAATTTAACATACATTTACCTGATCAGAAACATAACTGGATATATCATTATTCTGATAAAAAATTATTAGACCAGGGCATTTTGTTAGTTCTGTTATGAAAACTTAGGATTCTAAACTCAAGCATATATATAATTTAAATTAAAGTGACTAAGATATAACATATCTTTAAAATTTTCGTGACTTACATTCTATTTCTGCAAGGAAAATTTGACCATAATTAATAACTTGTCAGCAAAAACAAAGAAGATTCAAATTAATGGGACATCTTTTGAGCAAAATTTAGAAGTTATCTCAATGAACTATTTTAACTATCAGTACTAGCCCATTACCAATGATAAGATTTTTGGGAGTTTGCTTTTTGTTTTTTGTTTTAAGATTTTATTTATTTTAGGGGCACCTAGGTGGCTCAGTTAGTTAAGTTGTCAGCCTTAGGCTCAGGTCATGATCTCAGGGTTGGGCTTCTGGGTCAGTGGGCAGCCTGCTTCTCCCTCTCCCTCTGCCACTCCCCCTGCTTGTGCTTTCTCACTCTCTCTTTCTTTCTGTCAAATAAATAAATAAACTCTTTTTAAATATATTTTATTTATTTTGGAAAGCATGAGTGGGAGTGGGGCTAGGGGCAGAGGAGGAGGGAGAGGGATGGGTAAACTGTTGAGCACAGAGCCCAACTAGGAGATCAATCTCAGGACCCTGAGATTATGACCTGAGCCAAAATCAAGAGTTGGGGGTTTAACTGGTTGAGCCACCCAGGTGCCCCCAATGAAAATAAGTTTTAAAAATTGTGAAAGAGTCCAAGAAAAATCCAGAGGCCTTTGTCTAGAAAGACTTTCTGAAGCATGTTAACAGTATACAATCTAATCCTTAAGCCAAAATCTGCTTGCAATCATCATCTCTAAGGATTTGAAATCATTAAAACTCTAGTCAGTTTTATAAAGTTCTTTCATTGTAAGAAAGGATCCATTACTTTAGATGTTCATCAAAACACACAGTGGCACATCACTATATTTTTTCAAGTCTTCTGAAAACAGATTCCATCTAAATTTGAGTTCTTCTGAAAGACCCTGAGGCAGAGTTTTGAATAATCCTAGTTTGTATAAGAATCTCAAAAAGGGGAACCAGGGAGTGGAACCTGGAAAAGAAGGCAGCCAGTGAGGGTGCATTATTTAGCCTGCTATCACCACAGGCGACTGGAGTTTATCCCAATTGACTTATTTCACTGAGCATAATATCCTCAAGATTCACCAGGTTGTCACAGACAACAGGGGTTCCTATATTTTTGTTGCTGAATAGTACTCCTCTGTGTGTGTGTGTGTGTGTGTGTGTGTGTGTGTACACATTTTTTTCTTTATTCAACCAACCACTGATAGACACTTAGGTTGTTTCCATGTCTTGGGTATTTTAAATAATGCTGCTGTAAACAATGGTGTACATACCTCTTCAGGATAATGGTTTTATTTCATTTGCACATATACTCAGCAGCGAAACTGCTGGATCATATGATAACCCTATTTTTAATTTTTTGAGGAATATCCAGACTGTCTTCTATAGTGGCTGTACCTGTTAACCTTCCCACCAACAGTGCACAAGCATTCCCTTTTCTTTACATTCTCACCGGTATTTGTTATCCCTTATCTTTTCAATGATAGCCATTCTGACAGATGTGAAGTATATCTCATTATGACTTTGATCAGCATTTCCCGAACTATTAGTAATATTGAACACTTTTCCACATACCTTTTCAACCATTTGAGTATCTTCTTTGGGAAAATGTCTATTTCGAATATTTTTTTTATTTTGCTGTTGAGTTGTATGAGTTCCTTATATATTTTGAACATTAACCCCTTATCAGATGTCTGCTTTGCAGTATTTCCTCCTGTTATGTAAGTTGCCTTTTTCTTGTGTTGGTCATTTCTTTCGTTGTGCAGAAGCTTTTGAGTTTGATGTAATCCTGATTTTCTTTCTTGTGCTTTAGGTGCCATATCCAAAAAATCATTGTCAAGACCCATGTTAAGAAGATTTTTCCCTATGTTTTCTTCTAAGGTGTTTATAAGTTCAGTTCTTACATTTGTCTTTAATTTATTTCAAGTTAGTTTTCGTGAGTCATATAAGATAAGGGTCTAGATTCATTCATTTGCCTGTAAATACCTAATTTTCCCAGCACCATTTATTGAGTCTTTCCCAGCAGCAAAAGACTCAACGGTCTTTTGTCCACTGAGTACTCTTAACTCCCCTGCCACAAATTAGTTGATCATATGTCAACTGGTTTTCTATGTATTGTCAAATCTATTTTCAATTTTCTCCACAGTACTCATTTCATATTCATCTTAAAACATTTTATTATTCATTTTATCCTGTAAATTTTTCAGATCAGTAGTCATAGTCTAATGTCCCAAAATGCTCCTTTTATTTTGCTCATTTTTATGGTAGCCTACTTGTATTTAATGTGCAAAACATTTTTTCTCAATTTCTGTTAATACCTAATATAAATTTTAAAGGTTATTTTCCCACCCTCTAATACTTTATTTGAAAGTAAGTTTTCTGTTTGTTCAGCTCAGTCTTTTTTGTTCATGTGGTTGGTTTTCTTCAAATATGTATTTTTTATTGCTTTTCCATTCATATTTATGAAAGCATGATTCCCTTCTTTGGTACAGATGCCTAATGCAACTATCTCTGCAGTTATGGCAAACATATTTCTCTAACACACTTCACTCCTAAATACAAGTGTAGATAGCCCAGCTACCCTGGGGGGAGTGTGGATCAGACAGCAGACAGAAGCAGGCAACTAAAATCCTCAGAACTGCTCTGGTAAAGTATTGAAGGAAGATGTTAGTTCCTTTCACTTCAGGAAAATGACTTATTCTCTCTCCTTCTTTGTTCTCCACACCTCCTTAAGTCGCTTGGTCTTCTAAGGTTTTTCTCTGTCTCTTTTCACAAGAATTAATATCCTTCCTTAGACTTCTCAGGTAGAGTGCAACTTCTAAAATGTTTTCCAACTTTACTTTAAAGCAGAGGACACAATTGCCAGCTGTTAGTTCCGTGAAGAAAAGTGAGAGACTTGTACCTGCAGCAATTTACAAATACGGTTCTCATGACCCACGTCCATCTTTAATCTTTGTATAGTTTTTGCCAGTTTTGAGCTTTGCTGCTGACTCCCTCAGGAAGCCATGTTCTGTGCCTGTTGTCTTAGATTTGTTTTCCTCTACCCTATTTCTACTCTCTGCTTTCTCTTTCTGAGTCTCAACAGCTTTTCTAGTATCTTAAAATAAGAGTTTCAAAAAAAATGTTTACACTGTAATTATTTCTCCATTATTTTACATATTAATTGTCTTTAATTAATATATATTTTACAGGGCAAGTTTTGGTTTATGGGAAAATTGAGTGATAAGTACAGAGAACCCCATATATATCTCCCCACCCCATGCACACCATTCAGTTTATCCTACTACTTTGCGTTAGTGTGGTACATTTATCACAACTGATTAACCAATATGGATAACTTCTTTTCAACTTTCTGAAAGTATAACTGAAAATAAAATTGTAAGATATTTGACGTATACTAGCAATGATTTGAAATATCTATTTATTGTGAAATGACCCCCTTCACTGAGTTGATTAAGACATCCATCACATATTTACCTTGGGTTTTTTTGTTTTGTTTTGTTTTGTTCTGTTTTATTCTTTGCCCCAGGGTACAGGTCTGTGAATCATCAGGCTTACACCTTTCACAGCATTCACCAAAGCACAAACCCTCCCCAATGTCCATAACCCATCCACCCTATCCCTTGTTTTTGCTTTTGTTTCTTGTTTTTGGTGAGAACATTTAGGTTCCATTCCTTTGCAAATCTCAGTTATGCAATACAGTGTTGCCAGTCTTATATCAGTTGTACATTAGATCTTCAGACATTATTCAAGTTATAACTAACATTTACGTTATGAATAAATTACATTACAGTTACTTTTATGAATATTTCCCTATTTTCTCTCCCCTCAAGCCCCTGGAAACCACCATTCCACTCTGTTTCCCTATGTGTATGATGTCAGGTTTTTTTTCTTTTTTTCCAGATTCCACATATAAGTGGCATCATGCAGTATTTTTTTTTCTATGTCTGGGTTCTTTTGCTTAGCAAAATGCCCTCCAAATGTCAGTTTCATCCAAGTAGTCACACACACAAAAAGGAAGGATTTCATTCTTTTTAAAGCTGAATAATATTCCATAGTGTGAATTCTTTACTGGTATGAATTCCCTTACCTAACAGGTTAATAAACTCAGCTTTTGTTTGTGTGTATATACACACACACATATGTATATGTGTATATGTATATACACATGTTATATTTATAAACATACACACATGCATATATATACATATGTACACACACACACACTCACAAACCACAATTTCTTTATCCATTCATCCATCAATGGACACAGAGCCATATTTTGGTTATTTTAAATAATGCTGCAATAAACATGACATAGTTCTTTGAGACAGTGATTTTGTTTCCTTTGGATATAAAACCAGAAATGGAATATTTGGATCCTATGGTAGATTTATTTTTAATTTCTTGAAGAACCTTCATACTGTTTTCTACAGTGGCTCTACCAATTTACATTATCACAGGCAGTGTGCAAGGATTCCTCTCTCCACATCAAATTTGCCATTTCTTATCTCTTTTGTCGTTTTGCTAATAACCATACCAACACATGTGAGCATATACCTCACTGTGGTTTTTATTTGTATTTCCCTGAGGATTAGTGATGTTGATTTGCATGTCTTCTTTTAAGAAATGTCTATTCATGACTTTTCCCTTTAAAACTGGATTGTTTGCTATTTTGGTACTGAATTGTGTACGTTCTTTGTATATTTCGGCTATGGACCCCATAATGCATATGCAGTTTGCAAATATTTTCTTCCATTCCATATGTTGACCTGTCATTTATGTATGTTTCCTTTGCAATACAGACTCTTTTTAGTTTAATGTATTCTCATTTTTTAAATTTTTGTCCTTGTTTTTTGTGTGTGTGTGTGTTTGCATGTGTTTGGTTTTCTGTTTGTTTGTTGTTTTTGTGTCAACTCCAAAGACCAATTCAAGGAGCTTACCTCCTATGTTTTCCTCCAGGAATTTTGAAGTTTCAGTTGCTATATTCAAGACTTAACCCATTCTTAGTTGATTTTTTTAGTGATAGAATATAAGAGTCTAGTTTCACTCTTTTGCATACGGCTGTCCATATTTCCCAACATTATTTTTTGAAGAAACTATCCTTTTCATGTTGTATATTCTCTCTCCTTTTTAATAAATTAACTGACCATATATATGTGTGTGTGTATATATATATATATATGTATATATATACATGTATATATATATATATGTATATATATATGGGTTTACTTCTGGACTTTCTATTTCACACTTAGTGCCCCAATTTTAGACACTACCACCTGAAAGGCAAGCCCTCAGAACACCAAGCTCCGAAAGTCAATGAGGCTTGCATCCATGAGACCCACAAAACTATAGAAAACAAACTTTTTCTTAACAGGCAAGCAAGAACTAAACATAGGTATCGCCCCAGGTTTCAGTCAGAGGGGGCAGGTAAAAAACTCATCTCTCAGTGTTTCCTTGGAAGGGTTTATATACGTACTTTAAAAGTTGCTGCCTGAGGATGAGGCTTCTAGTTTCATCTATAACTAGGGGCTGACTACAAATGCTCCACAGAGATGGTGAAAGCCTGTGGCCACCTCCACTGACTTCTTCCTCCAACCCAGTCCAAGTCACCAGTATCTCCCTGAAATAGCTGTACACTTGTCTGTACCCCAAGCTTTTATAGCTACTTGCATGAGGGACGGGTCCTCAGATCATCAGGCTCTGATAGCCGACAGGACTTCCATTCACAAATTCTACAAGACTATCGCAAATAAAGAAGCAGTTGTCAAATAGCTAGCCACCCAGGGGTCAACACATAGGGAAAAGGCAAATGCCCATCTCCAAGACTTTCCCTGAAAGGGTTTTATCTGTGTACTTTAAAACCTGCTGCCTGGGCGCCTGGGTGGCTCAGTGGGTTAATGCCTCTGCTTTCGGCTCAGGTCATGATCTCAGGGTCCTGGGATCAAGGCCCACATCGGGCTCCCTGCTCAGCGGGGAGCCTGCTTCCCCCTCTCTCTGCCTGCCTCTCTGCCTCTCTGCATCCTTGTGATCTCTCTCCCTCTGTGAAATAAATAAATAAAATCTTAAAAAAATAATAAAATAAAAAAAAAATAAAACCTGCTGCCTAAGAGCCAAAGTTGTAATTTTGCATACAACTAGGGCCTGCTGAGATCTTCCCTGAGACTGGGGAATCCTGTCAACAGCTCCTTTTCCATCCAGCCCATGCAATAACAATAAAAAGTCCCAAGTTTCTCCTTAGAACAAATTTGTACACACTCCTGGAATCCCAACTTTTGAGGCAGCCACATGAGGGGTGGACCAGCTCCCACCCTGGATCTCCAGGCTCTGACAGCCATCTCTAGTCATCGTTATTTTGAGGGATAGGAGAGTATAGACCTTGTACAAGTCAACAACAAAAAAGTCACAAGTTTCTCCAAGGAACAAGTTTGTCAAACTTTCCATACTACTCAAAGCCACCTACGAATTTAATAAATTCTCTACTAAAATTCGCATTACAGAAATAGAAAAGGTAATCTTAAAATCTATATGGAACCACAGAAAAATCCAAATAGCCAAAGCAATACTGAGAAAGAACAAAGCTGGACAATCACACTTTCTGATTTTAAAGTATATTCTAAAGGTATGGGAATCAAAACAGTATTGTACAGGCATGAAAACAGAACCAAGATTGAGGAAACAGAATATTCCTATTATGGTATCAGCTTTCAGTGAATGCTTCTCTTTCCCTGAAACTTGTTTTATTTCAAGAGTCTCTATTCATTCTTTTCTTTTTAAACTCTTAATAATTTATTAATTTATTTCTCAAAGAAAGGGAGTATTTATTATGTCTTAGTCATCATTATTATTGAAAACTACATAAGAATTAGGTCTCAATTAGAATATTTAGGTGATTAGTAATTTTGTTAATAGTGATTTTTGTGGTGATAATGTTAATTAGTATAAATATTTGAACTTTGTATTATCTAAATGGTTTTAGATAATTGCCTTTATAACTTATCTTGATATACCTTAATCTCTATACCATTATATTGAAATGAGAGCTGGAAATTAATGATTAATTATCCTCCTGACAAAATATAAATAGGGCATCATAATTTATATCAGTAATTTTAACATAAGGCCTTTTAATATGCCTATTTCTTGTCAATTGCTTTCTTAGCCTTAAAGGACACAAACACTGAGAAAATCATTTTGCTAAATAATTAAGACATACGAGTTGGTAATCATCAGCCTAATTTTACTTCCAAATAAAAGGATTTAAAGTTTTCATTTAAAACATCAATGGTGGGCTCCTGGGTGGCTCAGTGGGCTAAAGCCTCTGCTTTCGGCTCAGGTCATGATCTCAGCGTCCTGGGATCGAGGCCCACATCGGGCTCTCTGCTCAGCAGGGAGCCTGCTTCCTCCTCTCCCTGTCTCTCTGCCTGCCTCTCTGCCTACTTGTAATCTCTCTCTCTGTGTCAAATAAATAAATAAAATCTTTTAAAAAAAATAAAACATCAATGGTATTAATGGAATGTATCGATGATATGGGGGAAAAATTGACTTCAGGGTTTTTGAATAGTGAAAGAATGAAAGGAATCATAACTTGGATGAATATTGGAATCCAAAGAACAATATATATGTCAGTGTTGCCAAAAGGTATGACACTTCACGTTCTGATTTTATTTTAGAAAAGCAGAGAACAATTTGTACATATGTTACTCAACAGGTATAAATTAACTTTCGACACTGGTATGTGAATTAGTGAAAGATATCTAATAATAAAGAGAAGTAGAACTGCAAGAACTTCTGTTTTGGCGATGCTTAGATGCAACCTAGCTGAATAATTAACTTCAAGCAACTCTGACATAGCTAGTTTATGGAGATCATGGGGAAGCTGTGCAGTTCCCCAAACCTTCTGTTGGTCTGGCTACTTGTCAAGGTAATAGACAGACGTGGAGAGAGACTCAGTGGATAAAACTTTTTAAGTTTTGAAGACCATTTGAAGGTACTGTAAAGAAATTTTAAAAAGTTATACCTGGAGTGCCTGGGTGGCTCGGTGGGTTAAGCCTCCTCTGCCTTCGGCTCAGGTCATGATCTCAGGGTCCTGGGATCGAGCAGCACATCGGGCTCCCTGCTCAGCAGGGAGCCTGCTTCCTCCTCTCTCTCTGCCTGCCTCTCTGCCTACTTGTGATCTCTCTCTCTCTCTCTGTCAAATAAATAAATAAAATCTTTTTTAAAAAAAGCCATACCCTAGTAAGGTACTATATGCAGGCTAATTGAACATAATTTAAAAAAAAAAAGCCATTCTTAAGGGATACCTGGGTGGCATAGTTGGTTAAGCATGGGACTCTTGGTTTTGGCTCAGGGTCATGAGATCGAGTCCTGTGTGGGGCTCTGGACTCAGAGAAATTTGGTCATTCTTACTTACTCATGCCCCCTTTTCTCATAATCCTCTCTTTCCATTCCTTTCATCATTTGCATAAATCATTTTATTATCCTGTCACATACATTCAACATTCTCTAGTTGCTCCTCTATACTGCTGTCAGTTAAGCTTTAAAGGTCAAGTAAAACAATCTGCCACATGTACTCTAGCAGAAGTAGAGTTTCCACTGTTGAACCCAGATAATAAGTGAATCATGAAGTAAAAATTTTGAAAGGCTGTATGTGACAGAAAAGATGAAAATGGAAATCAATGTCATACTAAATACACAGCAGGTTCCCAAATTTTGAATACAAATCCAACATCTCAAACAATGGGTAGGTGCAGTGTAACTGTGTGTAATTGTAGATTATCAAAGATGTACTTACAGCACAAAAAAAATAATAAAAAATAGTTTTTATCTTTCAGGCCAATTTTAGATATACATCAATAAACTATTTCTCTTAGAATCCCTCCCCCTTGTCTTTTCCCCATCAATGATCAAGGCTAGGAAGCAGCTAATTAGAAAGGCAATGGATCTTTATGGTCAAAGTCCTCCTAAGCTAGTACAATTAATTTGTTCAGATTTTTCAAAGTGGAATATATATAAGATAAATAAGACAGCTCCTAACAGTACTGTCCTTCTATCATAGACTGAAAGTGATATATTCTTATAATAGAAAATTATTCTCTAATAAGAGGAGGGAATGAAGAAGGTAAGAAAAACAGAAAAATTATTCTTAATCACTGAACATATAAAATGAATACTTAGTATTTATTTTATAATAATATTTCTGATGCACAAAAATGAATCTAAGAAAGTCTCTGAATAAGACATAATATTGGGTCATTAATTTAATGCTATAATTTGGATATACAAATAAAATGTAATTCTTTTATTTCTGTAGAGATTGATTGTATTTTCTTTATAAACTTCACCATCTGCTTGGGAACAAATAGCGTAACTAAATTTATTAAAGTCAAGGCTAAAATTTCATACCATTCAGAAATGTAAGCAGTTCTTCCAGATTTCAATCGTTCCTTTAGACTGTGCTCTCCTTTTATCAGCTTCTTTTCCAGATTTTGACTGGATGCACTGATTGAACTAGTATTCAATATTATGAGAAGACCAATGAGATTGAAACAGAAACTTTCACTCTATAAACACCTAAACATGGTGGATAAAATATAATACATATAATTTAATTTATATTGATAGGATGTTTACTTCTGGAAGAAATTGAATTAAATCCATAGGTGCCAGAAGTGAAGGAAATTCTAAAAAGCCATTAATCAGTTAATATTTTCATTAATTCAACAAGCATTATGGAGTGCAACAATGAATCAGGCACAATGTAGACTTTCCATAGACATAAAACATGTTTTTCTAATATCAGGCCTAGAGTCGTAAGTGCTTAACATTTCCAGAAGATATGGACAAGAGCTGAATAATCACATTACATTCTTATCTTAAAGAATCTTTAAGAATGCTAAAGATGGAGAGCTGAAACTGAGACCCAGTATGAACAGATCCAATAAACTATCTCTGTAATCAAAGATGACTAGTTCCATCTCTCTACCATGGCTCCTCATGAATTAAAAAATATTTGTCAGGAAAATTAAACTTGTGGCTTGCCTTTCAGGTATGTTTGCACTTCAACTTTAAGACCAGCCTGGTGACTTGGTGAAAGAAATCCCTGTTAAAAGCCAACTCTCAAAAGACCAGTGTACTAATGTGTTACCAATGCAGTTTATTAACCACGACGCAGTAAAGGAGAACACTACTTTAAGAGAGGCTTACAGGGGGAAATTATGGATGAATGTTTATATGGTTTTAGAACCTAAGTTCAAGTTGTCCTTTAAAAAGATTATGTATTGAGATTGAGTAAAGTTTGTGATATAATGGTTTAGTATTATTATTGGACACAGTAAGACATAGGCCTTGAAGTAATTCTTAGTAAGTAAACTGCTTAATATCTAATTGCTCAGATAAACAATTTGGTAAGATAAATTAGTTTCATCACTTTCTTAAAATAGTACAGTACAGTGAAGGTTGTAGGCTTATGTTTGCCTTTTTGAGCAAGAATTTCCTGGATCAAAAGCATGTGAATAATAATGGCTTCAGTTCTCAGACCTGAACACTCTTCATTCTGAGCTAGAAAATAAACCATCACCATCTGTGAATATGATCAAACCAAACTAGAACAGCTGATTGGGAAATAGTGATTAGATATTACGTTTCTAGTGGCAGTCATTTTAACTTTGAGAAACACGAGGTTTTCATGCTCCTTTTATGAATAATCAACTGTTGCATGTTTTGATGGGATAGCAACTGTGAAAGAGGCTTTCAGTCTTTGCAGAGCTCATCTCTGAATACCACCACATGGAAAAATGCTTTTAGAAATATATTTATGTAATCAGAATTCACAGTCACTTCTAAGCTAGAATTCAGGATTGCTCAATTTAAACCAGAAGTTAGATTCAGTTACCAACCTAAAGAACACAGAAAAGTATATATAAGGTGATTAGCCAAATTACTGAATTTCATTATCTTTTTGGTTTATTTCCTGAATTATTTAAGTAATAGCAAAGCAAGGTCAATGCTAATATAATGCATATAACTTTATTCCATTATGACAGTACATGTTTCACCTCCAAGTATGATTAAATGCTGCCTGCCCAATTTTATTAAATTCTCAGATGAGTTGCTCTTACCCAGGACCAGGGGAAGGGTAGAGCTCGTGAAGAATTTCCTCAGTCTCAATGACAACACTCAGGAAGCTGAACTGTAATTAATTCTCCCTACCTTTTCTTTTCTTTCTTTCTTTCCTACTTTCTCTCTCTCTCTCTCTCTCTCTCTCTCTCTCTCTCTCTCTCTCTCTTTTTTTCCTAGTATCCTAATAGGGATCCTCTTTGCCTCTTGCTGCTTTCTCCAAAGATTAAGCCACTTGCTTCCTGTTGGCTATGGGGTATTTACCGGGCTAAGGAAAATGAAAACTGGGAAAAGAGATCTAGGGGATCTTACTGATTCTTCTTAAATAGAATTTCAATGAAATCTTCTGCTTTCAGCCCCACTTTGTGCTACTATCTTTGGACATATTTGATACCACTCACCGCAGAGTATTTCTGAGGTTTTTGTGATGCAGATGGCTCCGTTGTTGAGTTTTGCCTCTTTTATTTTTTTTTTATTTTTTTAAGATTTTATTTATTTATTTGACAGAGAGAGAGTGCATGGGTGCACAAACAGGGGAAGCAGCAGACAGAGGGAGAGGGAGAAGCAGAGTTCAATCCCAGGGTCCTGGAATCATGACCCAAGCCAAAGGCAGATGCTTAACTGACTGAGTCACCCAGGTGCCCTAAGTTTTGCATCTTTCAGTACATTCCACTTGTCCATACATTTCTCTCATTTACCATATTCCCCAATCTAGTGGACATACTTCATCTGCTGTCAGTTCCTTACTAATAGATAGATTATAGGTGATGATGATAGATAGATAGATGATAGATAGATAGATGATAGATAGATAGATAGATAGATAGATAGATAGATAGATATATGTGTGTGTTCATATATATATCTATAATTCCATATATATAGATATATATTCCATATATATATGGAGTAGAGAAGCATGCATGTTTTTAATCAGTCATTTTAAGCCAGAAGTCTCCATGATATTCTTCTAGAGAAAGTAAATTTTCTATTATACTTAAAAATAACTTAGATCTATCTTAGCTCTGTTGGCAATGAAAAACATCAAAATATTTGGGAAAATTATATTCCTGTTTAAATAAATCTTAAATGGATACAAAAAATTAACAAAACAGAAACACTGAACATTCTCAATAAAAATGTAGAAATAAAGTCTTTTAAAAAGAGATTTAAAACTAGAATGATCATAATGAGTTACAACATAATTGAAATTTACTTAGAGTCAATAAGTAAGGCACTATGATCACAAAACTCTATCTCAATTCCTTTTGTAATGGTGATAATAAGTTAAAAGAGAGGGCGCCTGGGTGGCTCAGTGGGTTAGGGCCTCTGCTTTCGGCTCAGGTCATGATCTCAGGGTCCTGGGATCGAGGCCCGCATCGGGCTCTCTGCTCAGCAGGGAGCCTGCTTCCTCCTCTCCCTGTCTCTCTGCCTGCCTCTCTGCCTACTTGTAATCTCTCTCTCTGTGTCAAATAAATAAATAAAATCTTTAAAAAAAAAAAAATAATAAGTTAAAAGAGACAGTCAGTCATGAAGCCAAAATGCTGAACAGAAACAAGGTAATGTGAAATTTAATCTTAGATTTGTCAGTAATAGTCTTTGTGATTCTGGAAAATATGCTTAATATCTGCCTATCTCAGTTATGTTTTCTGTAAAAGATGTTAGATTGGAAGGTCTCTAAATTTCTTTCCAGTTGCTACTTATTTATAACTCTAAAATATATATTTCCCATATGAAAGATTATTTGAATATTAAAAACTAGATTATTTTTGTAAATATCTACTTGTTCTTAAAATACAATACTGCTTTACATTTTAATTGTTTTTCTTTTTTTCTTTCAAGGTTTTATTTAAATTCAAGTTAGTTAACATATAATATCGTATTAGTTTCAGGGGTATAATTTAGTGATTCATCACTTGCATTTAACACCCAGTGTTCATTATAACAAGTGCCCTCCTTAATGCCCATCACACATTCACTTCATCACCCCACCCACCTTCCCTCCAGCAACCCTCAGTTTGATCCCCATAGTTATGTTCTCCTATAGTTGTGAGTCTTTTGTGGTTTGCCTCCCTCTGTTTTTATTTTCATTTTATTTTATTTTTCCTTCCCTCCCCCATGTTCACCTGTTTTGTTTCTCAAATTCCATATATGAATGAAACCATGTGGTATTTATTTTTCTCTGACTGACTTATTTTGCTTAGAATAATACATTCTAGTTCCATCCACCTCATTGCAAATGACAAGATTTCATTCTTTTCGATGGCTGAGTAATATTCCATTGTATATGTTTGTGTGTGTGTGTGTGTGTGTGTGTGTGTGTGTGTGTGTGTATTAAACCTCATCTTCTTTATCCATTCATCAGTCGATGGACATTTGGGCTCTTTCATATTTGTCTATATTGGATAGTGCTGCTATAAACATTGGTGTGCATGTGCCCCTCTGAATCACTATGGGTTTTTTGGTTTTGTTTTTGTTTTTAAACATTTTTTTAAGATTCTATTTATTTATTTGAGAGTAAGAGAGAGAGAGTATAAGCAATCCTTCAAATCACTACGTTTGTATCCTTGGATAAATACCTAGTAGTGCAATTGTTGGGTCATAGTAAACAATCAACAAAACTAAAATGAAACCAAAGGAATGGGAGAAGATATTTGCAAATGACATATCAGATAAAGAGCTAGTATCCAAAATCTATAAAGGATTTATCAAACTCAACACCTAAAAAATAAAAAACCCAGTTAAGAAATGGGCAGAAGACCTGAACAGACAGTTCTCAAAAGAAGACATACAAATGGCCAACAGACACATGAAAAAATGCTCAATATTACTCATCATCAGGGAAATACAAATCAAAACCACAATAAGATACCACCTCATCCCTGTCAGAATGGCTAAAATTAACAACTCAGGAGACAATAAATTTTTAATTCCTTTTATCAGACTTTAAATATAGTAAGAAATACCACACTTTAAATACTTTCTATTTATAGGACTTTGGATGCTAACAGGTTGTTATATTAACCTCATTCAATAATGATGGAAGTTAATTTCATCTTCCATGATGACTCCATATTTCATAAAAGCCATATATAAACCCAAGTCTAGTTATTAGAGATGGATGTGCATGTTACAATATCTTTTCTATATAGCTTTGTGCTATTTATGCACTATATCTAAATTTATGTTAGGCAAAATGTAAGTTGTTTCATTTTCGTTAACAATTATTTCTCAGGGCACTTGGGTGGCTCAATCAGTTAAGCATCCAACTCTTGATTTCAGCTCAGGTTATGATCTTAGGTTCATAGGCTCAAGCCCCACGTGGGGCTCTGTGCTAAGTGTGGAGTCTGCTTGTCCCTCTCCTCTTGCTCCTGCCTCCCAACTCTCTCTCAAACAAACAAACAAATAAATAAAATCTTTAAAAAAACAAAATATTTCTCATAACTGTAATCTGATTTTTGAAAAATGTCTATTTTTGTGTCTTCTGAGTCAATTTTGAAAACTATATGAATTAGTATTGTTATTGATCCTTGTAAATAAGGATCAATGCATGTTACTAAATTTTCCTTGTAAATAGTAAAATAAGTACACCAATATTTTATACATTAAAAATACATTTTTAAATTTCTTATCATAACAAAGAACCATCTTCTTATGAATAAGATGGGTTTTGATGAAAATATTGAGAGTAAGATTGACAAATAATTGTAAACAAGTTCTCATTTTGTTCTCTATGCATTGTCATATTAATACAACAATTAATTATGTAGAAAGTACAATATTCCAATTTATAAATGAGGAAACTGTAGCACAAAATGATTATACCAAATAACCTGCCCATTTTCCAAACCTAGTAGGAAGACTGTAATTTAAGCCCTGGTCTCTCTAAACTGTGCTTTTTGGTTAATAAAAGGTGGTGCAAAGACTTGTAAAAGTAGACACTTTTTTTTCCAAAAAACACACTAAAATCAGCCTTTGACACCAAATGAACCAAGACCATGTGCAGAAACTGTTGAGTTTCAAAAACCACCTATCACATAAGGTGTCACACATATAAAAAGCCAAAAGGATAATAAAATTAAATGATTAGTCTCAGCACCTAATTTACTCAGATAAATGAGTAATGTGATTAATATATTTATTTTTCTACTGAAGATAATATACATAAAGAAAAAACATAAAAATTACATATACATAATTCTTGCCAAGTGTGGCTTAGGAATTAGCACAAGCCTGCATGGGAAAGTTGGCAGAAAAACTCTGGTTCACCCTAATGTGCACGTGCTTCTTTTCCCTCATGATCTTGAAACCTCACGGCTTTTTTGCCATGACGTTGGTCCCAAATGCCTGAACCAGCTGCTATTCAGCTTTGTGCTTGTGCCTCTGGAAGTGTTGTTCTGCAGCAATAGAAATCTCTTGATGTTTTAAAAATTGAAAGCCAACATGATCCAAATTTAAAGACATGAGGTCAAATGAATTCCTAACATGGTAGAATTATGACAATCAATTATAGAAAAGCAAACCAAAAAAGGGGGGTGAGGGTATCAGTAGTGTGATTTGCAGTAAGGGATAATGTGAAATGCATAATCCAGTTCCAAACAGCTTAAATACATATTCAGATATAAGCAATTTAGTACAGTAAACTAGAGGGGTTCTATGATGCCAGAGAAGTGCTTCTATATATGGAAAGCGGTACAGAGATTTGAATGGCTTCAGGAGAACTTAAAAGAGATAAAGAACATTTTATTATACATTTCATAATAGGGCAACCAGACAAAGAATTGAGTTTGGGTATTTTTTAAATCCATCTAAGTGCATAAAATGCAAAATGCTTTAACTTAGAGAACTTTTAGAAAATAAAGTTCTGATACCATATAATAAAAATTATCATGGTCCATTTTCTACATTATATAAATGCATTCAAGTGAGAAAAGCAAGCAGATATAATCTCAACTCTTCATGGAAAACTAGAAAATAGGAATCAATATGGATTAGAAGGATCATCTGAAAGATCTCTAGATGATGGCTATAATAATAATCTACAAGAGATGAAAGATGAAAAATTAGGTACAGTTTGTAATAGTTGTTGAATATCAGGGTGCTCATAACTTTCTGAGAGAGAAGAGGAGAGAATTCCACATTTTCTAAGACTTCCAATTTTAAAATGTCTCAGAAGATGAGAAAACAAGTGAAGAGAAGCTATCCTAATAGCCATAGGATGTTAAAATTACTGAACAAGGGAAGAAAGAAAATACTGAACAATTTTAATGAAATATATACATTTCTGGTCAACAATAAATACATAATAAAGTTTGCAAAAAGGAAATAATCCAGTGCTATCTATCATTCCAATACTAAAATATAAGCAAAGCAGACTGTTAATCAACAAGAAATGTTAGTTGCTTCTCAGTGAATAAGGAAAGCAATATGGACAGAACTTCACTGAGCATATTGCAAACCACAAAAATCTGGAAGCATGTAGTAATTAAGTAAGTGAGATAAACTATATACAACAAAAAGATGGTCCAAGCAGATTACATAGCTTGTATTCAATTCAACAGATGGCCCACGAGCCTGACCAAATTACCTAACAGCAAAAATTGTGATTTAATGAACACTGAGAGTACTGTTGGAATTTGGTTGTTCTAAAATTTATGTAACTCTAAAGTATCAACTCTATTCTACAATTTAGTAATAATTACAAACCTCAAAGCTCTTATTTGTAAATAGCATAAAAATTTATCATCTCCCATCAAAGATGTAAAGAAAAGTACTAAATATTGAAATAAACTGGGTAATTTTAAGAAAGAGGAAGGCTTTTATATTATTTTTATTTGAAAATAACTTTATAACCCCAAATGAGGTATTACTAAATATTCAACTAAGTAAAATTTAAGGTAGATATTCAATAAAATTTTCAAATTTATTATAATAGAAAAATTTTATAATTTAAACAATTATATAAATTTTTAAATTTTTCTCTTGATAGAATTTTTATATTTTATACTCACATAAATACTTGCACAAATATAAAAAGGGACTCCTGTTCCTTAGTATAAAACAATTTTCCTTTTTTTAAAGTTTCCTTTTACTAGGTTCTTTATTTTTATGCTTCAGATTTTTATTTAAATTCTAGTTAGTTAACTACAGTGTAATATTGGTTTCAGGAGTAGAATTTAGGGATTCATCAATACATGTAACACCAAGTGCTCATCACAAATGCCCTCCCTAATGCCCATCACCCGTTCAGGCCATCCACTCACCCGCCTCTCCTCCAATAACCCTGTTTATTGTGATTTGCCTCTCTCTCTCTCTCTTTCTGCCTTCCCCTATATTTATCTGTTTAGATTCTTAAATTCCATATGTAAGTGAAATCATATGGTATTTTTTTGTCCCTGACTTACTTATTTCCCTTAGCATTATACTTTCTAGCTCCATCAACATCATTGCACATGGAAAGGTTTAGTTTTTTTTATAGCTGAGTAATATTCCATTATATATATACATATATTAATGTCATATATTGACATATATTAATAATATCATATAATGTCATATATTCAATAATATGTCATAATATCAAAATTATCAATAAATAAATATCAACAATTATCAATAATAAAGTGTCATAGTATCAATAATGTCATATAATGACATATATTAATGTCAACTTTTAAACTTTATTTTCACATAAATCTTATCTCAGCTATCATTTGAATTTGAAAGGCTTAATCTTCTGAAAACTATAACAATCTTAAATCTTTCAATTCCCAGTCCAACAACTGTTAATTATCAGTGTGATTGTCAAAACAGCAAGTTGATTTAAAATAATATTTTCTTCTACAATATTATATATGTAGCATGGTTAGCTATGTTTGGGAGCACTGTGACTATACACTTTCCAAAATAATTCAACTCAACAAAAAATACTTGGACACATCTTATGTGTCTAGTTATGTGCTAGATCAGGAATAGTAACAAAATTTAAAAGATACATACTTGCCTTATATAACATTTAGTGAGATACAGAAAAACATAAATATATATATTAGCTAATTAATTATTCCTTACTTAAAGGCAAATGAGCTTTGAAATGGTATATTAATTTCTCTCACTTTGTTCTTAGTTGGTGGTATTAAGATCTCCTATATATCTGTCGATCCATTACATTTTATACCACTATATTGAAATAATCCATGTAAAACTTTTCTTCACAAACTATAAACTCTCCTACACCAATATACCTTCATCTTGCTTATATCATGAGTATGCAGTAGACTCTGAATAAATGCTCACTGAAGTGGAATAAAATTGATGCTGCTTATACTAACTTGAATTACAAAAACAGGACTCTAAGTAGAGTAGTAAACAGTTGACATGTTTCTCTATTGCCCCTGCATGCTCTGAATATCCTTCCTATGTCTGAGGAATTTCCCACCATTTAAGTCCTGCCTTGCAAAGGTAGAAAATCTCCCACATGGATTTGTGCATTGTTCCTGGACATTTAGCCTTGAATCAGGTTCTTCAGATCTCCCATGGTTCTGTGAGCTCCCATTATCCTACCAAACATCTTTTGTTTTTTAATTTACATATAGTGTATTATTTGTTTCAGGGGTACAAGTCTGTGAATCAAGGGTCTTACACAATTCACAGCACTCACCATAGCACATATCCTCCCCAATGTCCATCACGTAGCTACCCTATCTCTCCCAACTCCTCCCCTCCATCAAACCTCTGTTTTTTTTCCTGAGATCAAGAGTCTCTTATGGTTTGTCTCCCTCCCTGGTCCCATCTCGTTTCATTTTTCCCTGCTTTTCACCCATAACCCCCTGCCCTGCTTCTCAAATTCCTATCAGAGAGATCATATGATAATTGTCTTTCTCTGATTGACTTACTTCATTAACATAATACCCTCTACTTCTATCCATGTCATTGCAAATGGCAAGATTTCATTTTTTGATGGCTGCATAGCATTCCATTGTATGTATATACACCACATCTTCTTTGTCCATTCATCTGCTGATGGACATCTAGACTCTTTCCATAGTTTGGCTATTGTGGACATTGCTACTATAAACATTTGGGTGCACGTGCCCCTGATGATCACTACCTTTGTGTCTTTAGGATAAATACCCAATAGTGTGATTGCTGGATTGTAGGGTAGCTCTATTTTGAACTTTTTGAGGAAATTCCACACTGTTTTCCAGAGTGCCTGCACCAGCTTGTATTCCCACCAACAATGTGGGAGGATTACCTTTTCTACACATCCTAACCAACACCTGTCATTTCCTGACTGATTAATTTTATCCATTCTGACTGGTGTGAGGTAGTATCTCACTGTGGTTTTGATTTGTATTGCGAATGATGTTGAGCATGTTTTCATGTGTCTGTTGGCTATTCCGATGTCTTCTTTGCAGAAATCTCTGTTCATGCCTTCTGTTCATTTCTTGATTGGATTATTTGTTCTTTGACTGTTGAGTTTGATAAGTTCTTTATAGATTTTGGATACTAGCCCTTTATCTGATATGTCATTTGCAAATATCTTCTCCCAATCTGTTGGTTGTCTTTTGGTTTTGTTGACTGTTTCCTTTGCTGTGCAAAAGCTTTTTATCTTGATGAAGTCCCAATAGTTCATTTTTGCCCTTGCTTCCCTTGCCTTTGGAGAAGTTTCTAGGAAGAAGTTGCTGTGGCTGAGGTCAAAGAGGTTGCTGCCTGTGTTCTCCTCAAGGATTTTGATGGATCCCTGTCTCACATTGAGGTCTTTCATCCATTTTGAGTCTATTTTTGGGTGTGGTGTAAGGAAATGGTCCAGTTTCATTCTTCTGCATGTGGCTGTCCAATTTTCTTAACACCATTTTTTGAAGAGGCTATCTTTTTTCCATTGAACATTCTTTCTTGCTTTGTTGAACATTGGTTGACCATAGAATTAAGGGTCCATTTCTGAGATCTCTATTCTGTTTCATTTATCTATGTGTCTGTTTTTGTGCCAGTATCATACTGTCTTGATGATGACAGCTTTGTAATAGAGCTTGAAGTCTGGAATTGTGATGCTGCCAACTTTGGTTTTCTTTTTCAACATTCCTCTGGCTACATGGGCTTTTCTTATTCCATACAAGTTTTAGAATTATTTGTTCCATTTCTTTGAAAAAATGGATGATATTTTAATAGGGATTGAATTAAATGTGTAGATTGCTCTAGGTAGCATATACATTTTCACATTTGTTCTTCCAATCCATAAGCATTATGGAAAGTTTTTCCATTTCTTTGTGTCTTCCTCAATTTCCTTCATGAGTACTTTATAGTTTTCTGAGTATAGATTCTTTGCCTCTTTGGTTAGGTTTATTCCTAAGTACCTTATGAATTTGGGTGTAATTATAAATGGGATCAACTCCTTAATTTCTCCTTCTTCTGCCTTGTTGTTGGTGTATAAAAATGTAACTGATTTCTGTGCATTGATTTTTATATCCTGACACTTGACTGAATTCCTGTATGAGGTCTAGCAGTTTTGGCATGGAGTCTTTTGGGTTTTCCACATAAAGTATCGTATCATCTGCAAAGAGTGAGAGTTTGACTTCTTTGCCAGTTTGGATGCCTTTTATGTCTTTTTGTTGTCTGATTGCTGAGACTAGGACTTCTAGGACTATGTTAAATAGCAGTGGTGATAGTGGACAGCCCTGCCGTGTTCCGGACTTTAGGGGAAAAGCTCTCAGTTTTTCTCCATTGAGAATGATATTCGCTGTCGTTTTTTCATAGATGGCTTTGATGATATTGAGGTATTTACCATCTATCACTGCACTGTGAAGAGTTTTGATCAAGAAAGGATGCTATACTTTGTCAAATGTTTTTTCAGCATCTATTGAGATTATCATATGGTTCTTGTTCTTTCTTTCATTAATGTATTATATCACTTTGATTCACAAATGTTGAACCAAACTTGCACCCCAGGAATAAATCCCACTCAGGTGTGGTGAATAATCCTTTTAATGTACTGTTGGACCCTATTGGCTAGTATTTTGGTAAGAATTTTTGCATCCATGTTCATCAAGGATATTGGTCTGTAATTCTCCTTTTAGATGGGGTCTTTGTCTGGTTTGGGGATCAAGGTAATGCTGGCCTTATAAAATGAGTTTGGAAGTTTCCCTTCCCTTTCTAATTTTTGGAACAGTTTCAGGAGAATAGGTATTAATTCTTCTTTAAATGATTGGCAGAATTTTCCTGGGAAGCCGTCTGGCCCTGGGCTCTTTTTGGGGACATTTTTGATTGCTGTTTCAATCTCCTCACTGGTTATGGTTTTATTCGGGTTTTCAATTTCTTACTGGTTCAGTTTTGGTAGTCTATACATCTCTAAGAATGCATCCATTTCTTCCAGATTGTCAAATTGGCTGGTGTAGAGTTGCTCATAATATGTTCTTAGAATTGTTTGTATTTCTTTGGTGTTGGGTTGTGATGTGTCCTCTTTCATTCATGATTTTATTAATTTGAATCCTTTCTCTTTTCTTTTGGATAAGTCTTCCCAGGTGTTTATCAATCTTATTAATTCTTTCAAAGAACCAGCTCCTAGTTTGGTTTATCTGTTTTACTCTTCATTTGGTTTCTATTTGATGGATTTATGCTCTGATTTTTATTATTTCTCTTCTCCTGATGGGTTTAGGCTTTATTTGCTTTTCCTTCTCCAGCTCCTTTCGTTGTAGAGTTAGGTTGTGTATTTGAGACCTTTCTTGTTTCTTGAAAAAGGCTTGTATTGCTATATACTTTCCTCTCAGGACCACCTTTGCTATATCCCAAAGATTTTGAAGAGTTGTGCTTTCATTTTCATTTGTTTCCATGAAATTTTTAAATTCTTCTTTAATTTCCTATTTGACCCATTCATTCTTTAGTAGGATGCTCTTTAGCCTCCATGCATTTGAGTTCTTTCCAACTTTCCTTTTGTGGTTGAGTTCTAGTTTCAAAGCATTGTGGTCTGAAAATATGCAGGGAATGATCCCAGTCTTTTGGTACCAGTTGAGACCTGATTTGTGATCCAGGATGTGATCTATACTGGAGAATGTTCCATGTGCACTAGGGAAGAATGTGTATTCTGTTGTTTTGGGATGGAATTTTCTGAATATATCTGTGATGTCCATCTGATCTAGTGTGTCATTTAAAGCCTTTATTTTCTTGTTGATCTTTTGCTTAGAGCACCTGTCCATTTAAGTGAGGGGGGTTAAAGTCCCCTAGTATTATTGTATTATTTTTGATGTGTTTCTTTGATTTTGTTATTAATTGGTTTATATAATTAGCTGTTCCCATGTTAGGGGCATAGATATATAAAATTGATGTAATTGAACTAAACATTTAAGCTTGTGAAAGATGAGTGCGATTTTTTTTAATTATTATTTTTTTATTTTTTTTACTAAGCACAGCCTATGGGTATTGAATATGAAAACAACAAAGTGAGAATTTTCTCAAGGTAAGAGAACAGAATTTTCTCATCTCAGAAATATCTTGTATTCTTTGTGTGCAAAGACAGTGACTTCAGTAGTAGATTCACTTGAGATTTGCCATTAAAGGAACTGCAATTTTGGAGTCTGCACTTCTCCTCACAGATAAGGACATCCCAAGTTGATAGCTGCCTTCTACAATGAAAAACTTGAAGGCAATATGTCCTTAGTTCAAGGTATACTTACAGTAGAATTTTTTTTAATTTGTAAGGTGAACTTAATAATAAAAAAACCCACTCCTAGTGACCATTTCTAAAAATGCAAATTCATTGTAAAAGGAAAAAGAAAATAATCCCACCCTGTTTTTTCTATTAAAAAAAGAAGTCAAGGGCGCCTGGGTGGCTCAGTGGGTTAAAGCCTCTGCTTTCGGCTCAGGTCATGATCTCAGGGTCCTGGGATCGAGGCCCGCATCGGGCTATCTGCTCAGCAGGGAGCCTGCTTCCCCCCCCTCTCTCTCTGCCAGCCTCTCTGCCTCCTTGTGATCTCTCTCCCTCTGTGAAATAAATAAATAAAATCTTAAAAAAAAAAGAAGTCAAAAATGTTATGCAAATTAATAGGAAGTAATATTGAATTTATCTCTACTCTCGTATAGAAATAATATCAGATGTCATAAAATACTAGGGAACCATTACTGGTAGCTAATTGAAAAGTATATTTCATAATGCAGAAAAATACAGAGCACAGAATTGAAAAGCAAAATATATCAATCACGAGTTTATGTCCTAGACTCAGACTTCCTGGGTTTTAATTACATTTTCACCACATCTATCCTTCATTGTTGGAAAAAGGTAATAATAGCCCTACTGTCAATGATTATTTTGAATATTTAACGAATTAGTACATGCAAAATTCTTAGAATAGTGTTGGACAGATAGTATAACCTCCTTAAATGTTGATGATAGCTTAAGTGATAAAGATACACTGTACTATAGAATTCTCTCCATGTGTGTATAATTATG
Organism: Ailurus styani; assembly: GCA_002007465.1. Classification (NCBI taxonomy): domain Eukaryota; kingdom Metazoa; phylum Chordata; class Mammalia; order Carnivora; family Ailuridae; genus Ailurus; species Ailurus styani. The sequence goes on along the minus strand of LNAC01001359.1, from coordinate 91,018 downwards.
CAGAAACAAAGAGAAAAGGATATAAAGGAAAGGAAATACTTAAACTTGGTACAATTTCTGTGTCGATAGTCTGAATTTTTTTGTTTTCTGCTTCCTCTCCAAGAAAGAAAGAAATTAGAGACAAAGCACATACATATAGAGAGACATAAAGACAGTGACAAAGACAAAAAAAATGAGAGAGAGAGAGAAATAAAGACCACATATATAAATTATATTTCTTTATTAATAGGCTTTTAAAAAAGACTATTTATTTGAAAGAGAGTGTTCATGAGCAGAGGGGGAGAGGTAGAGGGAAAGGAAAAGGGAGAAGCAGACTCCCCACTTAGAAGAAAGCCTGGAGAGAGGCTTGGTGACAGGACCCCAAGAGATCATGACCCAAGCCAAAGGCAGACCCTTAACCAATTGAGCTACCCAGGTACCTCAATAGGCTTATTAATTATCATAGTCAGGCAACAAAAACAGTTTATTTATTTGGTACATCCATATACTTCATGTATTTAACTTTCACTGGTATTTAAACATATTATCAATTACTAGATATCTTAGAATAGAAGTTTAACAGGTTTCCCGCCACTAGTAACTACACCCACTTTTCTTCCATGAGCTTCTAAGAGTCATGAGGCCTGTATATATATTCCAGGTAGATATTCATATGCAGTCTGAAGACAAAGTTCATGTTGAATTTCCATTTCCTGGAAACCTCATATTACACATTCAACATCCACCCCACTTCACTTCTTTCTAAAAGAAGTAATGAGCACATTCCGCACAAAGGTGGAGCTTCTCTAAGAAGTCACTTTTCAGAATGGCACTTTCGGTGAAATAGATTCTTCTAAGGACAAATTTTAAGAATATTATGGTCATTCTTTGCACAACTTATGATATCAGAGTAGATGTTTACTAAATGATATATTCGTCAAACAGAATTAAAATTTTTTCTGTGACTCCTTAGACAGTCTAGAGGCAAGTTTCCTATTCAGTCTGAAATCTGCTTTACATCAGCAACTAATACCCCCTAAACTTGATAGAACACTGAAGGTCACATGTTTATGTTTCTGACTAACTCCGTAGAGATGCCAGAGAGGCTAATAAGGAAAGAAGTCAATGGTTGTATTTCAGGACTCACAATGCTAACTTATTTCTAAAACCCCACGGAAGAAATACCAATGATGCAGAATATTCTACAAATTAGAGACAAAATTCTACTTTTTCTCATGAGAATGTTTAAAGAGAGACTATATTATAACATAATCAAAATGTCAACTTTCTCATCATAGAATGAATCAGTAACACCATAACCTGTCACCATGAGGTAACTAACTAAAGGCAGTGAAACCTAAGCACTCTGGTAAATCAGGCAATGCTAGAAAACAATAGAGGCAGCCAAAAAATATGTACTATTATCAGGGACTGCCTTGGTATGCATCTTGATATGTCATTGGTATACATAATGTATCACTCTAGCTCCAACCATATTAGGAATTAGCCATTAGTTTTCTTTACAAAATATGATATGAGAGTCTTCTCCTAATTCACTGTTCATTGTTTATATGAATCATATGTGATTGACATCATGACTATGATAAACTAGCTGATGGAATTTTAATGTTTTTGTGTTGATTTTTCAACATTCTTGAAATAAATAAAAACCACCCAAGAGAAAGGAAACTGTCATCATTAATCATTATCTATCATCAATAAACTATCATATTAGGTATGCTTTGATTGGATTTTGTTGGTGGTGAGGAATCTGGAGGTGAACTAACTAGAACCGAGGTTTCTTAGGTGATTAATTTGTAGAATATATTTGGCTTTCTCGGGTTAGTCTTGAATTAGAAGTGGGGAAGCTGGCCAAGTTCTGACAATTCTAGGCCAACCACTGCAGAGGTTGTGTTTGAGCTTCCTAGGCTGGTTGCTTAGAAATTCTGGCTCAGATTCCCAGGCTAGTTGTTGCAGAAAATGTGGGTCAGAGCTTTATTGTTTTATACGGTCTAATCATCGGGCATTTGTATATGTAGCAACTCGACATTTATTGAATCATAAGCCATTTATATTAATTGAGGTTTATAAAGTTTCTTTTTGGAGACTTGTAATGAATGCTATTTAAGTTCTTAGTTTTCATCTTTAAAAGAAAATACAACATATTTTCCTTAGCACTTTATATAGAAATCACTTCAATCCTCACAACAATGCTTTGTGTACTATTACACTAATTTTACAGTTAATGCTAAATCACAATGGGAGTCATGGCCAGTGTCTTCGGGGGAATAATCAGACAAGGATTGATAGTAACTCTCATTAACTTTTGTTTGAGATTTGCAAAGCCACTCTTTAAAACTTGATGTACCCAAATAAATATTCTCCATTTATTTATCTTCTTTAAAGTTGAGATAAGAAAATTTCAACAATCTTATATATACGCAATATATATATAAAGACCAGAATTCTGTGATAGTCCAAGGAGGTTCAGGACAATCATAACACTGGCCATCTGCTAGCTCATAGAATTAATATTCATTGGAATTATAAGAAGCTATTCTATATGTTTACTCTATAATAAATTACTCTTGGCATTTAGCAAGAAATGCCAAAATAAAATATTCTAGAATGATAAGAACAGTTATTTTTATTGTCCTTACTTTTCCATACTTTTCCATACTTTTCTCAGATATGTGCTAAATGTATAATCAGAATAAAAAGGATATGCAATATAGAGATGAAGCATATTTTATTTGTTTTACATATTCATTTTCATTTCTATTATGGCTCAAAATCAATGTGATTTGTAATATGCATGGAAAAAGACTCCTGTCACTGAAATAGAAAACATCTGGCAATGGCAAATAAAAACAAGCTCTTTAAGTAGCTAAATATGATTTGCTTGCACAGAGGACAGAACTGGAAAATATCCACTAAAAATATTCCACTATTGACAATGGAAATATCACAATAATCTCTCACTATTCACCCAAAACCTTTTTTTAATTGGATAACTCCAAGAATACTACTCCATGAGATGTCATTGAGGAGAAAATAGGAGGAATCATGGGTCATGGAGACCCAGGACATGAAATGATTGTTCAAGGATTTCAACATTTAGTATATTAAATTCTGTAACAGAACATTTTTGCTACACAACATTGGGAATGAAGTAAAAATGCCACTAAATATATGTGGTATAATGCCCCTTCCTTCCTTCTCTCCTCCTCTACTTCTCCCCATCTTTCTTCTTTCCTCATCTATGAAGTACCAAGCACTATTTTAGATGTGTGAGATACACTTGGTTGTGAAACACACAAAACAAACTGCCCTTATGGAGATGATATACAAGTTATTAAATGTGTGGTTTCAGACCTGATTCAGCATCCTGACTGTATAAATTAACACAATGATTTTGGCTAAATTTCCTAAATTTCTGAAACACAATTTCTTCACCTATAAAAGGTACACCAAAATGACAGCACTTTGTAGAGATAATATAAATATAGTGTTTAGTGTTTGTCTTAAGACTTTTTTTTTAAGATTTTATTTATTTATTTGACAGAGAGATTACAAGTAGGCTGAGAGGCAGGCAGAGAGAGAGGAGGAAGCAGGTTCCCTGCTGAGCAGGGAGCCCCATGTAGGGCTCGATCCCAGGACCCTGAGATCATGACCTGGGCTGAAGGTGAAGGCTTAACCCACTGAGCCACCCAGGTGCCCCATGTGTTAAGACTCTTGCTTAATGACCTAACATAATCCATCATGAGGAATGTTCCCTGTGCATTTGGAAGAATGCATATTCTGTTGCTGTTGGATGGAATATTCAACATGTGTGTTAGGTCCATTTGATCTAAAGTACAGTTCAAGTCCCTTATTTCCTTACTTATTTTCTGTCTGGATGATCTATCCATTGTTGAAAGTAGGGTATTGAAGACTCCAGGTATTATTGTATTGGTGTCTCTTTCTACCTTCAGTTCTGTTAATATTTGCTAAATATATTTAGATGCTACAAAAATATATAAATTTATAATTATTATATCCTCTTGATGAAGTGACATATTTATTATATAATGACCTTTTTTTTACAGCTTTTAATTTAAATTCTGTTTGGTCTGACATAAGTATAGCTATCCCTGCTCTCTTTTGGTCTTCATTAGCATAAAATACTTTTTTTTTATCCTTTCATTCTAGCTTTTGTGTGTTTGTAAAGCTCAAGTTAACGTCTTGTAGGCAGCATATAGTTAAATTTTATTATTTTTTTCCATTCAGTTACTTTATGTCTTTTGATTGGAGAATTAATCTCTTTACATTTAAAGTAACTATTGATAGGTAAGGATGTACTTTTACCATTTTGTTCATTGTTCTAACTGTTTTGTAGTTTCCTTGTTCCTTTCCTCCTGTGTTGTCTTCCTTTGTGATTTGATGATTTTTTATAGTTGTATGCTTTGATTCCTTCTCTAGTTTTTGTATATTTACTATAGATTTTTGCTTTGTGGTTATAATAAAACTTACATAAAACACCTATCTTATAACAATCTATTCTAAGCTGATAACAATCTAACTTCTATTGTATACAAAAACTATCCTTTCCTCATATCTCATGTTTTTGACATTATATTTTACATTTTTACATTATGTATCTATTAAGTAATTATTGTAGCTAGTCATTTTAAACATTTGTTTCTTATCTTTATACTAAAGTTAAGTGATTTACATGCTACCACTACAGTATTAAAATATTCTGAATTTGACTATATACTTACCTTTACCACTGAGTTTCATCCTTTGACGTTTTCCTGTCACTAGTTCACATCCTTTCATTTGAGCTTGAGGAATTCCTTTCAGCATTTCTTATATAAAATGTCTAGAAGTGATGGAATTCTTCAGTTTTGTTTGAGGAAACCTTTATCTCTTCTTCATCTCTGAAGAAAAATTTTGCCAAGTAAAATATGCTTGGTGACAGAATTTGTTTTTCTTCCTTTCAGCACTTTGAATATATCACCCTACTCTCTCCTGGCCTGCAAGTTTTCTGCTGAGAAATCGACTTACAACCTTATGGAGTTAACCTTGAGTGAAATAGGTTTCTCCTCTCTTGCTGTTTTAAAATTGTTTTTGATTTTTGACAGTTTTATTAAAACGTGTCTCAGTGAAGTCCTCTTTGGGTTGAATCTAACCTATGAGCTTCATGTACCTGGATGTTCATATCTCTGCCTAGATTTGAGAAATTTTCAGCCATTATTTCTTTAAAGAAGCTTTTTGCCTATGTCCATCTTTCTTCTTCTTCTGGGACTTCCATAATGTGAATTTTGTTTCAGTTGATGGTGTCTCATAATTCACATAGTGTTTCTTGACTCTTTTTTCTCCTTTGATTGGATAATTTTATATGACTCCTCTTCAAGTTCAGAGATTCTTCTGCTTGATCACGTATGCTGTTGATGCTGTTTATTGCCTTTTTTAAATTTCATTTCATTTCTATGTTTCTATTGAATCTCTCATATTTTGTTTATGTATTAATTCCCTGATTATATTTGGTTGTTCATATATGTTCTTTTGTAAGTCATTGAGCTTCCTTAGAACAATTACTTTGAATTCTTTCTCAAGTCCTGCATGATCAGGCTAACTTTCTGAGCTTGCCCACTGACTGACTGGTAATGTTTATTCTCACTGTCTGTGGGAGCATGTTGAGAGCTGGCCACAGGGGAAATAGGGGAGATTTGATACATGGAAAGCAATTGGGTTTCCTTTGGGCCAGTTAAAAGAATGCATAGATGAGGCTTTTCCAGTGGTTTGTGGGCAACTTTCTGATGGAGTACATGAATTGGTTAGTAGGAAAGACTGAGAAGTGAATAATAGTATCCCTTTAATAAGGTCTAAGACCTGGCTGTTATTCTTCCAGCCATTCCCTACCCCTCAAATTTACAGACCACCTTAGTAATCTGGGTGAGACAGGAAAGAAGTGGACCTTTTTGCCAACATACTGCATAGTAGAGAAAGTTGGATGGGTACTCCTACTACCTCACTTTCCCCTATGAGATAAATTGCAGGCCCTTGAGGTCTCTCCTGGCACCATGCCAACTTTAAGGTGGGTAAAGCACAACTGTTACTTTCACCCTCTTTAGTGCATTTATTCTTAGATTTTATTTGCTCCAACTGAGTCCTGGAACTTCTTCCCTAAATTCCCAGACTCCCAGGACACCTGGGTGGCTCAGTTCACTAGGCATCTGCCTTTGGCTCAGGTCATGATCCTGGGGTCTGGGATCAAGTTCTGCATTGGTGTCCTTCCTCAGCAGGGAGCCTGCTTCTCCCTCTGCCTGTCACTTCCCCTGCTTGTGATCTCTTGCTCGCTCGCTCTCTCTCTCTCTCTCTCTGACAAATATTTAAAATCTTAAAGAAAAAAAACCTCCCAGACTCCCACTTGGGTATAGCCATACATGACAACTGTCAAAATTGATGTTCTGTGAGAGGATGACAGTACAGAACTCCTATTCTGCCAGTTTGTTAACATAATTCCACCAATTTGACAGTGTATTCTTTTCTCACTCCCTGACAAAAAGGAAGATAGAGTGTAAATTCTTAATTTTAAATAGATTGAAATCATATTACATACCTTTTGTGACCACAATGGTATGAAACTACAAATGATGAACAGGAAGAAAGCTGGAATGTTCACCAATATGTGGAAATAAACAACATAGTCCAAAACAACAACCTGTCAAAGAAGAAATCAAAGAGAAATTTAAAAATATCTTGAGATATACAAAAACAGAAACACAATTGACTGAAACTTATGGAATACAGTAAAAGTAGTTTTAACATGGAAGTTTAGAGAGATGATACCTGTATTTAAATACCTACTCTTAGAATTACCAAACACTTTCTGTGAAGTTACAGGATACACAATCAAAATACAAAAATCAGCCACATTTCTTCACTAATAATGAACTGTCTGATAAAATAAATGAAGAAAATCTCATTTACAATAGCATCAAAACCAAAATAAAGAGGAATAAATTATTTAACCAAAGAGGTAACTATAAGACATTGATGAAAGAAATTGAAGAAAGCACAATTAATGGAATGATAATCTCCTCATAGATTGGAAGAATTAACATAGTTAAAATATCCACACTACCCAAAAGGATCTACAGATTTAATGCAATATCTGCCAAAATTCCAATGTCATAGAAATAGAAATAGAAAAAAAATTCCTAAAATTATCTAGAATCACAAAAATCTCAAATAACCAAAATAATCTTGAGAAAGAACAGAGCTAGAGGATCATACATCCTGACTTCGAGCTATATTACAAAGCTATAATAATCAAAACGTTCTGACACTGGCATAAAAACAAATATAAAGACAAATAGAACAAAATAGAGAGCCTAGAAATAAATTCACATAGTTGCAGTCAGCTGATCTTCAACAAATGTGCCAAGAACACACAACACATAAAGCACAGTCTCTTCAATAAATGGTGTCAGAAAAAGTAGATATACACATACAAAAGAAGGAAATTGGATTCCTATCTTACACTACTCACAAAAATTAGCTCTAAATGTATTAAAGACTTAACAATAAGACCTGAAACTATAAAATTCCTAGAGAAAAACACAGGGAAACTTCTTTCACATTAGTTTTGGCAATAATGTTGCTCGGATAAGACACCAAAAACACAGGAAAAAATTAAGTGGGACTACATCAAACTAAAAAGCTATATCAGTAAAGAAAACAATCAATAAAATAAAAAGGCAATATGTAAAATGGGGGAAAATATTTGTAAACCATTTATCTGATAAGAGGTTAATACCTACAATATATAAGGAACTCATACAACTCAATTAAAAAAATCAAATATTCAGTAAGGAAAACAGGCAAAGGACCTTAAAAGATATTTTTTCAAATAGGATTATAAATGGGGAGGAAAATATCAAAATCAGGAAAATATCAAATCAAAACTACAATGAGCTATTACCTATATCTGTTAGGATGGACGTTTATTATCAAAAAGACAAGAGATAACATATGCTGGCAAGAATATAGAAAAAGAAAGTCTTATACAACATTGGTGAGAATGCAAATTACTGTAATAATTATGGAAAATACTATAGAGTTTCCTCAAAAAAGTTAAAAATAGAACTACCTTATGAACCAGCAATCCCACTTCTATATCTAAAGGAAATATCTAAAGGAAATAGGTATAGTTCTAAAGAAAGTAATATGGTACCCCAAAGAGATATCTGTACTCCCATGTTCATTGTGGCGCCCTTCGCAATAGATGAGATATGGAAACAACCTATGTGTTCATGAATGACTGGATGTAATTCTATATATATATGTATAATATATATATAATTTTAAAATATATAAATATAGGAGGCTGCAGCAAGATGGTGGAGGAGTAGGAGACCAATTATAATCAGGTCCCAGGAATTCACCCAGAGAGCTATCAAACTATTCTGAACACCTACAAATTCTACCTGAGATCGAAGAGAAGAAGAGCAGCAATTCTAGGAACAGAAAATTGACCACTTTCTGGAAGGTAGGACGTGCGGAGAAGTGAATCTGAGGCGATGGGAAGGTAGACACCGGGGGAGGGGCCGGCTCCCGGCAAGGCAGCGAGCAGCAGAGCTCTTACTCGGAACTGTTAGAAGTCGGCTCCACTGAGGGACGTTGCCCCAGAGACCAAGCGGGGGGTGAAGCCCTCGCGGGGACTGTGTGTCTCAGGACCCACAGGGACACAAAAAGACCAGGGGTGTCTGAGCGCAACTGAGCTCCCAGGTATCAGAGAGAAGCTGACGGGAGAGACGGAGCTGAGCTGAGAAGGTATCTCTCATCTTGGTGATACCTTGGGCTGTGATCTGAAGCACAGCCAGGCCACTGATCTGTGAGTGGGCACCCCACGGGCAGCACACCCGGAGAGACCCCCTCCTTCCTCCTCCAGGAGGAGCGGTGCGGGAGCAGCTGTAGGAATCTGCTGGGTTTGGAGATTCTAAACGGGGCCGCACACCAGAAATAGAGACACTCGATCACAGGACGGGTGAGCTCGGAGAGGGGCCAGAAACCAGGAGACGAGAGGGACTGCTTTTATCTGAGGAGTACTGAGGACTGAGGCCCCAAGCTCTCGGCTCCTCCGGGTCAGAGACTGGGAGCCGCCATTTTCAGTCCCGTCCTCCAATGAGGTACGGAAAGCGATCAGGGAACAAAAGCTCCCAAGAGGGAATCCGAGCTGATTACTTAGCCGGGCCCATGGTGAGATCAGTGGAAATCCTCCTCAGGAAGAGACACTTGAGAATCACAGCAACAGGCCCCACCCGCAAAAGACCAGGGGAAAAAAAAAAAGAACATCCAGTCAAAGTCAAGTTCAAGATTGCTGAGAATTGTGGAACTCCGGAGCTAGGGGAAAGCAATGCAGAGAATTCATGGCTTTTTCCCCATGATTCCTCAGTTTTTCAAAGTTAAATTCATTGAATTTTTTTTCTTTGAATTTTTTTCTTACTTTCTTCTTTAAAATTTTTCCCTTTTCCTATTTTAACGTTCTTAACTCTTATATATTATCAACACTTTTTAATCTTTTTAAATTTTTCATTGTTATACTCATATTTTATCCCTTTATTGTATTTAACCTTATTTTTTGTCTACTTATACTGTCTCTTCAATTCACCAGTCTAACAGATATAGATAGACAGAGATAGAGACAGAGGTAGAGTCATAGACAGACATAGATATAGAAACAGAAATAGATAATATAGATATAGGATTTTGTTTTATTTATTTTTCTTTTGTTTTGTTTTTGTATGATTTTGTTCTTTTGGTTTTTTTGGTATTTTCCCTCTTTCTTTTCTCCCCAGTTCCAGGTCTCCTCTGAGTAGATTAGTGTATATTTCTCTGGGGTCATTGCTACCCTTTAGTATTTGGTTCTCTCATCCATCTATTCTTATCTGCATAAAATGACAAGGTGGGGAAAAAATCAACACAAAAAAAGAACAAGAGACAGTAATGATGGCTAGGGACCTAATCAATGTGGACATTAGTAATATGACAGAATTAGAGTTCAGAATGACGATTCTTAAGGTGCTGGCTGGGCTCGAAAAAACCATGGAAGATAATAGAGAAGCCCTCGCTAAAGAAATTAAAAACCCTTCTGGAGAAATAAAAGAACTAAAATCTAACCAAGCTGAAATCAAATAAGCAATTAATGAGGTGCAATTGAAAATGGAGGCTCTTACTGCTAGGATAAATGAAGCAGAAGACAGAATTAATGATTTAGAAGACAAAATGTCAGAGAAAAAAGAAGAGGATAAAAAGAGAGAGAAACAACTACTGGACCATGAGGAGAGAATTTGAGAGATAAGTGATACCATAAGACAAAACAATATTAGAATAATTGGGATCCCAGAAGAGGACGAGATTGAGAGAGGGCCAGAAGGTATACTGGAGCAAATCTTAACACAGAATTTCCCTAATCTGGCAAAGGGAACAAGAATCAAAATCCAGAAGGCACAGAGAACCCCCCTCAAATATCAAAATAAAAACAGGTCCATACCCCATCATCTAATAGTAAAACTTACAAGTCTTAGTGACAAAGAGAAAATCCTGAAAGCACCTCGGGACAAGAGGTCTATAACATACAATGGTAGAAATATTAGACTGACAGCAGAGCTATCCACAGAGACTTGGGAGGCCAGAAAGAGCTGGCATGATATATTCAGAGCACTAAATGAGAAAAATATGCAGCCAAGAATACTATATCCAGCTAGGCTGTCACTGAAAATAGAAGGAGAGATAAAAAGCTTCCAGGACAAACAAAAACTAAAGGAATTTGTAAACACCAAGCCAGCCCTACAGGAAATATTGAAAGGGATCCTCTAAGCAAAAAGAACCTAAAAGAAACATAGACCAGAAAGGAAGAAACACAATATACAGTAACAGTCACCTTACAGGCAATACAATGGCTCTAAATGTATATCTCTCAATAGTTACTTTGAATGTAAATGGACTAAATGCCCCAACTAAAAGACACAGGGAATCAGAATGGATAAAAAAACAAGACCCATCGATATGCTGTCTACAAGAAACTCATCTTACATGCAAAGACATCTCTGAATTTAAATGAGAGGGTGGAAAACAATTACCATGCCAATAGACAGCAAAAGAAAGCTGGAGTGGCAATCCTTATATCAGATAAATTAGATTTTACGCCAAAGAATATCATAAGAGAAGAGGAAGGACACTATATGATACTAAAAGGATCTGTTCAACAAGAAGATCTAACAATCATGAATATCTACACCCCTAACATGGAAGCAGCCAATTATATAAACCAATTAATAACAAAATCAAAGAAACACATCGACAATAATACAATAATACTAGGGGACTTTAACTTCCCCCTTACTGAAATGGACAGGTCATCTAAGCAAAAGATCAACAAGGAAATAAAGGCTTTAAATGACACCCTGGACCAGTTGGACATCACAGATATATTCAGAACATTCCATCCCAAAACAACAGAATACACATTCTTCTCCAGTGCACATGGAACATTCTCCAGAATAGACCATATTCTGGGTCACAAATCAGGTCTCAACAGGTACCAAAAGATTGGGATCATTCCCTGCATATTTTCAGACCATAATGCTCTGAAACTAGAACTCAACCACAAAAGGAAAGTTGGAAAGACCTCAAATACATGGAGGCTGAAGAACACCCTACTCAAGAATGAATGGGTCAACCAGGAAATTAAAGAAGAATTAAAAAAATTCATGGAAACAAATGAAAATGAAAACACAACTGTTCAAAATCTTTGGGACACAGCAAAAGCAGTCCTAAGAGGAAAGTATATAGCAATACAAGCCTTTCTCAAGAAACAAGAAAGGTCTCAAGTACACAACCTAACTCTACACCTACAAAAGCTAGAGAAAGAACAGCAAAGAAAGCCTACACCCAACAGGAGAAGAGAAATCATAAAGATCAGAGCAGAAATCAATGAAATAGAAACCAAAAGAACAGTGGAACAAATCAATGAAACTAGGAGCTGGTTCTTTGAAAGAATTAATAAGATTGATAAACCCCTGGCCAGACTTATCCAAAAGAAAAGAGAAAGGACTCAAATTAATAAAATCATGAATGAAAGAGGAGAGATCACAACCAACCACCAAAGAAATACAAACAATTCTAAGAACGTATTATGAGCAACTCTATACCAGCAAATTTACAATCTGGAAGAAATGGATGCATTTTTAGAGAAATTTAGAGAAATATAAACTACCAAAACACAACCAGGACGAAATTGAAGACCTGAATAGACCCATCACCAGTAAGCAGATCGAAGCAGTCATCAAAAATCTCCCAACAAACAAAAGCCCAGAGCCAGATGGCTTCCCACAGGAATTCTACCAAACATTTAAAGAAGAATTAATACCTATTCTCCTGAAACTGTTCCAAAAAATAGAATTGGAAGGAAAACTTCCAAACTCCTTTTATGAGGCCAGCATTACCTTGATCCCCAAACCAGGCAAAGACCCCATCAAGAAGGAGAATTACAGACCAATATCTTTGATGAATACGGATGCAAAAATCCTCAACAAAATACTAGCCAATAGGATCCAGCAGCACATAAAAAGGATTATTCACCACGACCAAGTGGGATTTATTCCTGGGATGCAAGGTTGGTTTAACATTCGCAAATCAATCAATGTGATACAAGACATTAATAAAAGAAAGAACAAGAACCATATGATCCTCTCAATAGATGCTGAAAAAGCATTTGACAAAGTACAGCACCCTTTCTTAATCAAAACTCTTCATAGTGTAGGCATAGAGGGTACATACCTCAATATCATCAAAGCCATCTACGAAAAACCCACAGCGAATATCATTCTCAATGGAGAAAAACTGAGAGCTTTTCCCCTAAAGTCAGGAACACGGCACGGCTGTCCACTATCACCACTGCTATTCAACATAGTACTAGAAGTCCTAGCCTCAGCTATCAGACAACAAAAAAAAATAAAATGCATCCAAATTGGTAAGGAAGAAGTCAAACTCTCACTCTTTGCAGATGATATGATACTTTATGTGGAAAACCCAAAGGACTCCACTCCAAAACTGCTAGCACTCATACAGGAATTCAGTCAAGTGTCAGGATATAAAATCAATGCACAGAAATCAGTTGCATTTCTATATACCAACAACAAAACAGAAGAAAGAGAAATTAAAGGGTCAATCCCATTTACAATTCCACCCAAAACCACAAGATACCTAGGAATAAACCTAACCAAAGAGGCAAAGAATCTGTATTCAGAAAACTATAAAGTACTCATGAAAGAAATTGAGGAAGACACAAAGAAGTGGAAAAACATTCCATGCTCATGGATGGGTAGAATAAATATTGTGAAAATGTCTATGCTACCTAGAGCAATCTACACATTTAATGCAATCCCCATCAAAATACCAGCAATTTATTTCAAAGAAATGGAACAAATAATCCTAAAATTTATATGGAACCAGAAAAGACCCCGAAGAGCCAAAGGAATGTTGGGGGAAAAAAAGCAAAGCGGCGGCATCACAATTCCAGATTTCAAGCTCTATTACAAAGCCGTCATCATCAAGACAGTATGGTACTGGCACAAAAACAGACACATAGATCAGTGGAACAGAACAGTGAGCCCAAAAATGGACCCTCAACTCTGTGGTCAACTAATCTTCGACAAAGGAGGAAAGAATGTCCAGTGGGAAAAAGACCGTCTCTTCAACAAATGGTGTTGGGAAAACTGGACAGCCACGTGCAGAAAAATCAAACTGGATCATTTCCTTACATCACACAAAAAAATAGACTCAAAATGGATAAAAGACTCAATGTGAGAAAGGAATCTATCAAAATCCTTGAGGAAAACACAGACAGCAACCTCTTTGACCTCAACCGCAGCAAAATCTTCCTAGGAACATCACCAAAGGCAAGGGAAGCAAGGGCAAAAATGAACTATTGGGACTTCATCAAGATTAAAAGCTTTTGCACAGCAAAGGAAACAGTCAACAAAACCAAAAGACAACTGACAGAATGGGAGAAGATATTTGCAAATGACATATCAGATAAAGGGCTAGTATCCAAAATCTATAAAGAGCTTCTCAAACTCAACACCCATAAAACAAATAACCCAGTCAAGAAATGGGCAGTAGACATGAACAGACATTTCTCCAAAGAAGACATCCAAATGGCCAACAGACACATGAGAAAGTGCTCAACATCACTCGGCATCAGAGAAATACAAATTAAAACCACAGCGAGATACCACCTCACACCAGTCAGAATGGTTAAAATCAACAAGTCAGGAAATGACAGATGTTGATGAGGTTACGGAGAAAGGGGAACCCTCCTACACTCTTGGTGGGAATGCAAGCTGGTGCAGCCACTCTGGTAAACAGTGTGGAGATGCCTCAAAAAGTTGAAAATGGAGCTACCCTACGACCCAGCAATCGCACTACTGGGTATTTACCCTAAAGATACAAAGGTAGTGATCCTCAGGGGCATGTGCACCTGAATGTTTTTAGCAGCAATGTCCACAATAGCCAAAGTATGGAAATAACCTAGATGTCCATCAATAGATGAATGGATAAAGAAGATGTGGTATAGATATACAATGGAATACTATGCAGCTATCAAAAGAAACGAAATCTTGCCATTTGCAATGATCTGGATGGAACTGGAGGGTATTATGCTGAGCGAAATAAGTCAATCAGAGAAAGACAATTATCATATGATCTCTCTGATATGAGGAACTTGAGGGGCAGGGTGGGGGGTTGTGGGGGGTAGGGAGGGAAAAATAATGAAACAAGATGGGATGGGGAAGGAGACAAACCATAAGAGACTTCTAATCTCATAAAACAAACTGAGGGTTACTGGGGGGTGGGAGGGTAGGGATAGGGTGGATGGGTTATGGACATTGGGGAGGGTTTGTGCTTTGGTGAATGCTGTGAAAGATGTAAGCCTGATGATTCACAGACCTGTACCCCTTGGGCAAATAATAAAAATAAAATTTAAAAAAAAAAAAAGAATATGGCATTACAACAGAGATACAGATATTATAAAAAATAAAAATAAAATTATAAAAATATGTTAAAATGTTTAGAAACTTCAGATTAAATGGAAGACTCCCTAGAAAAATACAACCTATCACGTATGACACAAGAAGAAAGAACTCCTGAGTATTGTATATTATTTTGAATATTTAATACATAATTTCAAAGTTTTGCAAATGCTTTACTGAAGAATTATACCAATTATTTAAGAAAGAATTACAGTCAATCTTATAGAAAATTTTTCAAAGAATTGAAAAATTGGAAGAATGATTGTCTTGTATCATGAATCCAGCATAACTTTTATGCCAAATAGAGTACATAGAGAATGGAAAATTACTAGTCTCTTTCTTAGTGGATATTGAAGCAAAAATCATAACTTCAAGAAGATATTGAATAAATAATAATAAATGAACAGCCTGTTCAATTTATTCAAGGACTATGTGTTTCATTTATTATTCAAAAATCATTTGTTATAATTTGCCCTATCAAAGGTTAAAGAAAAAAATCATATTTTTTCAGTAGATACAAATACAGCGGTTGATACAATTCAACATCCTCTTGTAATGACACAAAAGTAGGAATGGAAAGGAATTTCCTTGATGTGATAAAGCATATTTTCACAAACTATACAGCAAATTCCCTCTAGTGAAACAGAAAGTTTTCTTTTGAAGTTCTGGCATCTTACCAGTTTAGGTAAAAAAAAATCAGCTTGATTTTCCATTTCCAGCATCTGCATTCTGTTGCCTGAGGGTTCTTCTGCTGCAGGAGCCAGCTTTGTTGCCCCTGTGGCAGGCCAGGTGTTCTAGGGAATCAATAGGCTCCAAGAGTGCCTTTCCCCATGCTGACGGAAGTCGGTGCACACATACCTCTCCATATGCACCTGGCTGTCCTGCAGATAACTGCAGGTGGCGTGGCCTCTACTGCCTCCTAGAGCATCTTTCCAGTGAAAAAGTTCCAGGAGCCCACAACGGACATGCGCACCCCTTACTGGGTATCTTCCCTCTCCTTCCTTTTCTCATTTCCTTAGTAAGTTATTTGCACTAGACTCTCCATCTCACTCTCTACATCTAGGGGAATTCAAATGAACTTAAAATGTTCTTTTTGCAGGTCTGTTTATTGGATAATAATAAATTCCTTTCTAAAAATAATTTTTGCCCTGGTTTTTTTCCTGCTAAACTTCTCTACTTATTAAAAAATATGATGCCTAATATTTTCTGTGTGAAGGAATTTAGAGATTATAAGCAAACAGAGCAATCAATGTAAAATAACCCATTATAGTTTCACTCATTCAGGTCAAAGAAAAATGCCCTTTGCTTGAACACAATAGTTAATTGTCAAGGTCAAATCTTCCGTTAATCACAGGAATATACTTCAACATTTTCACAGGCAAATCTGAATATACAAACTAGTATGGGCAGGCTTTTTTTTAATATCAGAGACTACTTCTGATTCAAATTTCAGGGTAGGTATAAAACACGCTAAAGAATATTGTGGCAATGGAGGTGTTTTCTCCTCCTACATCCTAATCCTTGCACATGGAAGTGTGTAAGATAAAAGGTAACATTACTGGTTTCTCCTTACATCTTATTTATTCTTATTCTTGGGAGGAAATTAGATTTATTTGATTCGTTGGTTTAGGAGGAGGGACTGGTCCCACTTAGCTCACCAGTTCTTGAAGCCAGCCTGTTTGTAAGAAGTATGAATCATGATGAGAGGCTCCATCTTCTGTGGAGCCCTGGGATTGTCCACACTGCACTGACTGCCTAGAATTGACTGCCCAGTTCAGGAGTGGAGTAGGAGTAAACCCACTTAGCTATAAACCAAAAATTTATTTTTCAATACTCCTATGAGCTAAAAATATTTTCATTTCCATCTGTTTAACTTTTACATGTACCTCCTACAGTGTTTGAACTTATGAGGAAAGAAAGGGGTATTATTTACTTACCCCCTAAAATCAGAAACTATTGACTAAGACTCTCTGGGGATGATGATAAGTGCCACAGACAATTCTGACACACATGAATTTTGAGAATCCTGAGAACCAATGATAAATAACCACATAATATATTTTCTGGAGAGAAGCCTATATTCAGTTTTTAAAAAAGTTTGAAGATTTCATATAAGTTTTCATGAAGTACTAAGAATTTTCTAAATCATTACTTTAAAATTATAATTTTATTGTAATTGAACACGATTGAATTATACTTAAATTATTGTAGTAAGTACAAATAATAAAGTTGTTTATATTTTAAATTACATAATGATATAATCAAAGTATCTGTTATTCTTTCAATGTGCCCTGTGGTATACTAGCATATTAGTAATAGTAATAGTCTTGCAGTTTCTATTCAGTATTCCTGATTGGGAGAGGAATTTTCTCTCAATGTCTATATCTTCATTCAAGGGATCCAGATAATACATGCCCTGTTCAGTGGGCTTCACTCTATACAAGTGTCCAGGACCATCACTTGAAATGAACTCACAGACTAGATTAGTCTTTCCTGTGGATGTTCACATATTAGAAGAGCTAGAAGCTGAGATTCTTCTCTCTGTGCTTGGGCTTTTCTTCCCTTTCCTAAATGAAAGATTTTCCTCTCTAAATCTTCCACTTCACTTCAATCCTCTGTTCTCTAGGTTGAAGAATGGAGGAACTAGTTCTGCAAATATTTCTATCCCAGCCTAAAGCCATGCTTTCTTTTTTTTCTTGGTATTTATATATTTATACATAAATATATATAATTTTATAATTTAAAATAATTTTAATTCTAGTATAGTTAATATACAGTGTTATATTAATTTCAGGTGTACAATATAATTATGCAACCATCCTTTTTTTTTAAATATATTTTTATTTGTTCATTTGAGAGAGACAGAGTAAGAGCAGGAGAAGAAGAGAGGGCCAGAGGGAGAGGGAGAAGCAGACTCTCCACAGAGCAGAGCGCTCTGTATAGATGTATAGATTTGTTGTATCAGAGGCACCTGGGTGGCTCAGTCGTTAAGCGTTTGCCTTCAGCTCAGGTCATGATCCCAGAATCCCAATATCTTTTTTTAAAATATGCAGTAAAAAGTATGATAAATCTACTTATCACAAGACATTTTCCCAAGAGAATTTTAATAATCTCATTTAAAAATTGAACATACAAATTTTTTTTTTAGTTTTGACAACAGATATGATTGTAGTACAGCTTGGAGGCAAAAATAAAACACAGGAAATAAGAAATGAAAGTAAAACTTTCAAAATTAAGTTTAGGGCAATTATATTATCTGCTTTTAATACTTCTATATTAAACATTTCAATCATAATTTATTCTCCTGCTCCATATCTCCTTAAGACTAACTCAAATTACTCTCATTCTAGATATAAAATCCATTTGGTTATATTTCCATAAGTATTTTGATATCATCGTAATAATCACTATTAAACACTAATGAAAAGCTTTTGGAACATATAGACATGGGATTGCATCAACACACTACCTAGAAATTTAAAGGGCAAGCTAGAATGATAAGTAATTGCATTTCCTGTTTCCATTAATTTGGTTTGCATTTTTTGAATTTTGGAATATCACTAAAATTTATTCTACTTTTAAATAGAAGGACTAAAAGGGCATTGGTGACTAGTGAGACCTTCAAGGTTTGATTTCATGAGAATGAAAAGTGTAGAGAGCTTTCTATTAAGGTCCAGTCTCTTAATGAAGAACACCGTCTGCAGCTCTGAATCTAGATAGGATCCCAGTAAGCTCTTCATGTCAAAACCATCATACCATGGTTATGCCTTTCTGAGAAATAAACTGCTCTATTTGTTGAAATCAGGAACTACCTTGTTCTACTCAAAATTAAGTTGACTCTTTAAACAGATAATGTGATCTCACATATATTTCTTTTGCTGTCATTTCAAGACAATTCACTCGAAATATTAATTTTCTTCAAAAAATATAAAATGAATCCCTCACATCTGACAAGATACCACATCAAAATACCAACCCCAGGTGAGACAATGTGGTTATAAATGTAGTATCAGCTGCTTGAAGACTGATACACATCTACCATTTAATTGGAATAGGAATATTATGAGGGAAGAGCTTGGTGGTGAGCATTTTTCCATCATGAATGTCATCCTAATTATTAGTAATTACCTTAACATTTTTATTAGTTATAGATACAATTATAAAATTCATGTGTTATAAGACTGGATATCAGAAGAATTGGTATTATTATTAATAATAATATTTAATATTAATATTAATATTATAGAAGCCAGGGCAAACTAAATGAAAGAAAGCTTGCTGTAGTTAAAAGTTATTGAATTTGCTCTATCCAGAGGAACTGGATTTGAGACTAAGTGCCTCCACTGAAGGATTCAATTCACCTCTCTAAAATGTAGTTTCCTCATTATAAACATGATTCCAATAATCATTTACTACTATGTTTTTAAGAAAGCTCCATACCCAGCATAGAGCCCAATGCATGGCTCAATCTCATGACCCTGAGATCAAGACTTGAGCTAAGATCAAGAGTCAGACATCTAACTGACTGAGCAGCCCAGGAGCCCCACATATTTTTAAGAATATTCTGCAATGATATAGGAGTGGAAATCGTCATTAAAAAACCTAAAGCAAACACATTGTCTTTTTTGATTAATCAATAAATGCTGGGCTTAAAAAAATTGTATCTCTTTGTTTTATATTTTTACCTCTTCATATAAATCCTCTGGGAAAATGGTTTCAAACATAGATGTCCAGTCCCTTTCCCCAGATATTATGAGTATCTATTACTACAGCATATCACAGGAATCTTTTAGTCAAGGTATATATATCTTTCTACTAATCAGGCAAGTTTGGAAAATATTGATTTATATCCTTCATGTCAATGAAAATCTATAATTATAATAATTCAAATGTTAAGGTGTTTGAATTGAAATAAAATTTCAAGTACCAAATTAAAAAAAAGATCCTCCTACTCCTTGGCCACACACAAGAATCTCTTTCTCTCTTTTTCTCCCCTTACTTTTTTTTTTTAATTACCAATGGTATGCCAGACATAAAACATACTCAACTAACCTCTTCCATTTTCTATTGTGTTATCTCCACTACTTAAGACATTTAACATCTTCCTTGTAATATTTCTTAATTAGGGACATACAGTAGAATCACTTTTCTAGTTATAGTTGCCTAGAAAATCAATTGTCAATACATGTTTACATTATAAAAAAATAATAGCAGTCATTTTATAACTCCTCATGAAAGAATACATCTCCCATGTTCTTCATATATGATGAAAACAAAAACTTATGTTTCACCCCATAAAGAATAAGCAAAATCAAGAGAGTAGAAACTTTATGGGACAATCTGTCTATTAATCAACAGACAAATTGAAAAAAAAATGGAGGTAAATGCATATTAAAAGAAACGTAAAAGACTATAGACCTTTCTTACTTTAACCCTGACTTACACAAACTTTCTAAAGTGTGTGTGTGGAGGAGGAGAGATCCCTGGAAATTTTAACATTTATAATATAGGTGGTAATATTAATTATTTTTATTTGTTTTAAGTATGATAATGTATTTTTTAGAGATACATACCAAAATATTTGTGAAAGAAACAATATGATGTTTGGGGTTGCTTCAAAATCATCCAGAAAAGGGGAGAGGAGTGAGCTTATAGATAAGGCAGATTTGAAGATAGTCTGGTGATTGCTGGATGGGTAACAAGTATATGAGGATGCATTTTCCATTTTCATTACTTTTAAGTGTATTCAAAATTCTCTATAATAAAAAGTTAAGCAGAGTAAATATACATAGGCCCACTTCTAGATGTGCTGACTCAGTAGTAGATCTTAGGTAAACCCTAGGCTTTACATTTTAAATAGGCTGCACAGATGCAACTGATACATAATCATAGACTAGAGATACTGTAAAATGTAAAAGTTAATATATATATGCCATATATATATATACACATACTATTTTATTTATTTCTATTTTATTTATTTTAACACACACTATTTTATTTATTTCTATGAGGGGCATCCAGAAAACCCATCTTGGTGAACCAACTGTGCAAGCTAGACAATTTTTTCTTTTCACAGATTTGAAAGATTAGTCTTAGTAAACCAATTGCAAATATGTCTTGTAATTTTATAAATGCTAATTTAAAAAACCCAGATATTTGATTTGCTATCTTGATGCAATGTAGTATTCCTAACAATAAGATTTTCTTTTCAGAAGAATCTTATAATAAAGCCTTGGGAAATCTTTTGTGCATGCGATAAGGATTCTATTAAGAAAGGGCACAAAAAAATAGACACAAAGATGAGTAAATATATAGATTCAGAGTTAATAAAAGAAAATAATATTCAAACATTTTTACTGAACACTTAGAGAAGATGTAATCATTAATACACATTGAATCCATGATAAAAGAAAAATATCACAACTGGCTACAGCCAGTGGTTTACAATTCTAATTATTTTCAATATACTTAGATTTTTTTTTTTTAACTACCAATACCCATATCCCAGCTTCAAGTATTTGTACATCACTGGTCTGGAGTGAGGTCTAAATATTAGTATATTTTACAATTCTTCAGATGATTCTAACATGCTACCTCACTTAAATATTTTGCCACAGACATAATAACTCTCTATTTGAGTAAGAACTTTGAAAACTGCTCATATATGGAGACCTGTATAGCCTGATTAAAAATAATAAGGGGATTTCACAATAGATTCAACACAAAAGGAGTTTGATTTAGTTAATTAATCTCAATCTGGCCCTTAGCTTTGACTTTTTTTTTCTTACTACTAACTTGTGTATACTATAACGAAATATTTATTAAATGTACACTCTATCTAGATAGCTCTGTTGAGTATCATGCATGAGAATAAGATGAGTCAAACTAATTCCTTGACTCCATGGAGATTTTAATCAAGGGCAAAGTTAGACATGCAACCAAGCAACCAGCCAACATGTACGTCGTGATTGATTACTATATGTGAGGTCTTTTCCCAGAGGCTAGGAAGCACTACAATGAATAAGAGCTTAAATTCTAGTGGATTTAATCTAAATGGATAAAATGAGCAAGTAAACAAGTGTAGACACAGTAAGCTCAGATTCTGGTAAGTTATACAGCTAATATAATGAAGACTGACTGGATAGAGGGTTATTTTTCATGGGGTACTGAGTAAAGCTTCTTATAAAGGCCCTATCTGAACTGCAACAAGAATGAGAAAAAAGAAGCTAGCTCTATGGAGATATAACCCAGGAAAGAGCCTGGCACAGCCCATGAACTTGGAGGATGCTACAGATGGAGTCTATTGAACAAGAACAAAAGGGAAAGATGTGAAGAGACATCAGCAAAGTAACCAGAAATCAAGTCAAGTAGTGGTATTAAGCTGCAGCAAAGATGTTTTATTTGTTTTATTTTGTCTTTCCTTAATGGCAATGAAAAGACCTTTAAAGTTCCAAGCAGGGAAGTGACATGATCTGATTTATAATTTTGAACGGTCACTGTGGCTTCTGTGCAGAAAAGGATTATAAGCCAAGAGTGGAAGTAGGGAACACAGGTTGGAGATTATTGCCAGAATCCAGGAAGAAATGATAAGCCTATTACAAATCATAATGAAGTAAGAACTAACATGGAAGTAAAACCTGCATCACTGTGAATGCAGAAAAAATATTTATCAAATTTACAGGCTATACCAATCCGGAAAACAGAACTATCAGTCGGTTCATTATTTTACTGAGTTTTTTGTTTTGTTTTGTTTTGTTTTGTTTTGTTTTGTTTTGTTTTGCTAAATTCCATCTAGTTGATAAACTCTGAGCCATTATTTTAGATTTTGAGGACAAATTAAAACTTAACGATTTCATCTACTGGTTCTGACAGTGTTTCATAGCTTTGCACCAGTGTGTGTGTGTTAGTGTTAAAAGATGAAGACTGATGTCATGGTCTGAATTTAGATTTTATAAAAACATAGTGAGAATAACCTGGGGATTTTTAAGCATGGGATTTACGTGATTTGACTTCTGCTTTAAAAAGTCATGCTTGCAAGATGGGATCAGGAAGGAGACAAACCATAAGAGACTCCTAATCTCACAAAACAAACTGAGGGTTACTGGGGGGTGGGAGGGCAGGGATAGGGTGGATGGGTTATGGACACTGGTGAGGGTTTGTGCTATGGTGAGTGCTGTGAAAGGTGTAACCCTGATGATTCACAGACCTGTACCCCTCGGGCAAATAAAATAAATAAATAAATAAATAAATAAATAAATAAATAAATAATAAATTTTTTTTTAAAGTCATGCTTGCTATTGTCTAGAAGAGTCTAGAGCAGGAAAAAAAATGACTAGTAAGGAAATTATTGCCTTTTGAAATTATAAATCAGAGGATGCAACATCCCTGCTTAGAATTCTTAAATCCAAATAAGAGATGATGTTATCACAGGCAGTTGTTTAGAGCGTGAGAAACGGTAAGATATATTTTAGAGAAAGATCCAAATGGATCAGAAGTAGGAAATGAAGAAAAGAAAGAACTCAGAGGTAATGCCTTGAGTTTTGTACTGCTAATGGATGACTGCTAATGCCATAAACTGAAGTGCTTAAGACAGAGAAACATTTTTTTAGGGAAAAATAAAGAATTCCATCTCATTATGTTAAGTTTATAATACCCTAAGGATCAAGTGGAGATGTTAAGGATTGGACACAGGAGGGATCAAGATGTAGGGATCAGAGATGCAGGGACCAGAGATGTAGGTTCAAGCCACAGGCCTGAAACAAATCCAGGGCAGAAATAGAGACCACAAGGAGGGCTCAGGACTATCCCTGAAGTACTCTAATATTTAATAAAGGGTGAAATACCAGCAAAGAAGTCTGAAAAGCCTGAAATTTAGAGGATAAAATTATTTCAAAAGCCAATAATAATAAAGTGTATCAGATGCTGTTAAGATATAAGTAAAACTTGCAAATTCCCCATCGAAGAACAGAAACTGAATAAGAATTACTTAGAGATGTTTCAAAAGGATTGTTGCTTAATATATAAGGTGAACACAAATTGTGTGAGTTAAGATAAGTCCACTCCTGAACAATGAACCTAAACATCTCAGTGGTGGTTAAGGACCTCGGCTGTATTTAGTCACTCAGTGACACAGATGCTTTCCATGTATTGGCTTCTGTGGATCATTTGTATCCAGACAGTGAGCAGAAGAGAGGAGACAGAGAAAAAGAGGAGGAGAGGTGGAAGAGGGAGAGAGAAAGAGAATAAATAAGGGCTTTATAAGCTTTAACTACCTTGGCTATAAAATGATAGATCACTGTTGCCCACCTCCCATTGTAAAGGACTAATCAATATGGCAATGGGGTAGGACATTTCATTTATTTGGTGTATACTTCAACAGGAAGTGAATCCAGTGCTCCTAGCCAGTCTCTGTCATGTAAATACTTTTTTGTAATCACTTCAGTATCTCAAATTAATTTATTCCATAAAAATATTGGAACATTATTCCATTGATCATTTTGGTCAGTACTTTAATTCAATGCATATGATCTCTTTGCTTCCCTTCACCAATGACAGACTTCCATAATTATGCTACTGTCTTAAATGATTTGATTTGTTAATTAAATTTACCAGATGTTTTAGAATTCATTTAATGCACAGATGGAATACAGTTAGTACCTTTGTATCAACATATATTTCATTCAAACTGTCCTTTATATCATAAAAATATAGTAGAGTAAAAAGAATATTATATATGAATTCTATAACACCATTGCTTTTCCATAACCATATTGTATTTGTCACATTAGAACACAGCCTTCAAGTCTACTTATTTATTTCAACTAAACATATAGGTGGGGTGCCTGTGTGGCTCAGTTGTTAAGTGTCTGCCTTTGGCTCAGGTCATGATCCCACAGTCCTGGAATCAAGTCCCACATCAGGATCCCTGCTCAGAGGGAGGCCTGCTTCTCCCTCTCCCACTCCCCCTGCTTGTGTTCCCTCTCTAGCTGTGCCTCTGTCAAATAAATAAATAAAATCTTTAAAATACTAAAATAAAAATAAACATATTATGTCATTAGATATTAATAGTAAATATATTTATTTTAACAGTAACATTATATTCTATATAATCAGTTTAAAAGTTCATCACATTATGAGAAATGTGATGAATGGTAATTAAGACCAGAAGTAAGAAAGATTCTATTGTTTTATAGACACTTAAATTACAGTTTTTAACAAAACTGCATATTCAATATTCAGTAAGTTGCTTCCCTGTTAATTGCACTAATAACAAATTAGACAAATTAAAACTAATGTATCTGTTGACTCCCATTTGAACATCACTAGATACATAAATTGTGACAATTTTAGAGTGCAGCACATCATTACTTTGAACTATGTTATTTGAAAAGAGATTTTTTTTAATTGTCACTGTTATAATGGTGTGAATTGTCCTAAAAATAACTGGTAGGTGAATGATGACACTACTGACCTGCTGAGAATGCTTTGAATAGTTATATCTCACACTAAAGAATTAGTTTCAGTTGTTCTAATAGCAGCCTGTTTTTCCCACACCATTTTAAAAAACAATTAGCCAAAGTAACAGAGATAACCTACACCTATAATAGGCATTATATATTATGAATTAATTATATCTAAGCTAACATCGGTCTCATTAATAACATGTTCCTATCAATCATGTCAATTATTAGAAATAGCAAAGGACTGCAGAATGGGTATACACAGATTAGCTGATGTACTGCTCTTCACTTTTTTCAGACCCTAAATTCAACTTCAATCAATTTAGTGATGGAATGGCAAATATTGACTCAGTCAGCTATTACTATTTCAAAATACTTAAAGAGTTCAAAATTAAGTAGTTTATTGGAAAAACATTTTATTTGAAAAATTTGTCCACAAAATAAATTAATCTACTATACATAGTTTTCTAAATGTCAATTTAAACATATCTGGAAAAAAAGAAAAATAAATAAATAAATAAACATATCTGTTTATACCCATATATGCCCATGTGTAAAAATGTACATACACACAATATATATGTATATATTTAGAAAAATATGTGTGTGTTGTGTATGCATAAGCATATACTTATGTGTGTGTATTCAAATAAGGAACGTAAAAATGCAAGGATAAACTATCACAGATGATTGGGTTAAATTGAGATCAAATGATGTTGCCATGGTAACTGTCACCTAAAATTTCATGAAATTTCAAATTAAGTGTAAAGAAAACAAATACATTTAGAGCATCACAGAGAAATATTAAACAGTATCATTAAAAATAACCAAAGATAGGAGAGAAATAAGACCAGATATTCAGATATTTTAAAAATTGAAGTTAGAATGGAACAAATGCATTAAAGATAAAATGCATTGAGGATTAACTTCTTAGCATTTAAGCAAGTTAGAAGCCTAGCCCAATTCATATAAGAAGAGGCAGAGAGCCCTTTTGGAAAAAACAAACTGGTTGACCTCTCCCTTTCCTGGATTTGTGCTAAGCAATAACTAAAACTGTCATTAACCCAGAGGTTAGGTAATTAGTGTGAAATTGGAACAGTAGATTCAGGAGAAGGTCTCCAATACTGCTAATAGGTAACAACCACCCTGAAATGACATCACCAAGAAATCAAAACTTAAATTATGTACCATATCTTACTGCTGCTCTTACTTCACAATAGATTTAACTGACAAGTAAATTATAATTATCACTTTCAAACATTATGCAATTATGAATTATAAGAGAACAAAACAGTAAAAGACAGGTACCAAACCAGACAACTGAACTAATGCTTAAAGAAAAAAAGATTTGTAATGCAAACTGGTTAATGGTGGAATAAATACCAATATTATCCAAATTAACCACTTGCCTCAAACCTCATATAAAATTCAGTGCAAGAAGGAATGTGAGCAATGTGTGAAATACAAAGCAATAAAGCTTCCTGGTAAAAATATCAGAAAATATATTAATGACTATGGGATAGGCAATGATTATTTAAATGGGACGCAAATGCAGCAACTATAAAGAAAAAGTTGATAAAGTAGTCTCAATCTAAATTAAGTGTTTTCATCAAGAGACACAATTAACAGAGTTAAAATGCAAGTCAAGATTTTTGTAATAATGATATTAGAAGTTCTTTATAATACTGATACTAGACAAAGAAAGTATATCTGAATACTCCAAGAAATGTTACTGATCAATAAGATAAACTGGCAAAATGAACAAAATTTTGGAAAGACACATAACCAAAAAAGATACCCAAATGGCCAATAAGGTGTCCACCATCATTAATTACAAGAGAAAAAGTAAAGCTTCCATGATATGCTTCAAAACTTCTCACCAGATTGACTAAAAGGAAAGAAAAAACACAAGGTTTAAACATGTACTACTCTCATCCCCTGCTGGGGTTATCTTTTAAAGACAAACACAGACTGTTAGCAAGATGGCGGAGGAGTAGGAGACCGATTATCATCAGGTCCCAGGAATTCACCCAGATCGCTATCAAACGATTCTGAACACCTACAAATTCCACCGGAGACCAAAGAGAAGAAGAGCAGCAATTCTAGGAACAGAAAACCGACCACTTTCTGGAAGGTAGGCCATGCGGAGAAGTGAATCTGCGGCGACGGGAAGATAGACCCCGGGGGGAGGGGCCGGCTGCCGGCAAGGGAGCGAGGAGCTGAGCACAGACTCGGAACTGTGAGAAGTCGGCTCCACGGAGGGACATCGCCCGAGAGACCAAGTGGGGGGTGAAGCCCCTGCAGGGACAGTGTGGTCTCAGGACCCAAGGGGACACAAAAAGACCAGGGGTGTCTGAGTGCAACCGAGCTCCCAGGTCTCAGAGAGAAGCCGGCGGGAGAGACGGAGCTGAGCTGAGGTGTCTCTCAGCTTGGGGTTACCTTGGGCTGTGATCTGAAGTGCAGCCGGGCCACCGATCTGTGAGTGGGGACCCCACGGGCGGCAGACCCGGAGAGACCCCCTNATCTGCCGGGTTTGGAGATTCTAAGCGGGGCCGCGCCAGAGATAGAGACACTCAGTCACAGGCCGGGTGAGCTCGGAGCGCGGCCGGAGACCAGGAGACGGGAGGGACTGCTTTTCTCTGAGGCGGGCTGAGGGCTGAGGCCCCAGGCTCTCGGCTCCTCCGGGTCGGAGACTGGGAGCCGCCATTTTCAGTCCCGTCCTCCAACGAGGTACGGAAAGCGTTCAGGGAACAAAAGCTCCTGAGAGCGAACCCGAGCTGATTACTTAGCCTGGCCCCTGGCGAGGGCGGTGGGAATCCGCCTCGGGCAGAGACACTTGAGAATCATAGCAACAGGCCCCTCCCCCAGAAGACCAAGAGAAACAAACAAACAAACCATCCAGTCAAAGTCAAGTTCAAGACTGCTAAGCATTGCAGAACCCCAGAACTACGGAAAAGCAACGGACACAATTAATGGCTTTTTCCCCATGATTCCTCAGTCATTCAAAGTTAAATTCATTGCTTTTCTCTTTGAAATTTTTTCTTACTTTTTTCTTTTAAAATTTTTCCCTTTTCCTATTTTAACGTTCTTAACTCTTATATCGTATCAACACTTTTTATTCTCTTTTTTTAAAATTTTCATTGTTATAATCATATTTTATCCCTTCATTGTTTTTAACCTTATTTTTTTGGATACTTATAGGGTCTGTTCAATTCACCAATCTAATAGATAGAGACAGATAGAGATAGAGATAGAGATAGAGATAGAGATAGAGATAGAGTCATAGATATAGAAACAGAAATAGATAATATAGATATAGGATTTTGTTTAATTCATTTTTGTTTAGTTTTTGTATGATTTTCTGTTTTTGGGTTTTTTTGTTTGTTTGTTAGTTTTTGGTTTTGATTTTTTTTCCCTCTTACTTTTCTCCCCAGTTC
>LNAC01001359.1:0-61669 GCA_002007465.1 Ailurus styani | reverse complement strand
ATGTCAGAGAAAAAAGAACAGGATGAAAAGAGAGACAAACAACTACTGGACCATGAGGAGAGAATTCGAGAGATAAGTGATACCATAAGACGAAACAATATTAGAATAATTGGGATCCCAGAAGAGGAAGAGAGGGGGGGGGCAAAAGGTATATGGGAGCAGATCTTAATACAGAATTTCCCTAATCTGGCAAAAGGAAAAAGCCAGGAGGCACAGAGAACACCCCCCCAAAAATTAATAAAAATAGGTCCACACCCCGTCATCTAATAGTAAAACTTACAAGTCTTAGTGACAAAGAGAAAATCCTGAAAGCAGCTCGGGACAAGAGGTCTATAACATACAATGGTAGAAATATTAGATTGTCAGCAGACCTATCCACAGAGACCTGGCAGGCCAGAAAGAGCTGGCATGATGTATTCAGAGCACTAAATGAGAAAAATCTGCAGCCAAGAATACTATATCCAGCTAGGCTCTCACTGAAAATAGAAGGAGAGATAAAAATCTTCCAGGACAAACAAAAACTCAAGGAATTTGCAAACACCAAGCCAGCCCTACAGGAAATATTGAAAGGGGTCCTCTAAGCAAAGAGAACCTAAAAGAAACATAGACCAGAAAGGAAGAAACACAATATACAGTAACAGTCACCTTACAGGCAATACAATGGCTCTAAATGTATATCTCTCAATAGTTACTCTGAATGTAAATGGACTAAATGCCCCAACTAAAAGACACAGGGTATCAGAATGGATAAAAAAACAAGACCCATCGATATGCTGTCTACAAGAAACTCATCTTACACGCAAAGACACCTCCAGATTTAAAGTGAGGGGATGGAAAACAATTTACCATGCCAATGGACAGCAAAAGAAAGCTGGAGTGGCAATCCTTATATCAGATAAACTAGACTTTAAGGCAAAGAATATCATAAGAGATGAAGAAGGACACTATATCATACTAAAAGGATCTGTCCAACAAGAAGATCTAACAATCATAAATATCTATGCCCCTAACATGGGAGCAGCCAATTATATAAACCAATTAAGAACAAAATCAAAGAAACATATCGAAGATAATACAATAATACTAGGGGACTTTAACACCCCCCTTACTGAAATGGACAGATCATCAAAGCAAAAGATCAACAAGGAAATAAAGGCTTTAAATGACACCCTGGACCAGTTGGACATCACAGATATATTCAGAACATTCCATCCCAAAACAACAGAATACACATTCTTCTCCAGTGCACATGGAACATTCTCCAGAATAGACCATATTCTGGGTCACAAATCAGGTCTCAACAGGTACCAAAAGATTGGGATCATTCCCTGCATATTTTCAGACCATAATGCTCTGAAACTAGAACTCAACCACAAAAGGAAAGTTGGAAAGACCTCAAATACATGGAGGCTGAAGAACACCCTACTCAAGAATGAATGGGTCAACCAGGAAATTAAAGAAGAATTAAAAAAATTCATGGAAACAAATGAAAATGAAAACACAACTGTTCAAAATCTTTGGGACACAGCAAAAGCAGTCCTAAGAGGAAAGTATATAGCAATACAAGCCTTTCTCAAGAAACAAGAAAGGTCTCAAGTACACAACCTAACTCTACACCTACAAAAGCTAGAGAAAGAACAGCAAAGAAAGCCTACACCCAACAGGAGAAGAGAAATCATAAAGATCAGAGCAGAAATCAATGAAATAGAAACCAAAAGAACAGTGGAACAAATCAATGAAACTAGGAGCTGGTTCTTTGAAAGAATTAATAAGATTGATAAACCCCTGGCCAGACTTATCCAAAAGAAAAGAGAAAGGACTCAAATTAATAAAATCATGAATGAAAGAGGAGAGATCACAACCAACACCAAAGAAATACAAACAATTCTAAGAACATATTATGAGCAACTCTACACCAGCAAATTTGACAATCTGGAAGAAATGGATGCATTCTTAGAGAAATATAAACTACCAAAACTGAACCAGGAAGAAACTGAAGACCTGAATAGACCCATCACCAGTAAGGAGATTGAAGCAGTCATCAAAAATCTCCCAACGAACAAGAGCCCAGGGCCAGACGGCTTCCCAGGGGAATTCTACCAAACATTTAAAGAAGAATTAATACCTATGCTCCTGAAACTGTTCCAAAAAATAGAAATGGAAGGACAACTTCCAAACTCCTTTTATGAGGCCAGGATTACCTTAATTCCCAAACCAGTCAAAGACCCCATCAAGAAGGAGAATTACAGACCAATATCTTTGATGAACATGGATGCAGAAATCCTCAACAAAATACTAGCCAATAGGATCCAGCAGCACATAAAAAGGATTATTCACCACGACCAAGTGGGATTTATTCCTGGGATGCAAGGTTGGTTTAACATTCGCAAATCAATCAATGTGATACAAGACATTAATAAAAGAAAGAACAAGAACCATATGATCCTCTCAATAGATGCTGAAAAAGCATTTGACAAAGTACAGCACCCTTCCTTAATCAAAACTCTTCATAGTGTAGGCATAGAGTGTACAAACCTTAATATCATCAAAGCCATCTATGAAAAACCCACAGTGAATATCATTCCCAATGGAGAAAAACTGAGAGCTTTTCCCCTAANCCCTAAAGTCAGGAACACGGCAGGGCTGTCCACTATCACCACTGCTATTCAACATAGTACTGGAAGCTCTAGCCTCAGCAATCAGACAACAAAAAGAAATAAAAGGCATCCAAATCGGCAAGGAAGAGGTCAAACTCTCACTCTTTGCAGATGATATGATACTTTATGTGGAAAACCCAAAGGACTCCACTCCAAAACTGCTAGCACTCATACAGGAATTCAGTCAAGTGTCAGGATATAAAATCAATGCACAGAAATCAGTTGCATTTCTATATACCAACAACAAAACAGAAGAAAGAGAAATTAAAGAGTCAATCCCATTTACAATTGCACCCAAAACCATAAGATACCTAGGAATAAACCTAACCAAAGAGGCAAAGAATCTGTATTCAGAAAACTATAAAGTACTCATGAAAGAAATTGAGGAAGACACAAAGAAGTGGAAAAACATTCCATGCTCATGGATGGGTAGAATAAATATTGTGAAAATGTCTATGCTACCTAGAGCAATCTACACATTTAATGCAATCCCCATCAAAATACCAGCAATTTATTTCAAAGAAATGGAACAAATAATCCTAAAATTTATATGGAACCAGAAAAGACCCCGAATAGCCAAAGGAATGTTGAAAAAAAAAAGCAAAGTTGGCGGCATCACAATTCCAGATTTCAAGCTCTATTACAAAGCTGTCATCATCAAGACAGTATGGTACTGGCACAAAAACAGACACATAGACCAGTGGAACAGAATAGAGAACCCAAAAATGGACCCTCAACTCTATGGTCAACTAATCTTCGACAAAGCAGGAAAGAATGTCCAGTGGGAAAAAGACAGTCTCTTCAACAAATGGTGTTGGG
This sequence comes from Ailurus styani, assembly GCA_002007465.1. Lineage (NCBI taxonomy): Eukaryota > Metazoa > Chordata > Mammalia > Carnivora > Ailuridae > Ailurus > Ailurus styani. The sequence continues at coordinate 58,193 of LNAC01001359.1, read as the reverse complement.
AAAACTGGTCAGCCACATGCAGAAAAATGAAACTGGATCATTTCCTTACACCACACACAAAAATAGACTCAAAATGGATAAAAGACCTCAATGTGAGAAAGGAATCCATCAAAATCCTTGAGGAGAACACAGGCAGCAACCTCTTCGACCTCAACCGCAGCAACTTCTTCCTAGGAACATCACCAAAGGCAAGGGAAGCAAGGGCAAAAATGAACTATTGGGACTTCATCAAGCACAGCAAAGGAAACAGTCAACAAAACCAAAAGACAACTGACAGAATGGGAGAAGATATTTCCAAACGACATATCAGATAAAGGGCTAGTATCCAAAATCTATAAAGAGCTTCTCAAACTCAACACCCATAAAACAAATAACCCAGTCAAGAAATGGGCAGAAGACATGAAGAGACATTTCTCCAAAGAAGACATCCAAATGGCCAACAGACGCATGAGAAAGTGCTCAACATTGCTCGGTATCAGAGAAATACAAATCCAAACCACAGTGAGATACCAGCTCACACCAGTCAGAATGGCTAAAATCAACAAGTCAGGAAACGACAGATGTTGGCGAGGTTGCGGAGAAAGGGGAACCCTCCTACACTGTTGGTGGGAATGTGAGTTGGTGCAGCCACTCTGGAAAACAGTGTGGAGGTTCCTCAAAAAGTTGAAAATGGAGCTACCCTATGACCCAGCAATCGCACTACTGGGTATTTACCCTAAAGATACAAAGGTAGTGATCCTCAGGGGCACGTGCACCTGAATGTTTATAGTAGCAATGTCCACAATAGCCAAACTATGGAAAAAACCTAGATGTCCATCAACAGATGAATGGATAAAGAAGATGTGGTATATATATACTATGGAATACTATGCAGCTATCAAAAGAAACGAATTCTTGCCATTTGCAACGACATGGATGGACCTGGATGGTATTATGCTTAGCGAAATTAGTCAATCAGAGAAAGACAATTATCATATGATTTCTCTGATATGAGGAACTTGAGAGTCAGGGTGGGGGCTTGTGGGGGGTAGGGAGGTAAAAACAATGAAACAAGATGGGATGGGGAAGGAGACAAACCATAAGAGACTCGTAATCTCACAAAACAAACTGAGGGTTACTGGGGGGTGGGAGGGTAGGGATAGGGTGGATGGGTTATGGACATTGGGGAGGATTTGTGCTATGGTGAGTGCTGTGAAAGGTGTAACCCTGATGATTCACAGACCTGTACCCCTGGGGCAAAGAATAAATAAATAAATAAATAAATAAAAAACAAAAAAAAAAAAAGACAAACACAAAAAACCTTTGACCCAGGAATTCCATCCTTACTGTATACTACATGGAAAGATCTAGAAATGTACACATATGTTTAGGGGTAAGTTATTGGCAATAGTTTATTATTGCATCTTTTTTTCTATAACCAAATATTAAGTGGAGAAAAATCCTAGTGAGGAGGGAAAATATCATTTGAATATTTTGAAGATTTTGAATTATATTCTTTTTAGAATATTAGTATAGAAAAATATCTCTTTCTAGTATCTCCCTGCTAAAGTACTTTCTGTTTCTTCCCCCTCCCTTTCTCTTATCTGTTACTTACACACACACCCTACAAAATAAAGACTTGTCAAACCATCACTCTCTTTGAGGTCAGCCATTAAAACTAGCTGGTGAAGAATATGATTTTTACCTTATTGTATTAGGGTTTCACGTGATTATGGAAGTTGACAATTTTCTCTATAGTTGCTTTGCAAGCTGGAGACCCAAGAAAACCAGTCATGTAATTCAGCCTGAATCCAAAGGCATGAAAACCACCAGAGCCAATAGTTTAAATCCCAGTCTAAGGGCTGGAGGAGATGACAAGGCATGTCCCCACTCAACCAAGCAGGTAGGAAGCAAAATGGGGCAAATTTTCCTTCCCCCTCCTTGTTATTCTGTTCAAGCCTTCAGTGAATTCACTAGTGCCCACATTGGGAAAGGCAATATTCTTGACTAAGTTCACCAATTAAAATGATAATCTTATCTGGAAACACCTCACAGACACACCCAGATAGAATGTTAAATCTGGGTACCCCATAGCCAGTCAAGTTCACACACAAACTCTGTCATCATCCTTACTACTAGAGTACCATGGTTTAGCATAGTGTCTTGAATATTTTACTGAATCAATAAATATTTGTTGAATAAAGCATTTTAAAATTAGTACTTAGGAAATAAAATCTTTTTTAAAAAGGAGGGGCGGGCCTGGGTGGCTCAGTCCATTAAGTGTCTACTTTCTGCTCAGGTCATGATCCCAGGGTCCTGGAACTGGGTCCCATGTGGGACTCTCTGCTCAGCAGGGAGCCTGATTCTCCCTCTCCCTCTGCCCTTCCCCTGCTTGTCTGCTCTCTCTTTCTGTTTCTCTCTCTGCCAAATAAATAAAAATCTTAAAAAAAAAAAAAGAAAGAAAGAAAGAAAAGCAAGGGGGTGGTTATCATAAAAATCAAATAGTGGTTACCTCTGGGAGAAAAGAGAGTCTTTTAAAATTTAAAAAAAAAAAGGAGAGTCTTATAATCAGGAAAAGGAACACGAGGACCTTTTGAGATGCTGGCAGTGTTCTATTTCTTGATCTGGGGTTGTTACATCGATATTTGCTATAAATTATTTGTTAAACTATACAAATGTTTTCTGTATTTGTGTTATATTTTGTAACAAAAAATGTGAAATTTTTTTAGAGCCGGGTGTTGTGGTTTTTTTTTTAATTCTAGTATAATTAACATATAGTGTTATACTAGTTTCAGTGTACAATATAATGATTCATCAATTCTATACATCAATTCTATACAATTCTAAGTGTTCATCATGATGAGTATACTCTTAATGCTTCTATATCCCCCATCCCCCACCGACCTCCTTGCAGGTAACCATCAGTGTGTTCTCTGTAGTTAAGGGTCTGTTTTCGGGGTTGTCTTTTTTTTCTTCATTCACTTGTTTTGTTTCTTAAATTCTGCATAGAGTGAAATCAAATGGTATTTGTCTTTCTTTGATTTATTTCACTTAGCATTATACCCTCTAGATCGTCCATGTTGCTGCAAATGACAGGATTTCATTCTTTTATGACTGAGTGATATTCCAGTATGTGTATGTACATCTCCTTTCCCCATACTTCTATCAACAGACACGTGGGTTGCTAAAAATGTGAAAAATTTTAAAACCCAGAAATAGAACACAGAATCTACAGAAAATTTTAATATATGACAGAAGAGGAATTTCAGTTCAGTTCAGGACAGGTGGAGGGATTGATTATTTAGTAAGCATTACTGGCACAAGTGACAATCAACCAAAATAAAATAGAATATCTTTATGCATAAAAATGAAAGTCAGATGGATTTTTAAAAACTGAATGTAAAAATTTAAATATTAAAAATCTTTCCAAAAAATTAGGGGATAATATATACCACGTATGGTGTAGGGAAGATTTTTCTAACCAAAAGTAGAAACTCAGAAGTTATAAAAGAAACAATCCATATTTGACTATATACATACTTTAAAAAACTGTTTCATGAGGGGTGCCTGGGTGGCTCAGTCTGTTAAGCATCCGCCTTCTCCCAGGGTCCTGAGGTTGGGCCCCACATCAGGCTCCCTGCTCAGCCTCTCTGTCTGCCACTCCCCTAGCTTGTGCTCGCTCTCCCTCTCTGTCAAATGAATACATAAAATCTTTTAAAAAAATAAAAATAAAAATAAAATAAAATTATTACCTATGGATAGATGTGGAAAAACTTTGAAGTTATAAAGTGAACACTTATTTTAGTGAGCTTGGATTCCTATTCAGGGCTTTCTCCTTTCTCTTATTTCTCCTCTCTTATTTCTTTAAAAGTACTACACAAATGACCAAACCCTGGCTTTCTGTGTCTTACCAATAATATCTAAAAGCCTGTTTTCATTAACTGTATGCTTGTGATGTAGCACCAGTTTGCTTTCTCAGGGTATCTCCGCTACTCTTGTGCTCTGGACATGCTTGTCCCAGGGAGGTGAGCAACCCCATCGCAACATAAGATGTTACAGAATTCATTGATCACTTCAGTAATGGTGAGCTCACAATGTCCTTACTTCTCAAATTACCTTTAGGAGAATCAGTTTCACTTTATTTTTTATAATTTTTTAACTATCATGGATTGATACAAGATGTGGTATATATATACAATGGAATATTACTCAGCCATCAGAAAGGATGAATACTCACCATTTGCATCGACATGCATGGAACTGGAGGGGATTATGCTAAGTGAAGTAAGTCAAACAGAAAAAGACAATTATCATATGGTTTCACTCACATGTGGAACATAAGCAATAGCATGGAGGACCACAGGGAAAGGGACGGAAATCTGAAGGGGGAGAAATCAGAGAGGGAAAAAAACATGAGAGACTATGGACCCTGGGAAAAAAAACTGAGGGTTTCAGAGAGGAGGAAGGTGGAGGATGGGGTAACAGGGTGATGGGTATTAAGGAGGGCACATGTTGTGATGAGCACTGGGTGTTTTATGCAACTAACAAATCATTGAACACTACATAAAAAACTAATGATGTACTGTACAGTGGCTATCTGAACATAATAAAAAAAAAGAAAAAGAACTATTAGGAAAATAACATGTTTGAATGTCATGGCAATTAAAAATTGCTCTAAAAGTTTCTAAATACTGCCTCTTTTCATACTCCTGCTTTTATAGATTGGTTAGTGACCAGATTGAAGACACGTGTCCATAGACCACCCTTTGAGTATTGGTGCTCTGAATTATGCATTAGAGGGTAAAGATCAGGATTTCAACACACACACACAAATGGCACAATGAAATTAGAGTTATTTGGGGAGGTTTTATATAGGAGTTATTTGCAAATGTGTGGGCAAATAGAGAAAAGTCAGGAGATAGCATCCAGAGTTTTTATTACAGACAAGAATTCTTAGTTTCATAGAAGTTACATTAAACAAGGTCTCATAGCAAACCAACTCTTGATTTAAGATTTAAACTCAAACTGACTGAGTCCAAACAAAATAGATGATCTTCTGAGGACATTTAACTGGACACGTACATATAAAAATGAGGGATGAGAGACTACTTAACCTATGAATAAGTATAAAATAACAGAGTAAAGACTAAATACTTAAGTACAAAGAGACTAAGGGAGGGAGATCAGAAGAAAATAGTGAAAAATTAATGAAGCTATTCAATTCATATCTGCTCATGAAATTACTCAGTTCCAGAGCATGTTAGAAAGTACTGAACACGTAACACTGAGAAGTACTGATGTGGTAATACATGGCATGAGGAAAGTCATCAAGGTACGACCAGCAATTTGTATTTGGAAGTATCCAAAGATTCCTCAATCAACACTAAGGGTGTGTGTTGAGAAATAATGTGAGATGGTGCAGAAACAGCTCTCACTACTTACAAACTTGCAGAACGACAGATCACAGACTATATTCTTATTTATTTATTTATTTATTTATTTATATTATTCATTTTAATTTAAATTCAATTAACCAACATATAATACATCATTAAGTGTTTCTTAAAGGATCACCAGCAGAAGGACTGTCTTCAGGTGTACGTAATATTGACATCTTTTTACATTACTTTTCTATTGACAAATAGTAAAAAAAGAACTATGCATGTTTCATATTCAAAATAAATCAGAAAGAATAGAAAATCATTATGCTCCCACTTTAATAATTAGCTAAGGAAATTTATTCTGAGCTTTTATGTAGCCTTTGAAAGAAATTTGTTAAAAACCAGAATCATCACCTTTCAAGGTTTACCACTTTCCATCTGTCACTCTGTCATGAATACATCTTCATTTATATTAATTTTGCAAAATTAGACATAAAGCATTTGTTGTGGATAATAGTGCCTGTTTCAGTTTGTCAGCCAAACTGTAAAATAAACCCAAATATGCAGTTAATTGAGATTTAATAAGAATTGCATGTTGGTTAAATAATAAATCATAAGAACTTAAATCAAAACCTTTTACCAGGCAAGTACATAATGAACCCTTAAAATGGATTAATATTCCAGTCCTGAGGATTCACAGAAACCCATTAGGCAAACACACCATCATCCAATTTATTTTAGTTAAAAGTTATAAAAGTTTTTCCAGGTCTCTCAAATACAAAGATATGTAAGGAGGTAGCCCTTCTTTTCTGTAGTTTACTACCTCAAAACCAAGCATAAATTGATATAGTGTTTGTTACACTAAATTCCAAAAAGTAAAGTTTCGCTTATCAGACTAGACACACTAAGCTACTGAGTTTATTATGTTATAGAAATCCTATAAATAAAAAATACATATTTAAATATATTTGATTTAATTTATGAAGGCTTTTAATTTTAGCCCCTTTGAGACTTTAGTTATGCCCACCTACTCTCAAGAGATGTTATTCCATTCCTAATGAAACAGTGAACTCTAGAACAGCATTTTAAGGTGTGTTAGTTGAATGACTTTTAATCTTTTTTCCCATCTTCAATAGCTGCTATTTCATGTCTTAAGTGTACATCTATCAGTCAAATTGTGCTTCTATAATACATGTTGGTGAATTAATAAATGAATGTAACTGTTTGCATAAGACACTCTAACATATTTCCCAATGCAATATTTTATTAACTTTAAAAAGCACAATCATAAAGTTTAAACATATTGGAACAATTTAAAATGTAACTACACATAAAGCCAACCAGGTGATATTACAAATCATGTGTCTTCAATTAGACACCATAGTCTGCAAGTTAATTTAGTTAGACCAATGTATCCACACCATCAACAAAAATATTCATCATCATTATCACTTTTCAGCTGGCAGAAATTAGTAGCAGATGTTATGGAAGTTTTCCATGTTTATATTCAGAGATGTTCAACATTCCCCTGTGAATTCAAACTAGGAAAACACAATGAATCATGTCCCCGCAGTCATAGCAAACCATATTTTGCATCATAATAACCATTTGTCTAATGGAAACTCATCTCTGATTTGTTTCCCCTCAAAGGTAAGGAAGCTGAAGAACAGTTGGATCTCAATAAAAATGTTCTTCATATTGATCAGCCTAAAAAATAAAAAATTGTTTTGTTTATATAATATACTGCAGCAACCAATAAAATTACCAGATCTTTCTATTGTACCATTTCATTGTTCAACTTAAGTATTTAAGAAATAGTTACTTTTTTAAGGTTTATACTCTTTTATTACCACTTCTTTTAAATTAATGAAGACTATTTCTTTTGTTTTTAAAGAAATAGCTTTTTCAAATACAGTATAAAACAGACCAAGTAAACACTACAAAAGGGCAAAAATAATTCAATACTGCAATGTTATGAAACACCTAAAATGAGCTTGTAAGAACAATTTCACATTGCACTTGGTACTGAATTCACTCAAACCAAAGCCAAAAAGGAGCTCATCTTATAAGCATAAACATGTTTTTAGTATCAATTTTGAGAACGAATTGCTGCATGTATCTTGATATAAGAGGATATGAATAATGTGATAGATGACATTTTGAACAGAGTCAGCAGTAGAAATAAAAACACTTTCTAAATTATATAACTTATATCAACACTGATAAACACTGAGAAAATGACATTTAATTATAAACCCTGAAGGCATTGGGAGCAGTGAGGGGTTAGACTGGATATATAAATTTTTGGTGTTGTTAGTAAATAGAACATTAGAGAGCTCTAGTTAGGAGAGCTAGTGGTTCTAGAATGGTTTCCCAAGATTACTTGTCACTAAGATGCTCTGTGATAGATGCAAGTGTTTCTTACTTAAATAATATTGTGAGTCTTCAGATACTGTCTGCTCCTCTAAATTTTCATAATTTATATTAATATATCAATACCTATGAGAAGTCCTGCCATAAGCAAACCTGGTTATATATGTAAACTTTGTATTTTTTAAAATTATAAAACTCACTTTTCATGTAATAGACTTTACACAAGTGATGTATTGTTTAAGTAATATTCCAGAGAACAGGTTTTGTAATTTTCTGATACAGCAGGATGGATAACTGGCATGTTTCTAAATAAAGTAAGTCAACTAGAACATTTGACCATAATGACTGGTGGTTATTTCATAGTTATTTTTTCTAATGTGTGCCCATCAGTTCATTATTCTTCACATTGATTAAGAAGCTTTATACAATGCATATACGAGACCCAAACTGGACACTTGCTAGGGAAATTAAGAACTGAATTTTATCCTAAATGTAAGGTCAATTTGTTTTTGCCTAAATTTGAACCACAGGGTTCTGTTAGGAAGAACTTAGTTAAATAAATAAATAAATAAATAAATAAGAGGGGTCTTTGAATTTGCTTAAATCTTTTCAGGAAAAACAACAACAACAACAAAAAAACTACTCAAAAGTATCTTAGGTTGAATTCCCTAGAATCAGAACCCAATGTGGGGAATTCAGTTCAAGTGCTCTGTAAACAAGTGAGAAAAGCAGGACAGGATGGTGCAAAAAGTTCAACAAAGATGTCTCTTTAATGAAGAAGTCTAGCCTCAGCCAGTACATAGTACCTGCTGCCAGGGGCTTCATAATGTGTTTTGGGGTTGAAGTGGGGGGAGTATGGCCTCATCAATTACCTGGAGAAGAGTGAAGCTATACATGATCAAGGGCCAATACTCACTACCTGTTAAAGGGTGGGAAAGGAATGGGAGGGGTACCCGCAGCATGTACTACAGGCTTTCAGCCTGTTAAATTTAGAAATAATAAATAAATAAATAAATAGTGCTGTTGGCAGTGCATTAACCATACAAAGCTTGGAAAATGATTTATAAATCAATTATCTAAAGCTAATAATCTTCAGTCCCTCAGAAGCAATGTGTTTTACATTTCTACTCAAATGCCGCAAGGTTAAGCACATTCAACACATTGAAAGTTAAACCAATGTACCACATACCCCAACTGGGTCTGAGTCTCTGCCCCACTATTTCCTAGTCAGTAAATGGAATGCACATCTTTTTAGGAGATATTTTTAAAATCTCTCTTGTTCACTCCACATATCCCATCTATAACCAAGTTCTCTCGTTTTTGCTCTGAAATATCTCTTGAATCTATTTATTTCCCTTCATTGCTTTGCTACAAAATGCAGTACAAACTACCATCATTTCTAGCTGAGATTACTAAAAATATCCTATGTGTTTTACTGCATTTGGTCTTAACCTCCTTTAACATATTTCTGCATTGCATCTAGAGCTACCTTCCAAAAGCAAATGTAATAATACATTTTCCTTTGTAAATCTACCACTGCATGTCCTTTGTTCTCAAGACGGAGACCCAAATCATTAACATGGCCCAGAGGGTTCTGTGGAATTAGTCTCCTTCCTATATTTGTAGCCTCTTCTAGGTTTTTTTTTCCCCCTTTCTTTGTGTATCTTAACCACTCTGGCTTTCCTTCAAGTCCTCATATGCTGCATACGCCCTTCTATTTCATGGTATTCATACACATCCTTTCCATCTACCTGGCATTCTAACTCTCTACTCATGAATCCAAACACACACACACGTGGTCAGGGGCATGCACACACATTCATCCACCATTGCGCTTCTGGAACTTAACTCTTCAATGTTATTCATATCTCATTTAAATCATCAGTTTCTCAGGGAAGATACCAGAGATCTCTTGCCCACCCACTCACATTTTCTTTGCTTTACCTCCATCCAAATTTTGACTTTATTTAGCCTAAAATATTCACTTCCCTGAAGACACAGTGGGAGAGGCTGCTAGAGATATTCTGCTGTCACAATAGCATAACCTAGAAGTCTGAAAGAGTTAATGTTTTACCAAAAAACCATCAACCAGTTCTCCCACTGTTTCAGAAACAGATAATTCTGGGTCCATGCTCCTGGACCCAGTGAGAAGGGAAGAAAGGCTTGTTTTCAAAGAACTGAATGCAGACACAATATATCTTTGTATTGGGTTTATCTTCTCTTTGCTTTGTTTCAGTCTCATTGAGCATTCACTCCTGTTCTCTGGCATCACTGTCCCAAAGTAAACCCTTTACATCAGTCTCCAATTTTTGAGGTCGACCTCAGGCTAGGATAGCAGTACCAGTGTAACTCCGGAAAGTAGCTCTTCAGATGAGATGCTGAAAGTGAATCCCTCCATCCCACACAACAACATGAGCAGCATGACTGGTGGTCAGTTGGGTGGGGATAAAAATTAACTATGCAGTAACTTCACATGAAAAGACTCTCAGTGATGGCAGTTGGGGTGAAGGAAGTCCAGGAGGTGAAGCATTGCCTGATAAAGTAATGGTGGCCCCTGAATAGCATGGACAACCTTACCAGACATATATCCAAATTGCCTATTCTACATCTCTAGGGGCTATTAAATAAGTGTCATGATATCTATTTTTATATCTTTTTTTTCTATGTCCATCAACACAAAATCTGTCAATACTCCTATCAGCTTTCCTGAGAAAGATATCAAAAATCTGATTACTTTTCACTATCTACTATCCTAGTCCAAACCAAGCATCATGGCTCATCTGTATTAGTGTGTCACAACTGGCCCCCAAGTTCCATCTTTGCCCCCCTAAACATTTCATTCTACATATAGCTGCTACCTTGACCATATTAGGCACAGATCAACTTATGTCACTTCTTTACTCAAAACTGTCTAACTTACCTTGACTTTGCTCCATGCAAGTCCTTATTATTGCCTAAATGGCTGTTCAAGTTCCAATCCTCAGTAATTGACCTCAAGGTTTATAATTCTTCCCATGCTCAAGTTGCCCTAACCATACTTGATTTTTTGCTGTTTCTCAAAATGTCTAAATGGCTCACTCCCTTCTCTTCTTTCATATCATTGTTATCACCCTTTTTAAAAAATGACACCCTTCTATAGTACTGTTCTGTATCACATGTTACTCATTTAATGTTGTTCTTAACACTTATTATCACTCCTGGAATTTGTTTATGATCTAACTAGTTCTAATATAATGTCCATTCTTAGAAAGCAAAGATCTTCATTTCCCTTGTTTGTTCCTAGTACTGAATGGATCCCTGAAAGACAGTATGTGTTAAAATATATATATTTGATAGAATCAATCAATGCTGGTTCACCCAAAATAATCCCTTTCACTTTCTTTAAATATATGTCAAGACCACTAGACAGATGCATTTTCTCTTTCCTTTCTGTCTTTCTTAAAGAGTTAGAATATCTATATCATGTATATGACTAAAAAGAATTATATATAGCTTTTCATGTTATATCCTATGTGTGTGTTTCATACTACAAGGGACTTGGTGACTTTTTTCTTTTTTCCAATTCTTTGACCTCCTAGATAAAACAGTGATTGGAGAAGATATTTAACAAATGGTACTAAATGACATATATATATACATATGGTAAAATGGTTACCATTGTAAGAAACTATCAAGTTTACTTGAATCAATGATGTTCTATCCAAATAAGAATGGTTATTATACTGTTTGCAGTAAAGTTTCACTCGATAAAATTTTATTGTGGAAAATTGCTCTAATACAAAAATTGAAATCAACATTATAGCAGATTACTTCATTTCATTTATGGAAGCACTAAAATGTCCAATAGGATTATGATATTAAATTCCTATGGCTCAATCTAAAAGCTGTCCATTATGTGCTTCCATCTCATCTCCCATTTCACATTCTTTTACAGTGTAACACTAGGATCAGCTTTACCAGGGGAAAAAAGCCATTCCCACATGCTTGTCCTTATGAATTGCATTCTCAAATAACAGAAAGCCATTTCTTCTCCCCATAACCTGCCCAAAGTATGTTCATCATACAAAGTCTAGCCAAGGATCCACCTTTCCTCCAAAACATTTTCCAATTAACACTTAACACTTAGTGATAATATTCTGATATGGACTGATATACTTTATATTATACAACTAATCAGTTAATTCATCTTACATGTTCAATCAACTTTGTTTTAAAGTTACTGATTACTGTTTATCTAATGTCCTAAGATGCAATGTAAGCTACTTGAGAACCAAAACCACAATGTTCATAGCACTGATAAATAAGTTTGACTAAGAGTGATGTAAACCTGATAATGGTAACTGAATGAAATAGGGGTTTATTTTCTTTATATTATAAGCATGCTGTAGGTCATCAACTCAGGATATGAACTGTGTCCTAATATCATTGGTATCCTAGGCTCCTTCAATCTTGGTTTTCCATAATCCTTACTGTCCTGGCTTTTCCTTCTGATCATTGCCTTATGATTTCAAGCACATATTCCAGGTAAGACAAAAAGAAAGAAAGAGTGCAGCAGCTAAAGCACTTTCCCTAGAGCAACTTGTCTGTATATTGGGAAGAAAACCATCTCCAATGACCTTTGCCCGGATAATACTGACAAAAGTATAACTCATCCATTCTTAGTGCATTTCTAACAAGCTTGTAGATGTGATCCCTGAACCCCAGAGTAGCAAATTTTATACTATACATTTTTTAAGTATGCTATCATCTAAGCTCTGCTCAGTCTCATATAAGGGCCCTTCCTCTTAGCTAACTGAGCGGTCCTGGACAATATTTTTAACTGCCTATTTTCCCACCTATAAGCTGGAGCTAACAATAGAACTGATTTTATAGGCCTTTCAGAAAATTAAATTTTATAATCCATACGAAGCACTTAACATAATGGCCATCCCAACAGAAGTATTCAATGCTATTTTTAGCAATTACTGATATTTGTACTGTTATAACCAGAAGCTAGCATTTTCCAGAGTGCCTTCCACGATACAGTCAAAGCTATTCCCTATAAAACATAATAATAATTTTTGGAGAAAAAAAAACGAGTTAAGTAGATTTAACCAAATTAAAGCATTTAAGAAGCTCAATCACAGATAGACCTTGTGAAGCTTGTAATTTACTAATATGACCTGTGAATTTCCAAGAAGGAGTAACTCATTTAGCATTTCACAAAACTATAGGCCAATTAAACTCTTTTTATAAGCAGAGCCCAAAAAATTGGTATAGAGCCATAATATTGTCAAGCTCCTTCTTAGTCAGTGTGACAATCCTTCCTGAATTTGTTCTGGAAACGGCCTTCACGATCATATGTCGCAATTCTGCATTAGAGTCTAGTCTCAGGACAAACTTCGAGAAACAATTCAGGAGACGTTTCACATAATTTAGGTGAGAAATCACACTAGAAGAGAAGTTCCAATCATCAGAATACAAATGCATCTACAAAAGGAGAATCATGAAGATTTTATCGAAATATCAAAGAGAAAAAAAGAAGGAGGAGAAGCAGGAACAAGAAAAGGAAGAGAAAGGAGAATTTTTATCTCCAAGAACTTCTGTGAATATCTCTTGATTTCCATGAATTACTGAGCCTTAAACTATGGGCAAGAAAATCCTTCTAGACACAACTTTACCTCAGATGTCGTAATAAACATTGTTTCATAAGTGGTTGACAATTGTTGCAAGGGCTTTCTTTTTCTTTTTTGTATTATTTAACTAGGAAAAATGAGTAAATAATCAATGAATTTGGTTATATTGTGTCAGAGGATGGATTTATATTTATGAATATCCATATTGGACATGCAAATACTGAGTCAAAGTGTAGTTGAATAAAAATGCTAAAGACAATGTCAAAATCAGGATAATTGATAAAATAAGTTAAATGGCATTGACTCTTCAGGAAATCTTCCTGTCTTCCTTCTTGGCCATCCCTACCAAATGAGGCCTAGTAAATTTGTGCTTACTGTTTGATATGTACAGTTTTCCCCCTTCAAAATGTAGTACCACCCAAAGTAACAGAGCCAAAGTTTTGGCCTAAAAATACAGACCATATCCTGACAAATGTTATTGATACTAGAAATTCAGAGATCCACAAGCAAACATGGATGATAAAAAAATTGAAATTAACACTTTGAAATGGCTTCTTTGTAATCTCATCTGATAAAATTTATTTGTTTTTAAATGAGTGCTCTGAAAGAGCAACAGAAGGAAAAGCTACTCCCAAGATGACAAACACTGGCATTCATAAGATGTTGTGTACCACTCTTGGAACCAAAGAACTGACAGATCATCACTGTAATGTCCCTTGCATTCTTCCAGAGGCATGTACTATTGAAATGATTTCATACAGCCAAGCAGAAGCTGTAGGACTTAAAAAATAGTGCCATTATGGGTATCCACCAGGATTCAGTTACCTGCCAATTGACATAAGCAACGTCATTAAAAAGCAATACCTCGAATGCAGTTTTCCACTAAGCACCGGAGATAATATGGTCATAAAATTCTCAGGGAAAGAATGTACTTGTATGAAGAGACATTAGATCCAATACTTTTCTCAAAGACACTTAAAGTTGATTTCTTATGAAGACTGTAAATAAAGAAAACATTGCGGAGTTTTTAACTCCAAAATATTGGAGTTAAAATATGCTGCATGGAAGTTTTACATGATCTAGAAAATGTCCTTGATTCAGAAAGATAGCCTGGACTTAGTAGCAGGAACTTAGAGTTGCAAGGGAGTGGCTTATCCTAAGTCAGTAGGTTGTGTTTGAAACCACCTCGGTGTAGCTTCAACAATTCCTATTTCTGAGCACTTGGGGACTAAAAGAGAGAAGAGTATGTTAAATCAAAAAGGCCAGTATTTTCAGGATGCTTAGCTATTTTCTTTATGATCCAGCTGCCAAATAGAAACACCAAAATAAGAAAATACATTCTCTCTACAGAAGGAGTGATTCGGAGAGATCAGCAAGCAAAAGGTAAGAAATTCTAGATGTTAAAGCTTTGATAGAAACTACCTTAAGGTAGAGTCACTGGTGGATAGTAAAAAATGACATTAAAGCAGTATATAGGAAAGGTAGAACATTAAATATCAACAGGAGAATGAATATATTAATTTTGTGGTAGTCACAGAATGGATATTATTCAGAAATTATAGTGAACAATCTACAACTGTACCCAACAATATGTTGATTACCACATTCACAGAGAAATCAGCCAAAAAACTGCACATGTGTACGATTCTTTCTATATAAAGAAAAAACATACAAAACTAATTTACACTGAAGAGATTAGAATAGTAGTTAGTCCTACAAAATGTAGTGTCAGAAACGGGACACAAAGGAAACTTCTAAAATGGTGGTAACATTCTATTTCTTGTGAGGGTGATTATTCCAGGTATTACATTTGTGATAATGTATTGAGTCATATATCTATAGTGTCCAGATTTTTAGATATATTATACTTCAATAAGAACTTTTCACAAGCTTGAAAATACAAGAAAAGTCTCTTAGAGTTTCATAGAAACAGCAAGAAAAGGCTCTCAGAGTCTCAGAGAGAGAAGAATAGGGGAAAGATCCTATTACATGGCAGGTAGGGAAGCTGAATCTAATCTAGTTAGGTACTTTTACTGTAATCTGATGTCTTATAATCATTCAGCCTCATATCCCAGTTACTCTTTTTTTTTAAGAACAAAACCTAATCATTTTATAATGTTCATACTTTGCAAGAAAAAAATATATTTAAAAAACCCAATCTTATGGGCGCCTGGGTGGCTCAGTGGGTTAAAGCCTCTGCTTTCGGCTCAGGTCATGATCTCAGCGTCCTGGGATCGAGGCCCGCATCGGGCTCTCTGCTCAGCAGGGAGCCTGCTTCCTCCTCTCCTTGTCTCTCTGCCTGCCTCTGCCTCTCTGCCTACTTGTAATCTCTCTCTCTGTGTCAAATAAATAAATAAAATCTTTAAAAAAAAAAAAAAAAAACCCAATCTTTTTTTAACATTTATTTTTTTATTATTATTTGCCCCAGGGGTACAATCTGTGAATCATCAGGCTTACACCTTTCACAGCACTCACCATAGCACAAACCCTCCCCAATGTCCATAACCCATCCACCCTATATCCCTGCCCTCCCACCCCCCAGTAACCCTCAGTTTGTTTTGTGAGATTAAGAGTCTCTTATAGTTTGTCTCCTTCCCAATCCCATCTTGTTTTAAAAAAACCCAGTCTTTTCAGGACAAGTAGACTATTGCGTTTTATGTAGAACAAAACTATCATTCAAAAACAAAAGGAAAGAAACTGTCATTCCATGTGCAGGTATATAAAATGAAAAAAATGGTAGTTGTACCCAGCTCTAAAGAAAGAAAAACAACTCCTTAGTAAATGAATAACAATAGTAAGTAAATAAAAGTATATTATCAGTTTTAAGAAGAGCAAAATCATTAAACAATCAAAAGATAACATTAAGGGCGCCTGGGTGGCTCAGTGGGTTAAAGCCGCTGCCTTCGGCTCAGGTCATGATCCCAGGGTCCTGGGATCGAGGCCCACATCGGGCTCTCTGCTCAGCAGGGAGCCTGCTTCCTCCTCTCTCCTCTCTCTCTGCCTGCCTCTNCTCTCTCTGTCAAATGAATAGAAAAAAAAAAAAATTAAAAAAAAAAAAAAAAAGATAACATTAATTTTTTTCTCAGGAAAAAGTGAGAAACTTGCTAATGTAAAACAAATTATAAAGTCCCTGAGTGGTTTTAAAATAATGTTTCTGATTTTATACACAAAACAAACAAGCAAACAGAAAAACATACAGAAAAAATAAGAAAAACCCTGATCACCATCAGATCATAAATTATCCCCAAATTGATATAGTCTCTTGGTCTATTTCTGAGTTTGAATTAGATGGCTGTGCCCACACTAAAAAAATGAAACCATTCACACCAGCAGCAAGATGGGGAGGCTACTAAAAAGACAAAGCTATTTCATAAATGCCTTCCAGACCTTAATTTCACTTATAAAAACTACATTTCCACTAGAAATTTTAAAAGCTTAGAACTCTTCTTAGTGTGCAATTAAATAGTGAGTCCAGATATTTTAGTCACTGCCAGGCAAATCAGAAAATCAAATTGACTTTTTTAATATCCCTTAAACTGTTAGCATTTCAATATACTTAATTTATATATAAAATATATTATATATAATATGTATATTATATATAATATGTATATTATATATAATACATATTATATTATAAAATAAATTATATTATCAGTTCATTTAAAATCATTATAAAATATATAAAATAGGGCGCCTGGGTGGCTCAGTGGGTTAAAGCCGCTGCCTTCGGCTCAGGTCATGATCCCAGGGTCCTGGGATCGAGGCCCGCATCGGGCTCTCTGCTCAGCAGGGAGCCTGCTTCCTCCTCTCTCTCTGCCTGCCTCTCTGCCTACTTGTGATCTGATCTCTCTCTGTGTGTCAAATAAATAAATAAAATCTTTAAAAAATATATATATATATATAAAATATATTATATATAATATGTATATTATATATAATCTGTATATTGTATATAATATGTATATTATATATAATCTGTATATTGTATATAATATGCATATTATATATAATATATTATATAATATGTTTATTATATAATATGTAATATATTATATGATATTAAATATAATATATAATGTGTAATGTATAATATTATATATAATATGTATATTAGACATAATATATTATTCAAAATACTTTATTGTTTCTCAGCAACCCTAAACAAACATGCTCTCAGACATGAGTTCTTGAAAAAGACTTGTTAACATCTTTTTGTGTCTGATGCATACAACCCATGATACATACAACTCCTCCATTCCTAGGAAAGAATTAAGAGATCTCTTTAGGTAAATCAGTTTTCACTGACTTCATCCTTACAACTCTGCTTCCCAGTCTCTATGTGTAAGTGTGTTCAAATAAAATGATTATTAAAATTTAGTTTAAGTATATTAAAGCAAATAGGGGTGCCTGGGTGACTCAGTTGGCTAAACATCCAACTCTTGATTTTGGCTCAGGTCATGACCTCAGGGTCACGAGATTGAGCCCCTTGTCAGCCCCTGCACTCAGCCGGAAGTCTGCTTGTGATTCTCTCCCTCACACCCTGTGCCTTTCCTCGAGCTGTGTCTCTCTCTCTCTCTAAATTAATAAATAAATATTTTAAAATCATATAAATCACTTGAAGGAATATATTATATTGAGGATATTAATTATACTTAATTAATTTAATTTAATTAATTAAACACAAGCATTGTGTTTACAAACATTTTCAGGATTGGAGAGTTTTATTTATATGTTTGGTTTTAGTGGATTGCCAAATACATATTTTTTAAAGATGTGGGCAAATTAATCACTTTGTTATTTTCTGATTTCTGATTTGTGACATATTTGGAAAGTCTTTCACCCCTAAGGTCATTATACACAGAATAAAAAGTTCCTGTGTATTTTTCTGGAACTCAAAGAGCTTCTTTTCTGTTTTGGTGTTTACAACACTGAAAGAGTAGTATGTTGAAATTGCATGTTAAAAGCATATTTTTCAATAACATATATCCTAAATGTTAGCACAGAATACCTTTCTGTTATAGGTATTAGGTTGGTGTTGACCTCTCTCATATGAGGAATTTGAGAGGCAGAGAAGGGGGTCATGGGGGGTAGGGAGGGAAAAATGAAACAAGATGAGACCAGGGAGGAGACAAACTGTAAGAGACTTAATCTGAGGAAACAGACTGAGGGTTACTGGAGGGGAGGGGTGTGGGAGGGATAGGGTGGCTGGGTGATGGACATTGGGGAGGGTTTGTGCTATGGTGAATGCTGTGAATTCTGTGAGACTGATGATTCACAGACCTATACCCTTGAAACAAATACTACATTATATGTTAATTAAAAAAAAAAACCTAAAGGCAAACACATACACACACACACACACACACACACACACACACACACACACACACACACACACACGGGTAGTCATAGTTATTTTCTGCTTTTACGTTTTTTTCTCTATTATATAAGTTGTTACTTAAGAATATAATCCTTTTTTCTTCATTAATTACAAAAAAATGGCTTTTGCTTTTCCACCTTTTCAAAACTTCTGGTGATCCTGTCCCCTTGAGGATAAATATGAAATTTCTTAGGTGACATTTTTTAAAAATGTCCTTCAACATCTGACTACAAAATATCTCTTCTCCCACATTGAATTTTCACCTTGACTTGAATATCCCGTTTTTCTTTTTTCTTTTTTTTTTTTAAAGATTTTATTTATTTATTTCACAGAGGGAGAGAGATCACAAGGAGGCAGAGAGGCAGGCAGAGAGAGAGAGGGGGAAGCAGGCTCCCCGCTGAGCAGGGAGCCCGATGCGGGCCTCGATCCCAGAACCCTGAGATCATGACCTGAGCCGAAAGCAGAGGCATTAACCCACTGAGCCACCCAGGCGCCCTATCCCCTGTTTTTCTGTCTCTAGAAACGTCTATGTCTTTTTATTCTGACATTTCTCTCTTTTCTCCTCTACAAAGATTTCCTGGAGTTTTATTTGTTTCCTTTTTTCTATACTCAAAGAATTTTTTTAATAATTTTATTAGACCACACAATATATCATAGCATATATATTTTTATCTATACATGACTGTGTCCTCCACTACACTGAGTTCCTCAAAGCAAGGTCTCCTACAATTTTTCTTTGTATCCCCATGGCTGTACTCAACCTCTAGCAAGTGCTCAATGTTTGTTGAATAAGTAAACAAGTGGATGGATTTATTCCTGGGTTACAAAGGTGGTACAATATTTGCAAATCAATCAACATGATACACCACATTAATAAGAGAAAGGATAAGAACCATATGATCATTTCAACAGACTCAGAAAAAAGCATTTGACATAGTACAACATCCATTCATGATAAAAGCCTTCAACAAATATAGGGAAGATATCTCAACATAATAAAGTCCATCTGTGAAAAACCCACAGCTAACATCCTCCTTAGAGGGGAAAAAGCAAAAAGCTTTTCTCCTATTCATCATAGTACTGGAAGTCCTAGGCACAACAATCACACAACAAAAATAAAAGGCATCCACATTGGTAGGGAAGAAGGAAAACTTTCACTATTTGTAGATGACATGATACTATATACAGAAAACCTAAAAGACTCCATCAAAAGATGGCTAGAACTAATAAATAAATATAGTAAAGTCACAGGATACGAAGTCAATGTACAGAAATCTGTTGCATATTTATACACCAATAGTGATGCAGCAGGAGAAATCAAGGAATCAATCCCATTTACAATTGAACCAAAAACTATAAAATAGCAAGGACTAAACCTAACCAAAAAGGTGAAAGATCTTTACTCTGAAAACTATGAAATACTGATGAAAGAGATTGAAAACAACACAAAGAAATGGAAAGATGTTCCATGCTTACGGATTAGAAGAAAAAATATTGTTAAAATGTCTGTATTACACAAAGCAATCTACATATTTAACGAAATCCCTATCACAATACCACTGGCATTTTTCACAGAACTAGAACAAACAACCCTAAAATTGCCAAGCGATCTTGAAAAACAAAAGGAAACCTCGAGACATCAAAATTCTGGGCTTCAAGTCATATTACAAAGCTGTACTAATCAAAACAGTGTGGTACTGGCACAAAAATAGACACACAGATCACTAGAACAGAACAGAAAACCTAGAAATAAACCCACAATTACATAGTCTATTAATCTTCGACAAGCAGGAAAAAGCATCCAATGGGGAAAAAGACAGTCTCTTTAACAAATGGTGTTGGGAAAATTGGATGGCAACACACAAAATAATGAAACTGGACCACTTACTTATACCATACACAAAAAATAAATTTAAAATGGATTAAAGACCTAAATATAAAACAGGAAACCATAAAAATCCCAGAAAAGAACACAGGCAGTACCTTCTTTGATATCATCCATAGCAACTTCTTATTGGATTTGTCTCCTGAAGCAAGGAAAACAAAATAAAAAATAAACTATCAAAACTACATCAAAAGAAAAATCTTCTGCACAGTGAAGGAAACAATCACAAAAGTTAAAAGACAACCTACAGAATAGGAGAAGACATTTGCAAATGACATATCAGATAAAGGGTTAGTATCTAGAATGTATAAAGAACTTATACAACTCAATGCCCAAAAAACAAATAGCAAAATTAAAAAATGGTTAGAAGACACGAATAGACATTTCTCCAAAGTAGATATATAGATGGCCAACAGACATGTGAAAAAATCCTCATCATCACTTATCATTAGGGAAATGCAAATCAAAACTACAATGAAATATCTCCTCACACCTACCAGAATGGCTGAAATTAACAGCACAGGAAATAAGAGGTGTTGATGAGGATGTGGAGAAAAGGGAAACCTCTTGCTCTGCTGACGGGAATGCAAATTGGTGCAGCCACTGTGGAAAACAGTATGGATTTTTTTTAAAGATTTTATTTATTTATTTGACAGAGAGAGATCACAAGTAGGCAGAGAGGCAGGCAGAGAGAGAGGAGGGAGCAGGCTCCCTGCTGAGCAGAGAGCCTGTTGCAGGACTTGATCCCAGGACTGTTTGTTCCAGCACTTTGAAAAATGCCACTGATTTTTGATTGGGATGGCATTGGAAGTATAGATTTCTCTGGGCAGCCCAGACATTTTACCAATGTTTATTCTTCTCACCATGAGCATGGAATGTCTTTCCATCTTTTTGTGTCTTCCTCAATTTCCTTCATAAGTGTTTTGTAATTTGTAGAGTATAGATCCTTTACTTTTTTGGTTAGGTTTATTCCAAGGTATCTTGAGGTTTTTGGTGCTTTGTAAATGAAATTGATCCCCTAATTTCTCTTTCTACAGTTACATTGTTAATGTATAGGAAAGCAACTGATTTATCTGCATTGATTTTTATCCTGCCACATTACTGAATTGTTGTATGAGTTCTAGAATTTGGGGAGTGGAGTAGCTTGTGTTTTCTAAATAAAGTATCATGTGAGATACCACTTTACACCAGTTAGAATGGCAAAAATTGACAAGACAAGAAACAACAAATGTTGGAGAGCTTGTGGAGAAAGGGGAACCCTCTTACAGAGTTGGTTGGAATCCAAGTTGGTACAGGCACTTTCGAAAACAGTGTTCAGTTTCCTCAAAAAGTTAAAAATAGAACTACCCTATTACCCAGCAATTGCACTACTGGGTATTTACCCCAAAGATACAGATGTAGTGAAAAGAAGGACCACATGCACCCCACTGTTCATAACAGCAATGTCCACAATAACACATTGTCGGACTGCAGGGAGGGATGGGGGTGGGATGGTTGGTGTATGGAAGCCAGAGGAGGTCGACACCTCTGAAGTTTTAAGGAGAAGGGATGGGAGGATGGCCCTGGTGGTGGCCGGGTCGGTGGCAGCCCCCAAATGGCCTTCCTCATGGGTAGGCAGCATGGAGGTTTGTGCCAGGTGGGGTGGCCAGGCACCTGTGGAGTCAAGGTGAGCTGTGTGGCCTCACCACCTGTCTTGTCCAACCACCACCCCCTCCCAGGCACCTACTGCAGCTGGAGGCTGTGGAGCTTTAAAATAAAAATTTAAGGGGTGCCTGTGTTGCTCAGACTCATGATTTTAGCTCTGGTCATGATCTCAGGGTCTTGGGATCAAGCCTCACAACAGAGAGTCTGCTTAAGGATTCTCTTTATCCCTTTCCCTCTGCCCTTCCCCCATCCCCTCCCCCCACTTGCTCGCTCTCTCTCTCTCTCTCTCTCTCTCTCTCTCTCTCTCTCAAATAAACAAATCTTTAAAGAAACAAAATTAAATTAAATTTAATTTAAAAAAGAATAAATGAGTGAATAAATGTGTAAATTCACAAGACCCCGGTAGTTCCAATCCAATGTTTATAGAGACTAGAGTGATGAGAATGTTAGACTAGATGATGAGACTAGAGTGATGAGAAATAGGAGCTCAGTACCCAAAAATGGTACCAAATAATGAAAATGAATTTTAAGCTTTATTTAGCATAAATGGACAGTTTTGGAAATATTGTTGATTTTCCCCTATAATTTTAAAATGCAAATAAATGCTAAATATGAGGGGGGAATGGTAGCATTCATTAATTTCTTCACCTATGTGTTCAACAGATACAAGTGGAACATGTAACAGAGATTTCAAAAAAAAATAGAAAACTTTAAACTATTCTCCTAAGGGCTCACAATTTTCTAGATGCTTAAAAAAACGAAAAAAAGAAAAAAAGAACAAAACCCATAATCAACCTGTACAAGAATTTAGACCAAAATATGCTACTAAATAATTAAATGACTAAGAGGATGCCTGAGCTAGCTTATTGTTCCCTTTTCTTATTAAATTGCGTCATATCATGAACTTACCAGACAAGAAAAACCTCTAGAATGAATTACATTTTCAAATCTGCTCAAATCTAAATTCTTTTTTTTTTAAGAGTTTATTTATTTATCTGACACAGAGAGAGATCACAGGTAGGCAGAGAGGCAGGCAGAGAGAGAGGAGGAAGCAGGCTCCCTGCTAGGCAGGCAGCCCACGGAGCTCTATCCCAGGACCCAGAGATCATGACCTGAGCCCAAGGCAGACGCTTTAACCCACTGAGCCACCCAGGAGCCCCTCAAATCTAAATTCTTAAAGAACATAGACAGTGTCTCCTTTGTCTGCACCATTGTATCCTCAAACCTGTCAGAGTTCCTAGTTCCTAGAAGTAATTGAAAAACATTTATTGAATATAGAGAGTGGATAAGTGAATGAATTATGCTCTCAGCATCATAAGTTTTAAGACATAAATGTCTATTCTGTAACTGTGCTCAAATAAATTATACTATTCAAGTAATAGAGAAGGAATGAGGAGATATAGAGAAAAAAGTAGTGCATTAGAAAATAAATAAGACTATGTATTATGTGTATTAAAGCGACAGTGCAATTCTGGAAATTTGCTTGCTCTTTGCCTGGGCTCTACAGTCCTGCTTTACATGTGACTTTAACTCATGGGTAAATTTGTCCTACGATAATATAATTTGGTACCTTGAAATACCATAATGACAAAGTTTAAATAATCTTTCATACAATGACTCCTGCTCTTTAACAATTTGAAAGAATGTCACAAAAGATTTGTGAGACCAATCTCCTCTCACCTTGAGCTGAAGGATAAGGGCTAGGTAGAGAGATGACACATCTTATGAGAATTTGAAAATTATACAAATATAATTGGCTTCTCAAGGCCAACTTTTATCAATCTCTGATGCAAAAACAGATACACATCTGAAGTTTTCTTTTCATGTAAGTAAATGTACAAAATCATAAGGATTAAAAGTTTAAGTTTGAGTCACCCAAAATGTTCTTGAAGGGAAGAGTCAAACTCAGAATTTATGGGTCCGGAAAAGAAGCTTATTTCTTTAAATGCATTAATCTAATGGTATGTTAACTTTTATTTCCAAGTGTATAATGTTACCATGGTTGATATCACATAATTATATCTTAATTTTTAGCTCTTGAAATGCAAAACTATTAAAATATTACTTATAAGTATTCTACCAACCAGTACATTTTCCCTATTTACTATTTTATTAGAAAGTATTATATACATATGTTCATATCAATATTTAATTTATTTTTAAGCCTCTGAGCAATATAACCTCATATTCACTACTTCCCTGGAAATTGAATGTATCTTGGTGATTGCAGACATAAGCACACTTGTAGCAGACCTTCAGCTGATCTGATAAATGGTACAGTGTTGTATTTTTTTTCTTTTTTCAAATCAGCTGGGACAAGTCAGGTGACAAATGATTTCCATTAGCTTCAGCAGAATGGAAACAAAACAGATCAATACAAATGATTTGCAGCAAGTTTAGATCATAAATTTCCTTTTGCCCTCGTACATCATTTTAATATAGAAGTTTTTTTTCTCTTCATAGTAGAGAAAAAAATCATTAGAGAATTGAAAATTCTAGTTACAGCAAACTGTCCCTGATTTAAGGTGAGACCATTTTAATGCACTATTAATTTTATCCAATGGTACATAACAATATTATTTTAAAATATTACAAACAATAAAAATGTTAATGAACCACATTTCAGAAAATTAATTTCACCTGTAAATTGTGTAAAAACCATAAAATGCTTAAGTCTACAAAGTTAGCTTCGTTATTTCTATTTTATTTTTTTTTCCCATCTTTTTTTTTAAAGATTTTATTTATTTATTTCACAGAGGGAGAGAGATCACAAGGAGGCAGAGAGGCAGCCAGAGAGAGAGAGGGGGAAAGCAGGCTCCCCGCTGAGCAGGGAGCCCGATGCGGGCCTCGATCCCAGGACCCTGAGATCATGACCTGAGCCGAAAGCAGAGGCTTTTAACCCACTGAGCCACCCAGGCGCCCCGTTATTTCTATTTTAATTTAAGATCTTTATAGTTTAAACTTTATATTCAGTTATATTTCATAAACATTTTCATTATAATTATTTTTAGTAGGTAAAAGTATCTTCATTCCCTTGCTTCATATTCAAAAGATGTGTTTCAGCTTCATGCACTATGTCGCAATATTAATAAAGTGTAGAAAAGTAGAAAGACAAGGGAAAAGGAAGAAGAGAAAGGAAAACAAAACAAATTTTTAAAAAGCAAATTAGGGTTACTTCTCCTTTTGCCTGAATGATTCCAAAATAAATACCTTTCTTATACAGATGGAGGAATTTGCAAAGACCCATAGGACCACACCCAATGGCTCTCAAGGGATTCCTGGCAGTTAATAGAATATTTATTTATATGACTTTGTGGATCCATAAAAAGATGAGCATAAAACTGTCAGTCATGCTACATTCATCAAGAGCATCTATTCTGAATAATGTTCTGCTATACTCAAGGAAAATGTATGAAGACATTTACTATACCCATGGTACTCCCCCACTGCTGTAATGAGCAAGCATTTTTTTCTCAGCACAGAGAATAAAGTTCAGACCTCACCAACACCTGAAAAATAATAGAGGAGAGTGGCCAGGATGCATGGTCCTGTTCTAGCTGACATCTATAGACTTATGGACAAAGGCAATGTGGCAGTGACCCTGCTTTTACAGCCTTCCTCGTAAGTCAGTTAACCTTTCTCAAGATTATTATATTTATTTGTAATTTAAATCGCAAAGATACAGCACAAAAAGAAAATCAACTTAGGATGGTAACAGATAGGAAGAGAAGCAAGCAGATACTGTACTTACTTTTATGACCTAGATAACTTCAAGTCTCAACCTTTGTTTTAGAGTGGGGGATGCTGTGAAGGACATGGGAAGAAGGTCAAGTCTGGAATGTTTCTATGCCCTCAAGATGAGATCTTAGAGGAATGCTTCAAATTTCACCTAATTTTTTTAGTAGTTTGAAATAATTTCTCCAGATTTTTCTTGTCGTTCATAGAGAGCTCTAAACCTGGTCTGAAAGCCTGAGCTCCAATCCTGATTTTTCTTTCCTTGTTCTATGCATGATCTGCAAAAATTATTTAAATAGTCTGGTATTTAGTTTCCTTATCTGTAAAGTGGGGGAAATATTTTCCACACTCTCTAAACTTTAATGTGTATCAGTAACTGACTTCCAACCTGTCCTAATGGGTCCAAAGTATCCATACAGCAATATAACATAATGCTAAGGAGTCTGGAGTCTAGAAGTTGACTGCCTGGATTCAAATCCAGTTTTGCAACCTACTAGCTTTTTTTAAATTGGACACATTATTTAATCTCTCTGTGACTCTCTTTCATGAACTGTGAAATAGAGAAACAATCATATCTACTAAAAAGGACTAGTGTGAAGATTAAAGGAATTAATATACAACCTGCTTAAAACAGCACCTGGATCATATTAACTTTTTATTATTATTATTATCATTGGTGTTATCATTTTGGTTATTATTACTATTATCATTACAATTATGACAATGTGTATACAAAAATAGCAAAGACATTTTGAATAGGAGTTGAAGATTTTGGAGAAAGGAAATAGAGGCTTAGAAGCCATATTTTAAAGAAGAATACAGACAGTAACCTCTTTGACATTGGTCCTGGCAACTTCTTATTAGATGTCTCTGGAGGCAAGGGAAACAAAAGCAAAAAGAAACTGTTGGGACTTTATTAAAATAAAATGCCTCTGACAGCAAATGAACCAATCAACAAAACTAAAATGCAACCTGCAGCATGGGAGAAGACATTTGCAAATGACATATCTAATAAACGGTTAGTATCCAAAATATATAAAGAACTTACCAAACTTATCAAACTCAACACCCAAAAAATAAATAATCCAGTTGGAAAATGGGCAGAAGACATAAATAAACATTTTCCAAAGACATCCAGATGGCTAACACACACAAGAAAAATACTCAACATCACTCATCATTAGGGAAATACAAATCAAAACCACAATGAGATATCACCTCACACGTGTCAGATGGCTAAATGGAAACGACAGTTATTGACAAGGATGCAGAGAAATGGGAACCCTCTTACATTGTTGGTGGGAAAGCAAACTGGTGCAGCCACTGAAGAAAACAAGTATGGAGGTTTCTCAAAAAGTTAAAAATAGAACTACCATGCAATCCAGCATTAGCACAACTAGGTATTTGCCCAAAGGATACAAAAATACATAGTTGAAAGGATACATGCACCTCAATGTTTTTAGCAACATTGTCAACAATACCCATTATGGAAAGAGCCCAAATGTCTATCAACTTATGAATAGATAATGAAGATGAGGTGTGTGTGTGTGTGTGTGTGTGTGTGTGTGTAAATGGGCAGAAGACATAAATAAACATATACATATATGTGTGCTCAGCCATAAAAAAGAATGAAATCTTGTCATTTGCAACAACATTGATGGAGCTAGAGAGTATTATGCTAAAGGAAGTAAGTCAGTCAGTGAACAACAAATACTATACAAATGCTATACAAGTACAAATACTATAATATACAAATACTGTATGATTTCATTCATGTGGAATTTAAGAAACAAAACAGATGAATGTGGGAGGTGAGAAAGAGAGGCAAACCATCAAATAGACTCTTAACTATAGAGAACAAACTGAAGGTTGCTGGAGGAGAGGTGGGTGGGAACATAGGTTAAATTGGTGATGAGTATTAAGGCAGGAACTTGTGATAGGCAGTGGATGTTGTATGTAAGTGATGAATCCTAAACCTTACACCTGAAAGAAAAAGAAAGAAAGAAGGAAAGAAAGAAAGACAAGAAAAGAAGGGGAAAAGAAAGAGAAAGAAAGAAAGAGAGGAAGGAAGGAAGAAAGAAAGAAAGAAAGAAAGAAAGAAAGAAAGAAAGAAAGAAAGAAAGAAAGAAAGAAAGGAAAAGAAAGAGAAGGAAGGAAGGATGGAAGAAAGGAAGGAAAGAAGGAAGGAAGGAAGGAAGGAAGGAAGGAAGGAAGGAAGGAAGGAAGGAAGGAAGGAAGGAAGAGAGGGAGGGAGGGAGGAAGGGAGGAAGGAAGGGAGAGAGAAAGAAAAACACTGGCCAGGATGTGGAGAAAAATGAACCCTCATGCACTGTTGGTGGGAATGCAAACTGGTGCAATCACTGTAGAAATTAGGAGAAAGTTTCTTCAAAAAATTAAAATAGAAATACCATATAATCCAATAATTTCACTACTGGGCATTTGCCCAAAGAAAATGAAAATACTAATTCAAAAAGATTCATGTGCCCCTATGTTTAAAGAAGCATTATTTACAATAGCCACAATACAACAAAATTTTATGTAGCCATAAAAAATGATAAGATCATGCCATTTGTGGCAATATGGTTGGACTTAGAGGGCATTAAGCTAAGTGAAATGATTTAGTCAGAGAAAACTAAATACCATATGCAACAAATGAATAAGCAAACACAAAGCAGAATCAGACCGACAGATAGAAGAAAATGATAGTTTGCAGAGGGGAGGGTGTTGGAAGATGGGCAAAATGAGTGAAAGGGTGTGGGAGATACAGGTTTGCCGTTATTGTTGGGTTTGGCCAGCAAAACCTGAGACAGTGAATGAAAAGATTACTCCAGACACCTAAGTAGGAGAAAGGAGAGGGACTGGGGACCAGATGCTCTAGTGGTGAAAGGTCCCTAGACAAACTCTAGCTCTGTTTTTATAATGCATGTTATCAAAAAATCAGATTAGAAAGGAATGTAAAGTCTCAATAACTAGAGCAGTGACACTTATGGGCATTGCATAATTAGAATTATCTCTGTTTGTGACTTGCAGGCAGGGAGTAGGTCTTCAGCCCGGAAACTTCAAAGGAGGCCCAGTTTTCTGGTCACTCCTCCTTTGCTCTTCAACTAGCCTCTCCCAAGGAGGATTGTGTTTATCATATCTAAGCTAGCCAGGCATTGTTTTGGTTGCTCCTTCTTTCCTTTTCAACTAACCCCTCCCAAGGAGGATTGTGCTCATCATATCTTAGCTAGCCAGGCATTGTGAATTTCCACAGTTATGAAATGAATTAGTCACAGGAATAAAAGGCACAGCATAGCAATATGTCAACGGTATCATAACAGTACTGTATGGTGACAGAGGTGAGCACAGCATAACATATGGAGAAGTTGAATCGCTATGTTATAAACCTGAAACTAAGGTGACATTTTGTGTCAACTACACACAGATTAAAAACTTTAAAAAAAAGTTGTAAACCTCAAGATTATGAAGATAATATCCTATGCTTTCTCCTAGTATCTTTATTCATTTTACATTTCCCATTTCGGTCTAACATCCATTAGACACTGATTTTTTATGTGTGTGCGATGTATGATAAAGGTCAAGATTTATTTTCTCCGTCCTAATATCCAAATGATAGAACATCAGTTATTGAAAGGTTTATTTTTGGGCGCCTGGGTGGCTCAGTGGGTTAAAGCCGCTGCCTTCGGCTCAGGTCATGATCCCAGGGTCCTGGGATCGAGGCCCGCGTGGGGCTCTCTGCTCAGCGGGGAGCCTGCTTCCTCCTCTCTCCTCTCTCTCTCTGCCTGCCTCTCTGCCTACTNACCGCTCTCTCTCTCTCTCTCTCTCTCTCTCTCTCTCTCTCTCTCTCTCTCTGTGTCAAATGAATAAATAAAATCTTAAAAAAAAAGAAAGGTTTATTTTTCCTTCAATGCACTACAGTGTCAAGTTTCTCAAAGTGACTGAATATATGGGTCTGTTTCTAGACAATTGATTCTGTTCTGTTAATCTTTCTCTCTCCTTGTTAAAATACTATGATTCTCCTAATTATTTCAAATTTGTAATAACTTTTGATATCTGGTAATTATGTCCTCCAGCTATATTCTTCTTTGAAATTATCTCCAATATTTTTTAAATAGTGATTGCTTTGAAATATCTAGATCAATTGGGGAAAATTGACATCTTAACAATATTGAGTCTCCCAGCCAATGGCACATGTTATCTTCCTTCATTTATCTAAGTCTTAAAAAAAAAAAAAAGAAAACAGGTGAATGTAACCACCTTCTATCATTTCGCTTGATTTTATTTACGTTTTTTGAGTTAATTATTTCTCATTTTTTATCAATACACAAAAGACAATTGGTTTTATACTTACCTTTTATCCAATTATCTAACCACATTTACCTATTAATTCAAATACTATGTCATTAAAAGTGCTATTCTATCCTTCCGATCATCTCATCTGCACATAACTACAAATTTAAATCCCTCTTATAAATTTTTTCTTCCATAATGAAAGGCTAAGAACTTTGTACAATGTTGAATAGAGAAAGTGTTGCTATCACGCATTTTTCTCTCCTCCACCCTGTCAGGGAGAAACATTTTAAAAATTCACCACACAAAATGCCTGCTGTAGGCTTTTTAATTTATAGATACTCTGTCAGATTAAGTAGGCTTCTCTACTTTCACTGTTTGGTGACATTTAAATTTTTAAATCATTAATAGGGATAAAGTTTTATTAATCACTCCATCAGCTTGTATTGAAATTACAGCTGGGTTACTTTTTCTGTTATGAGGTAAATATACCTACCGATGACTATATTTTTACTGATATTTTTATATTCATTTTTCTCTTTTTTTCTTCTTCTTTGTATTAACCAAACACATTCCATTATGCTTTTTTTGCTTTGTTCCATTTTAGAATGCTTATATTTTACTATTCTTTTAGTATTTCTGGGAGAGATTACAGACTAACCCTTACCTTTTCACAGTTTAATATCTCACCTTTCTGTTTCATTGAAAATATTAAGACTCTAGACCATTTTACATCTTTTGTGTTTTTGTTGATATGAATTTTATTCATACTTTAATTATTATTTGAATAGTCAATATTTATTTGTTTATGCTCACATATTTACCCTTTTCATTATATTTATTCTCTGATTTTTCTATTAAAATTATGTACCTCACCTTAAATTACATTCCTTATAATTATAATTATTATTATTATTATAATATTTTAAAGGGATATTTTCACTTGATTGCTGTTAGTTTTTGTTGAATTCTGGACATTGTATATGAAAAATTTTAAAGGCCTTATCTTCCTTCAAAGAGGGTCTACTCTATCCTCTGTTAAGCAGATAAAGAGATTTTTAACACAATTATATTATTTTTTTATGTATTGTTGAGCTGCTGGGGTTTTTTCCAACTTATTGGGGTATAATTGACAAATATGAATCGTATATATTAAACTGTGTAATACACTCATGTGATACATATATATTGTGAAGTGATTACCACAAGTAAGCTAATCAGCATATCCATCACTTCACATAGTTACCATTTTTAAAGTGTGTGAGAACACTTACAATCAACTCTCTTAGCAAATTTCAAGTATACAATATTATGAACTATAGTCTCCATACTGTAGATTCTACCTCTTATTCATCTAACATAAATAAAAAATTTGTCCCTTTGACCAATATTTCCCCATTCCCTTCACTCTCCACCCTCTGGAAAACACCATTCTCTAGTCCTAATAGTTTGACTTTTTAAAATTCTCTGTAAAAGTGAGGTGTAGTATTTGTCTTTCTGTGTCTGGCTTATTACACTAGGCATAATATTTCCCAGGATTATCCATGCTGTCACAAATGGCAGAATTCCCTTTTTCTCATGACTGTATAATATTCCATTATATTGACCATAATGTTTTAACTGTAAGTGGATTTATATCTGGGCTCTCTGTTCTGTTGCATTGGCCTAAATGTTTGTTTTTATGCAAGTACCACGCTGTTTTGATTACTGTAGATTCCTAAATATATTTTGAAGCCAAGAAGTGTGATGCCTCCAGCTCTGTTCTTATTGCTCAGGATTGCTTTGACTATTATCATTTGTGTGGGGGACCAGATGAATTTTAGGATTTTTTTTCTATTTCTGTAAAAAAAAAAAGTCATTTGAATTTTGATAGAAATAGCATCAGATCTGTGGATGATTTGGGGTAATATGGACATTTTAACCACATTAATTCTTCCAACCTATAAACATGGAATAACTTCCCATTTATTTGTATATTCAATTTCTTTCATCAGTTACTTACTATAGTTCAGTGAACAGATCTTTAGTTTCTTGATTAAAATATTCCTAATGATTTTTTAGTTGCTATTATAAATAGGATTGCTTCTTTCTTTCTTTCTTTCTTCCTTTTTTTCTTTCTTTCTTTCTTTCGTTCCTTTCTATTTATCTTTCCCTTTCTTTCTTTCTTTATTTCCTTCCTTTCTTTGTAGTCTGTTGTTAGTGTATAGAAATACAACTGATTTTTCTAAATTGATTTTTTAATCTTACAGTATCACAGAATTTTCTTTATTAGTTCCAGCCATTTTTGTGAAATTTTTAGAGTTTTCTTTATATAAATCACATAATTTGAAAACAAAGATAATTTTACTTCCTCCTTTCCAAAGTGGATGCTTTTTAATTAGTTTTTCTTGCCTAATTACTCTGGCAAGGACTTCTAGTACTATATTAAATAGCAGTGGCAAGATTGGACACCCTTCTCTTTTGCTGATCTTAGAGGAAACACTTTCTTCTTTCACTGTTGAGTATGACATTAGTTGTGGGTTTCTCATATATGACTTTTATTATGTTGAGGTGCAGTACTTCTTTACCTAATTTTTTGAGAGATTTTATTGTGAAATAGTGTTGAATTTTGTCAAATGTTTTTCTGCATCTATTGAGATGATCATATGGCTTGTATCCTTCATTCTGTTAATGTGGGTGTTGATTTGCATATGTCAAACTATCCTTCCATCCCAGAGATAAATCTCACTTGGTCATGGTGTATGATTCTTTTGATGTGCTAGTGAATTGCTGTTTTGATGAAGCTCTGTGTATCTCTTTTTTTGCCCCCTGCACTCAGGTTTAGTCCTCCAGGAATTCCAAATAAGATCTTGGATTGTTCATTGGACCTCATTGGAGATAGCTAGTCTCATTCTTTACAAAGACATATTTTGTTAGCCTCTTACCTGCCATAACTTTATAATTCAGCAAATATATTAAAGAAATAAGTAGGTAGAGTACCTGTGATGGTTTATAGCATCTCTACAAGTGGACTGATATGCATTCCATGGAAAGGTGAGGTATTTGTCCTGTCTTCTTGAATCTGGGTGCTCTGTGACAGCTTCAACCAACAGTGTGTGGCAGAAATAAGGCAGTAGGTTATACAAAACCTTGCAATTTCATTTGGTTCTCCTGGGGAGAAATAAGACTACCCCCAGACTGCAATACTATAGAAGGACTTGTATAGGGTTCTTTCTTTGATAACTAAATTGAGCTGCACTCCCAGGTGATAGCAGAGTTTATTGTATAGTATAAGTGACAGAGTAGATGGAGTGTCAAGGTGATTAGGAAAGGAAAAGAGAGTGAATCTCTGTGTCATTGGGCTTAGGACTTTATATTGGAAAGGGGTCCAGGGTATGTGTTCCTTCAGGAATCTAGGGTTGGGTTTGATCCAAGGTGGGACAGATGAACAGTAGATGTTATTCCATAAATCATCAAAGGTAGAGTGTATCAATGCCAGTGTCACCAAGGTTGGCTTGAACCTAATGTCTTAGAACATGTTTGGGATCAATTCTTCTTAAATGTCATCAGGTGATAGGGGGCCTGGGACAAAATTCAGAGAATGATTAACTTTCTTGCTTCCATCTTGGATTGTGAATATAGCTTCTATGGTTTATTCAGATGCAAGGTGAAATACAGAACATGAGCAAATGGGGCCCAGCAGAAAACAGCCAGAGATAGAGTCTTCCTAAAAATGGAGTCTCTTCAGTTTCCCTATCTCAGTATTTGAATTCAAAAGATTTTATCTTAACCATAAATTATTCGGAAGTATTCTTCTTCTTAAAGCATACTCTTTCCATACACAACCCATCTCTTTCAAACTTTCTCAATCTAGAACACTCATCATGATCAAAACTGCTCTACCTCTTCCCTTTTTTTAGTCAGCCTATGTTCTTCAGAATGAGAATACTTGCTTTCCTGTGGACCCAGCAGTCTATGAAGACCATTCAAAGTAGTCCCTCCACAAAGTCTTTAAATTATCAGCCCCTGTCCACAAATCCTCAAACCGGGATCAATCACCTATTTCCCTTTGTTCTTTCACTTGGAATTTCAAGTAAATTAGAAAAATGCAACATGCAAGTTGAAGCTAATACAAACTGGTA
This sequence comes from Ailurus styani, assembly GCA_002007465.1. Classification (NCBI taxonomy): domain Eukaryota; kingdom Metazoa; phylum Chordata; class Mammalia; order Carnivora; family Ailuridae; genus Ailurus; species Ailurus styani. The sequence continues at coordinate 23,787 of LNAC01001359.1, read as the reverse complement.
ATTCTGGGTCTATACTTATGTAATAGAGCCTTTAGTATTCTGCCAGTTTTTTAGTTTTATATATTCTATGTAATGTTGAGGGTTCGAGATAGTGAAGTAAGTCAGGGGGGAAAGTTACAGATATTGAAAAGGAAAAAACAAAATTTTACTTTGCAAAATAACATGACTGACTTTGTACAAAATTCAGAAGGATACATATAGTAAGCTTCAAATTAATATGACTTTATAAGATAGTGGATAAAAGTAAACAAACATGCATTGTATTAGTCTACTGTAATAAAAAATAGTTGAAATTAAATTTTAAAAATATTTGTTAAAATTTCAAATATAGGATATAATGGAATACTATGCAGCCATCAAAAGAAATGAAATCTTGCCGTTTGCAACAACATGGATGGAACTAGAGGGTATTATGCAAAGTGAAATAAGTCAATCAGAGAAAGACAATTATCATGTGATCTCTCTGATACGAGGAACTTGAAGGGCAGGGAAGGGGGTCATGGGAGGTAGGGAGGGAAAAAATAAAACAAGATGGGATCAGGAAGGAGACAAAGCATAAGAGAATCTTAATTTCATGAAAGAAACCGAGGGCTACTGGGGGGTGGGAGGGTAGGGATAGGGTGGATGGGTTATGTACATTGGGGAGGGTTTGTGCTTTGGTGAGTGCTGTGAAAGGTGTAGGCCTGATGATTCACAGGCCTGTACCCCTGGAGCAAATAATTATAAAAAAATTTTTTTCAAATATAGGGGCACTGGGTGGCTCAGTCAGTTAAGTGTCTACCTCCAGTCATGTCATGAACCCAGGGTCCTGGGATGGAGCCCCACATTGGGCTCCCTGCTCAGTGGAGATCTTGCTTCTCCCTCTCCCTCTGCTGCTCCCCCTGCTTGTGCACTCTCTCTCTCTGTCAAATAGACAAAATCTTTAAAAATAAATAAATAATAAACAGTAATAAAATAAGAGTTCAAATATAAAATATCTAGGCATACATCAAATGAAAGTAAGATACATTTATTTGGACAAACTATGAAATACTATTTAGAGAAATTTAAAAGTAGATAAATAAGGGACAATATTATGGTCAGATTTAGATGTCTCATTTTTAAAAGATGTCAACTTCCCTGAAATTAATATATAGTTCCAATTATAATAGATTTTTAAAATCTTATCAAGTTTATTTATAAAAAGTGAGGACAAAAATATTCCCTTGAGGAAGAACAACATGGCAAGACTTGTTCTACATACACAATTCCTTAATATAAAGTCACAGTATTTATCCTAGTGTAGTTGGTTGTTGTTGGAAGGACAGACAGGCCAATGGGATCAAATTCAGGTACCTAAAAGAGACTATATGGACATCTAATTTAACAAAAGGGACATTGCTGAGAAGGGGAAAATTACAATCTTTTTAGTAAAGGTAATTAGACAATTGGGTGTCCTTATCTGAAGAAAGGAAAATTGAACCTCAACTCACATGACTCAAAAATAATTTTCATGTGGACATAGAACAAAATACAATAACCAAAACACTAAATGATCTAAATGTTAATATGGATTAATAAATTTATGACTTCAAGGTGTATCAATATTTTAAACAACACAAAAAATCACTAATTATAAAATTCATCAAGATTAATAGTCATAAAATTTGATCATAAAAAAGTGAGTTAAAGTCAGACAATATATTTGAAATATATTATAAAGACTTATAACCAAAAAATATAAAGAACTACAAATCATTAAGAAAAATATAAGCAAACCCTCCTAAAATGTAACAGATCCAAATAAAGAAGAAATTTGAATGTGTAATCAACAATTGAAAAGCAGTTCAATTTCTTTAGTCATCAAGGAAAAGTAACTTAAAGGTCCAATGAATTGTGCCCAGAAGAAGGGATAAAATTAAATTCCAGGTGTTAGTGTGAATATAAAGAAACTCATACCATTACTTTGAGGGAATGTAAATTTATAAAACTGCTTTGGAAAGCAGTTTGATATTATCTAGCAATTTAAAGACACGCAAAACTCAGCAATTCTCCTCCTAGGTATATATACAGCAAGGATGTATTCATATGTGAACTCAGAGACATGTACAAGAATATTCAAAGAAGCATTGATCATAAAAGCACTAAACTGGAAACTACCCAAATGCCCATTAGGAGGAAAACTGGTATATAAATTACAGTATACTCACATCCTGAAAATACTTTACAACAATCAAAAGAAAATAGAACTACAGATATACACAGTAATATGGGTCAATCTCTTAAGTATAATATTGAGCAAGGGAAGCCAGACCTAAATTAATACATAATGTGTAATTCCATTCACATAATGCTCAAAAATAGACAAATCAACCTATTTCATTTAGGTATGTATCTTAGGTAGTAACGCTACAAGGAAAGTGAAGGAGTGATTACCTTTAAATTGAGGATAGTGGTTGCCTTTAGAAAAAAGCAGTTTGTGATTGAGATGGGATTTTCAGGCTACTCATAACATTTTATTCCTTGACCTTGAGAGTGGTTATAGGGATATTCAGCATATAACAATTTTTATTTTTTGACCTTAAAAGTGGTTATAGGAATGCTTACTATATATTAAGTTCTCAGGTATGCATTTAGACTTCATGCATTTTTCTGCATATGTTTTTAATTAAGTTTTAAAAGTGTTTAAAAATACTGTCAACATCTTATTTCCTTTAAACTGTATTTTCATCTTTTCCTTCATCAATCTCTGCCAATTAACTTTATTTAAAATTAGGAGAAAAGTTAATTAACAGAAAAGGGAAAAGAATAAAATCTATTAAAGAGATGCTGTGGAAACTCCATATGGAAAGGGAAATGTCATGACAAATACTCACTGCTGCTTCAGTTGAGGGAGGTCATGTTTAACTAGCCTTCTGGAATTATTTGAAAATATTACATCCATAATAGATGATAGAAATGCAATGATGTAGTACCCTTGTATTTTTCTCCAGGCAAATAGCCATCCTTCACATGAGAAATTAATGAGTATGGTAACCAGTTAAATAAGTTAGAAATAGTCCTGTATAGAAAACTGACAGTAGCATTCTTTTTACTCACAGTCTAAAGCCATGAAACCCTTCTTCCTCCAATGCCTTTTTCTGGAATAAACCTAATAATAAGAGTCCAACCATTCTGTTGGAACTGCTGAGACTTGGAGGACTGAAGGAATGCATCAAGGAAGCCAGGACTCATTTAAACTTCTACCCCCAGGGCCACTCCATTCAAGACAAATGCTGATCTCTATCAACCCCTCTCTGCTTCAGATATGTACGTGCTCACGCATGCGCGTGCGCACACACACACACTTTTCTCTCCCTATCTTCCCTAGTCATTCCTTCATTTCTATTCATATTGTTTTCCATCTCCCTGTCTAGAGCAGTGCTGGGGGTGGGGAGAACTCTCCACCAGAGAGAAATAGTGCTTGACAGTTATTTAGCAATTTTGCTCCTATAGTTTCAAGATACTGTGAGTAGGATTATGGACGTACATTTAACCTGCTCCTGAAATTTAGAGACAGGCATAGTTTGGATGGGAAGACAAAAATTTCAGTAATTTTTTTCATTGTTTTGTGTTATAATAATCATTCTCTTAGAGAAAGGAATATACGGGAGATATGTCAGCTTCTATTTAAGCACGTTGCTTTAATAAAGAACAGGGAAAAATATTAGCAAATTGCCTAAGCCATTTAGACAAGCACATTTTAAAGGCACTGTGTTAATTAATTGAATTTAAATAAACTAAAATAAACTAAAAATAATAAATAAATAAATAAATAAAGACACTGTAGGAACCAGTTTAGCAAGTGTTATTTGGTTTGGTGGTCTACAAGAATCACAACTACCCGGTTATTTGCAAGTCCTCACTTTATTTTTACTTCTAAGACTGGTTTCTGGAATCTATTTGTTAGATTCCAGAATCTAAAAAATCTAATTTCTAAAACTGGTTTCTGGAATCTATTTCTTAGATTCCACCCACACATGCACACCTTCATCCACAAACATATATTAAGGGAAACATCCCAAATATTACCCTAAATTTGACACAATATATCTGATACTAAGGATAAACCATCGTATCAGGACCAACTTTCTGTACACATTTTGAATGAAACCATCTTTGAAGCACTGACATAAGTTTTTTTTTTAAAAGATTTTATTTATTCATTTGACACACAGAGAGAGAGATTACAAGTAGGCAGAGAGGCAGGCAGAGAGAGGAGGAAGCAGGCTCCCCGCTGAGCAGAGAGCCCGATGTGGGCCTCGATCCCAGGACCCTGAGATCATGACCTGAGCCGAAGGCAGCGGCTTTAACCCACTGAGCCACTCAGGCGCCCGACATAAGTTTTGCTCGTATATTGCTTGTTTAGGAAATTAGATTCATAAATATTAAAATGTCACTGTTAATAATTATTTGATGGAAAAAGTTCTATATCATTGAATATAAATATCAAAACCCTAAATTAATCAGTGGTTTCTTGTGTATTTTACCATGCATGAAGAGTGCAGGTATGCCACTTCTAGGAATAATGCCTAACAACCAAGCCTGGGTTTGTTACCTGTATTTTGCGAACCATTTATCATACATTATTACTAATGTCTATCCATTACCTCTTCACACCACCACTGTCCCATGGTACATTCTGTGATGATGGAAATAATATATATTTGTGCTGCTCAATAAGTTAGGTACTGGCCACATGTGGCTCTAAAACACTTGAAATATGGGTAATGCTAATTAGAATATATTATAATGTAAACTACAAATCACTTTTCAAAAGTTAAAAATATCTCATTAATTTTTTACATAGAAAGTATTTTGAGATAATATTTTGGATACATTGTGCTAAATAAAATATATTGTTAAAATTAATTTCATCCATTTCTTTCTATTTTTTAAAAAAAGTAGTGACTAGGAAATTTTAAGTTATATATTGGTAGCATTTGTGGCTGTTTTGTATTTCTATTAAGATGAGTTCTTTTAGTTTTCAGTTGGTAATAATCACGCCTCGGATAAACCTCATGGCTATGATATGGCCACTGGGCAAAGCTTGAGATAAGCTCTTTTAAAATGTCTGTGAAAAAAAGACTTTTCTACATGTTGTGTTTCTTAACACCATGTTCTAAGATTCACAATTTTATTTGTTATATTCTATTAAATAAATACTGATGTATCTCACAATTAATAACACTCATAGCTTATTTGAGACCTTTGTCGTTCTTAGTGTTTTGCTTTAATATACCTTATAATTGATTATGTTAGCTCTAATAGCAATGTTTTATGATTAAGCTTGCCATATAGAAGTTTAGTAAAAATCAGTTGACTCTTAGTCCTTTGAAATACCTTCTAGCGCCTTTTGGGAAAATAACACGTTATTTTGAAACTTATTGAGTTAAAGTGAACTTGCAAAAAAGATAACTACTCAGAAGAGAGTATTAACAAGTACTTAAATAAAATACCACCTTCTATGAAAGTAATTGAGGGGCCCCTGGGTGGCTCAACAGTTATGCGGCTGCCTTCTGCTCAGATCATGATCCCAGGGTCCTGGGATAGAGTTTTTCATTGGGCTCCCTGCTCAGCGGGAAGCCTGCTTCTCCCTCTCTCACTCCCCCTGCTTGTGTTCCCTCTCTCACTGTGTCTCTCTGTCAAGTAAATAAATAAAATCTAAAAAAAAAAAAAGAAGAAGAAGAAGAAGAAGAACGTAATTGGGATAATATTATTATAACCATTTCAAATAAATCTAAGTATTTGCTGTAATTAGAATAACTGAAAATTTGAATTATGTCTCAAATTTTGTTGCTAATAATATTTGTAACTAAGTAATATGAGAGATTTGTATTGCACGTCTTTGTTGCTGGAAAGAAAGGGCTGGGAAATATGAAGGAAAAAAGATTTATGAAAAGTAAACTATATAAAAAACTTCAATACCATTATTTATTGTTTGGGGAGGCTTTTGTTTTCGATGTATCTGATACAAAAAGTAATAAATACAGATGATGTCAAATCAAATATCTCAGCCCATCTTAAAGTTCCTCCAATCATGGATGTCTCTTCAGACAAGGGAAACAAAAACAAACTATTGGGATTGAACCAAAACAAAAAGCTTTTGCACAACAAAGGAGACAATCAACAAAACTAAAAGGCAACCTATTGAAGGCGAGAAAATATTCATAAATGGCATATATAGTAAAGTGTTAGTACCCAAAATATGTAAAGAACTTATGCAATTCAACACTCAAAAATAAATAACCCAATTAAAAAATGGGCAGCAGGCATGAACAGACACTTCTTCAAAGAAGACACTCAGATGGTCAGCAGACACATGAAAATGTGCTCAACATCACTCATCATTAGGGAAATGCAAACAAAACTACAATGCGATATCACCTCACACCTGTTAGAATGGCTAAAATCAAAAACATAAGAAACAAGTGTTGCCGAGCAGGTGGGGATAAAGGAGTCCTTTTGCATTGTTGATGAGCATGAAAGCTGGTGCAGGCATTATAAAAAACAGTATGGAGTTTCCACAAAAAATTAAAAATAGAACTAGGCTATGACCCAGTAATCATACTACCCAAAGAATACAAAAACAGTAACTTAAATGGATACATGCACCCTTATGTTACTAGCAGCATTATTTACAATAATCAAATTATTATCTTCCTTTTCCTTTCTCATTTCTGTCATTAACATTTTAAATTACTAACATATTCCACATCTACTTTCTTTACTGCAAACATAACTGTTTCAAATATTGATTCTTCCATGGGTTCTAAAGTTGAAACCCATTAACAACATTTACACCATTATGATTCTGTAAATATTATCCATAGCCAAACTAAATCAAAGTATAAGCCAAACTAAATCAAAACTATATACACTTTCCTTCATCATACTGACATTACAAAAATGAAAACACTTATTTCTGTTTTTTAAATTAAATGCATGTATGTTTTTGTAAACACACTTTTGCAACAGTTTGAGACAGCTCATTTTAACAAAAATTTCCTGAATGTTTATTTCGCAAATAATTTACTATGAGAAATGCAGTTCCATGTGACTTGAATGGTCAGGGTTAATAATATGTGTTCCTTTTTTTGTTGTTAAGATTAATTATTCTTTTGACAGAGAGAGGGCACAGGAAAGGGGGTCAACAAGGAGAGGGGGAAGCAGGCTCCCCGCTGAGCAGAGAGCCTGATGTGGGGCTTGATCCGAGGACCCCGAGATCATGACCTGAGCAGAGGGCAGCTGCTTAACTAACTAGCCACTCAGACACCCCAATAATATGTATTCCTAATAGAAAAAGAGAAAACAAAGGTATGGGGGGAAAATGAAATAACAACAGTATTGGGTTTGTAGTAGATTCTGAACAAATATCTATAAATGAATAAATAAATTTATTTTTCAAAATAAGTTCCAGTGTGTAGATACATAAACATTTTAAATCCAGGAATAATGTTCTATTATACTAAATCCAGCAGGTGATAATAGATTATGTTTTATATACTTTTGCTATAAAGAGTCTAAAAAAGAACCAACTTTTTAGATCCAGGGTTTCAATTACATTATTCAAACTCTGAGAAGTATTTGGATTAGAAATATAAATTTATCATGTTACAAGAATATTTGACCACAGAATTAGTAACACGACATTATCTAATTAAAACAAATTAAGGAGGATTTCAGGTCAGAATACATGTGAAAATTAAAGCTAAACTTAAGAAAACATTGTAACTGTTTTTGGTTTTTGGTTTTTTTTTTACATATTTTATTTATTTATTTGACAGAGACACAGCAAGAGAGGGAACACAAGCAGGGGGAGTGGGAGAGGGAGAAGGAAACTTCCCGCTGAGCAGGGAGCCCGATGTGGGGCTGGTTCCCAGGATCCTGAGATCATGACCTGAGCCAAAGGCAGACACTTAATGACTGAGCCGCCCAGGCACCCCAACATTTTGACTCTTTCAAGCAGTAGAAATTATTAATATTTTCTTTAGAGAAACATGTTCTTGATCTCCAAACAAGGCATAATTAAGGTGGGAACCATGTAACAGGTACTTTGAAAAATGGCAAGGTGTAATAATTCAATTTTTTTTATGAAACATATTTTAAATTATTGATGGTTTTAAAAATTAGTTATAGAAAAATACATATTAATATATAAAATATATATTATATATAATATAAAATATATAAAAATTAATTATATAAAACATAGCTATCACTTGTTATTAAACCATACAAGTGGTTATTAAAGGAATATTAATGGTAATAAGATCACCCTTTTGATTTCATGTTAAAAAGTCTGAATGGAGGGGCACCTGGGTGGCTCAGTGTATTAAGCCTCTACTTTTGCATCAGATCATGATCCCCGGGTCCTGGGTTCAAGCCCCATCTAAGGCTCTGCACTCAGCGGGGAGCCTGCTTCTCCCTTTTCCTCTGTAAGCCCCTTGCTTGTGCTCTCTCACTCTCTCTCTCTCAAACAAATAAATCAGATCTTTAAAAAAAAGAAAAAGTCTGAATGGAATTGTATACGGAAATGCCTCCTGAACAGTGGTAAAATTGTTGAACCTGGACTGAGAGACAAACCTTCTTGAGTCCCTTGGTGATGGAGCTGATCACACAACAGGGAGCTGGGGGTGAGGCAGGGGGCATAAAACACTGATCTTGCCAATTCATATTTGTAATTATAGAAAAACTAACCAATACCTGTAAAATATATGTGGAAAAAATGTCCATAAAATGATAGGGATATTGTTTTTCTGTGTAACATGGAGTACTCCTTATAATCAATGTGATTTCACTTTCTGACTATGCATTTTCAAGAATTTCAACCATCCTGGTATCTTCTGGATTGCTTTCATCTTCATGATCACTGACTAGCTCACCCCATTTTAATAGATTTAACACATTGCTAAAACAGACCATATTAGAATGGGCTAGATATGGGTGTGTGGGTGGCTCAGTCGGTTAAGCATCTGCCTTCTGCTCAGGTCATGATCCCTGGGTCCTGAGATCGAGTCCCACATCTGGCTCTTTGTTCAGCTGGGAGCCTGCTTTTCCCATGCCTGCTGTTCCCCTGCTTATGTGCTCTCTCTTTCTCTGACAAATAAATAAATAAAATCTTTTTTTTTGTTTTTTGTTTTTAGTCAACATTTTATTTTATTTTATTTTATTTTATTTTATTGCCCAAGGGGTACAGGTCTGTGAATCATCAGGCTTACATCTTTCACAGCATTCACCAAAGCACAAAACCTCCCCAATGTCCATACTCCATCCACCCTATCCCTACCCTCCCACCCCCCAGTAACCCGCAGTTCGTTTCGTGAGATTAGGAGTCTCTTATGGTTTGTCTCCTTCCCCAGGGTATTATGCTGAGCGAAATAACTCAATCAGAGAAAGACAATTATCATATGATCTCTCTGATACAAGGAACTTGAGGGGCAGGGAGGGGGGTCGTGGTGGATAGGGAGCGAAAAATAATGAAATCTTTTTTTTAAAAAATGGGCTCGATAACTTGTAACTGAGTTACCATTCATTGGAAGAGATGTTCCTTTTCACCTTGTTTTATTGTTTTGTTTTGTTTTGGCTTGGCTTTTTGTTTGTTTGTTTTGAGACAGAGCACAAAGGGTGGGGAGGAGAAAGTGGGAGAGAATCCCAAGTGGGACTCCACACCCAGCGTGGAGCCCCAGGGAGGGCTCAATCTCGGGACCCCAAGATCAGGACCTGAGCTGAAATCAAGAGTTTCTCCTCACCTTGGGATATTTAGAAACAGAAAAGGAAGTTCTAGGAGAAGAAAGTAGAACATGAAGTGTATGGCTTGACTAAGAAAAATAAATGTAAAATCACCATGGGAAAGATTTGTACTGTAACACCCCCTATTGGGAAATTGTGTGGGAGATGCTCACTCACCAAGCAGTATTATGCTCCATGCATAGCAGGCATTCAGTCAAGGATTTTGACAGACTGGAAACAAACGTGAAAACTTTGGACTCCATTTAGCATGTCAATTTCAGAATTTATCTCTAAATATTACATTTGTTTCTAGTTAAGACTGAATGCTATTTTCACCTATTCAGAAAATCACAGTTGCAACAATTCCCTACAGAAATATTTCTTCACATGAGTGATTTTTTTTTACCTGGCCTTATTTTATTTTATTGTGTTAGAGAGTTATAGACTATGAGAGTGTTTTATGTGGATGACTACTTTACAAGGTTCTGAATACCCAAAAGATGCTTTTATAAATGATTTAATTCATAGAATTAAATACAAAAAGTATTAAGATTACCTTTGCAAATCGAACTAACATTGAGACGTCTGGGTGGCACAGTCGGATAACTGTCCAAATTTTCATTTCAGCCCAGGTCATGACCTTGGGGTCATGGGATTGTGCCCTGCTTCGGGCTCTGTGCTCAACTTGGAGTCTGTTTGGGATTTTCTCTCTCCCTCTGCCCCTCACTCCGCCTCTCTCTCTCTCCCTCTCAAATACATAAATAAATCTTCAAAAAATAAATTTAACTAAAATTATGAAAAAAAAAGAAAAACAAATCTAGGGGAAAAATTATTATACTTTAGATATACTATTGATCATTACTACATTCTGACATACAGAATCTATGTAAAAAAATCAGCAAATTCAAGCTTCAGATCTATTAAAAACTGTAACACTCCCTAATTTATCATGGTCACAGAAATACTTATATAGAATAGCATTCTGCTGATACTTTATAGTAATGTGTAGGGTACTCACTTATTCTAATATTTTTTTGATGTTAGTTAATGTATTGGTTCACTAGAGGCAAGTGAACCTATGAGACCATAGCAAATACATTTCTAATGCAAAAATGCCTTGTTGCTGGCAGTGATTCTGGTAATTTTTTCCAGGACTTCCCTGAGAGAAGGACTATTTTTAAAAAGTACAAGCAGGCTAAAATCTAGTACTATTAGTCACTATTAAATAAATATCTTAAAACAGGTCCTAGCACTCTACTGATACTGTAGTATTATAGTAACAAAACAACTTACAGCTGGACGTTATTGTTAGCTTTTGCTGTGTAGCAAACCATCCCAAAACGTAATGGTTGAAAACGTTTATTAGCTCACAACTATGTGGATTTTAACTATAGGCTTGAATCAGTTGAGTGCTTTTTCAATTGATATTCCTGGGACTTACACATTCATCATCAGTCAACTATAGGCTGATTTGTCTAGAATGAACTAGCTCATGTGTCTGGAGTTGGTGCTAACTATCACCTGGAGTTTTCCCAGCAGGCTAGACTGGGCTTATATTCATGATGGTGGTTACGGTTTTCACCAGAACAAAGTATGACAAATGCCAGAACAGAAGCACGTTTCAAGTCTCTCCTTGTGTCATGTATACTGTTATCCCCTTGTCCAAAACAAATCACACTGTCAAGCTGAGTATAAATGAACTTTAGTCTTTCCAAGAACATGGATATGGAGAGTTGTAAATAACCCAGAGGCTATTACCGTTACAATCCATAAACTCAGGATCACGGTTTACAAAAATAAATAAATAAATAAAACATATCAGATCTGTACAGTGCCCTAGTTGAGCCAAATTAATACATTAATTAATACATGCATTTTTTTCTTTATCCATTCATTTAATATATTCAATTATTGATTTATGAAATTCAAGGTAAAAAGTAGAATTGAAACACACCAGCTAGAATTAAGTCCCAAGACAAGCTTTCTGTTCTTTCTTTCCCCACTCCAATTTAAATATTTGCAACTGAATGCTTAGATATACATCAGAGAAAGAGAGAGAGAGAGAAAAGGTGGGGGGCTATCCTAAAGTAGTACCCTAAATCCACACGCACTCCCAGCCATATGAAATTAGAACAAAAAGAGCCATAATAAAGCACAGGAAAAAGGATTTTAAGATGCAGAACAACAGATGGGCATCTTAACTCAAATAACAATAATCTCATAGACTATAAACTTTGCCCTTATCCAATTAGAAAATGCTCTTCATATAAGTAGGAGAGCAGAAGAGGTTAGACAAAGTAAGACTAGGTTTAAGAAAGAAGTGAAAATTTTCATAACCAATATCATTTTTAAATGATAAAAGCCAGTGCTGCGTATACATCCGGCTTAGGTAAAATGGTAAAACATGTGAAATGTAGTGATGATACACAGAAAGGATGAGAAAATGTCACTATAGACCAACAACTCCACACCTAAGAAATTATCCTAAGAAAATCATTCAACACAGTTTTCTCCATCTGTAATAAACTATTTTGAGGAACTGAAAGCCATTTTCAAGAAATGGTTTAAACTATAATTTAACATCAAGATAATTAGGTAGCCATTAAGGTAGTAATTACGAGGATATTCAAACATAGAAATAAGTAACATTGAGTGAGAATGCTCGTATATATTATTGTTGCTTATGTGTTTTATATACACACGATTATATGTATGAATGTAAAAAGACCTGCTGAGTTAAAGTGGTTGACTTCATGGGTAATAATTTTAAGAGAGAAAGTACTTATATCTCTGTGTATTAAATTTGACATAATAATACTCCTTAAAATAACTCTATCCTGATTCTTTAACCAAATTTATAGAAGTAATCTAAAATAAAGGCAGAATATATGAAACTAAGTTTATACCTTAATTATCAACTGTTTCTATTCAGTATCATTGGCTTTGGCCTGTACATTAATTGGTTACATAGTGTGGTGAGTCAATCTATTAAGGTTAGTGTATCCTCTTTTTTGTGTACAAATCTACTCAAAATATACAGTAGAAAACAGAAGAAATTTTAAGTATACTTATAATTAAAAATAGTATTGAAAACTAAAAAAAAAAGTTCCTATAGTTCAAATCAAGAAAGATGCTTATTTAAAATGAATAACCAGGATAATAGATTTAATAGTTTATTTTTCCATGTACACACAGTCTGAGAAGAAAATACACCCAATGCTTTAATTATAACAGGCATGAGATTCCTAGACAATATATGTTTCTCAAATATCATTAAGTAAATTTCAGCTTGACTTTCAAAACAAATTATTAGTAATTTCCAGAATATCAATTCTTTTGCCCTGCTATAGAATTACTCAAAATGTAACTCTAAGTTATCACGCTTAGGAAATTGAAATGGAAATTTGGATGTGGACTGTTTTCAGCTCAGTTAGGAAGCATGCAATTGCCAATTGAATGCTCAGCAGCAGATACTGCTCGAACCTGAAGGCCTTTCAAGTTTTTGTTAAGCAACTCACGTAAACGATTAAAGCATATGGCAGCACCGTCTTTTCTTTCCTCTATAAATAAAAGAAATGTTAGTAGTATTTAACTTTGACCCAGAAACACAATGCTATTCTCATTGCAAAATGTCTGTGCCATTTATGAAGTTTAAGACAGATATTTCAGATCAGACTTGCATTTTTTTAATTGAAGGGAAGCACTGAGCATCTTAGCTCAGGATAGAAAGAAAGACATTGGCCTATTTAAGAAAGCATAATGTTGATTTACTATCTGATATTTAAAACTTTTAAGTTTTATTCGGCACAAAGAAGTGCAATTGAAAATAAGCAAAGTGGATAGGAGAGTTAAATTGTGGTAAAGGTTTCAGAAAGTGAATTCTTATCTTTTGTAGGGGTTTGAGACATCTCCGAACACCAAAAAAATTAAGACTCGCCAACACATTTTCCAGAATTTTGATGTCTCAGGAGTCCCTATATTATACTAACTCCTGAGGAAATTCAAAGAATTTAAATAACAACTCATTCAACTTTGCTTGAAACAAAAATAAAAGTGACATAACATTAGTTTTATAATATGGATATCTAACTGATTAGCAAAGAGGGGGAGGAGAAGAAAATGATTGGAATAATAAGCATTTCACATTTTTTGCATGTCTTGAATCTGAAATACACTGATGTTTGGAAAATCCTCCATTGTTTGGATCCAAAGCATGATTTTAATTATGGCTGTGACCTCTTAGTTCCTATTGTCTCCTCCTTTTATGAACATTGCTCCAGAAATCTCACCAAGTTTTTTTGAGGAATCTTGTGTTTTTGAAATATATTCTTCATCTGTTTAAATTTGAATTTGTTGTCCTTTGCCTCAAAAAACCATGAATTGGCAAATATTAAGTCAGATTGGGTTGAAGGCAAAAGACTTGGAATCTAGTATTGGTCACTAGCCTAGGTTTTGTTCAAGTTTAATGAGTATTTAAAAAATTAGATTTGGCATCCTATGATTTGCAAGGTGAACCATGTTGTAAACTTTATAATGAGCTATGAAGACCAAGCTCTGAGGATGGGTGGGAGAGACAAGCCACTACTATAACAGAAAAGGCAGGGCATGAGAAACAATCCCTCTGGAGTGATAGAGCTGAAACTAACAGCTCTGAACAGCTTAGAGAAATAAAATAACAAGATCAAATTGCCATAAAGGTTCGCACAATGTGGTTGATCTCTCTCATTCCTGCTATTCACCCTGACAAAAACATCTCACCATTTACCATGAGGAAAATAGGCTCTGATTAACAGCTGGGCCAGGGAGGATACGAGAAATATTGTTGCAAGTGTGAACCAGATCCAAACACACGAGCAACCTAAAGCAGAGCCACTCATCTATGCCCGTCCTAGATTAATCTAACCGTAGTCAGTTTGCTGCATATAAGCATGAAAATCATCTTTTTTGGTAAGCCACTGAAGGTCTGAGATTTTTTGTTGTGCAGCATTATATTGACAATACCTGGATAATTCGACATTAGATTTGGCAACTTGAAATCACATGGTTAAATTGCCAATGCTGTTGCAGAGTGCCTGAAACAAAATCCTGAATGGATTAAAGAAACATGAGAGGACAATGCAAAAACATTTGCAGCAAACTCTTTGGAGAAAATTATATGTAAATCTAGAGAAAAGAGATGGCATTAGTCCAGACATGAACGTGGAGTAAAAAGCTAGCTAGCTTTCTTGCTTTCTTTTTCTTTCTTTCTTTCTCTCTCTTTCTTCCTTTCTTCCTTTCTTTCTTTCTTTCTTTCTTTCTTTCTTTCTTTCTTTCTTTCTTGTTTCAAAGTGATATAATCATGGGCTATCTTTCACAATTAAACTTGAAAAAAATGTTTTCATTGTCCATATACACAATGGAATATTACTCAGCCATCAGAAAGGATGAATACCCAACTTTTGCATCAGCATGGATGGGACTGGAGGAGATTATGCTAAGTGAAATAATTCAAGCAGAGAAAGTCAATTATATGGTTTCACCTATTCGTGGATCATAAGGGATAGCATGGAGGACATTAGAAGGGAAAAATGAAGGGGGGGGGAAATTGGAGTGGGAGAGGAACAGTGAGAGACTATGGACTCCACTCTGGGAAACAAACTGAGGGTTTTAGAAGGGGGGGTGAGCCTAGCAGTGGCTATTAAGGAGGGCATGGGTTGCATGGAGCACTGGGTGTTATATGCAAACAGTGAATCATGGAACACTACATCAAAAACTAATGTCACCACTGTATGGTGACTAACATCACACACACACACACACAATTCATTTCCCAGGCAAGTCTGAATTCACAGGTAATATCAGGAAAATAAAAGGGTTTTATTGATTTGCTCTACATCTGCTAAAACTGAGCTCTGGGGAATGAAGAAAATTTCTAAGACTCAAAACTGTGTTGTATCAGTAGCATAGTAATCTGTGTAACCTTTTCTGATTTCCTCCACTTAGTTATTTAAAAAGAAAGCTGTTAGGGAGAAAAAGAAAAGCCCCCTGTTATCACCTCCCCCTTTATATCATTCCAGGGATATCTCAGATTTAGAGCAAAGATTCTTGCTGCAAAAGTATGTTAAGAGATTCAGTTAACAGAAAATTATGTTACGTATATATCAACTATTAAATACATGCACAGAATATAAACACAGAAACGTTAAGCAATCTTGCTTTACAAACTAAAGTGGCGGTGTTTACCTTTTCTTGAGCAGATAGGCAATTTCTGCGAGAATCTGTAGATGTCAAGTTTGAGAAGGGCTCAGAATTCCTTCTCCTTGGCACTACACACAAATAGAATAAGAGCAAAATATTTCTCCATTTTTACCCTTTACACCTCTGGCTACTCCTCCTTGGTTTGGCTGGCCATTGGGTGTACAAATGTCCTGCCCTAGACAGGGCATGTAGATGAGATGCAAGAATGGATTTTATAAGCTTGTGGAGGATCTCTGGACTCAGAATGGTGAGATAATTAGAGTGTGAGCCCTCTTCAGGGAGGAATTATCCAGCTTTAACCCAAACCATTGACATCACCTAAGCATGAAAGTTACAGATAGCCTTCCTAGGAGATAACTTATCTATTAGGCTTAAGCTTGGATTTTTTTCTCTCCATTGCTCTATTGTTTTTGCTCTTGAGAAAAGAGATTCTTTACATCTTTCCTCTGTTAAGATTTGAATATGGGAGAAATTCAAATGGGAATAAGACCAGCTATCACATCTGTCTCACAAAGTAGTTCTGAGGATTGAATGATTTCTAAATGAAGAGCAGTCCAGGTATGGTTTGCATATATTTACCCTTTGTGGTTTGCATATACTTACCCTCCAACGATGATATCGTGGTTTACAGATATGTCCTTATCCCATAGGACAATGCATTTAACAAACATTTATTGAGCACACTGGAGAACTAAATAACATAGCCCCTGTATTCATGAAGCTAACATTTCAGTGATAGACAAAATATACACAAACGGACAAATAAAAATTATAGGTAGTGAAAAATGTTGTGAAAAATTAAGGAGAATAATAGAATTCAGCTGTGATAAGAGGAAGTTGCTATTTTGAGTAGTTTATCAGATAAAAAGGCTTTTGCAGAAATAATTGAACTGAGACCTGGCTTATGAGAAAGTGCCAGAAAGGCAAAATCTGTGGGAAAAGCATTCAGAATCAAAGGAACAGCAAATGAGAATGTCCTAAGAAACAAATAACTTTGGCATGTTTTAGATGAAAAATTCAACACTACTGGAATGTAGTGAAAATGGAGAGAATGAAAGATTAGAAAAATAGGGCATAGATTGTGTTTGAAATTTGCAAGAAAGGGATGCCTGGGTATCTCAGTCAGTTGAGCATTTGACTCTTGGTTTTGGCTCAGGTCATGATCTCAGGGTCCTGAGACTGAGCCCCAAGTTGGGCTCCTAGATCAGCAGAGAGTCTGCTTAAAATTTTTTCCCTGAACACTGCATCAAAAACTAATGATGTATTTTATGGTGACTATCATAACACACACACACACACACACACACACACACACACACACACACACACACACCAAAGATACTCTCCCTGTCCCTCTGTCCCTCCCCTAACTCATGCATGCTCTCTCTCTTTCCAGTTAAATAAATAAATCTCTTTAAAAAATGGGGGCACTTTGGGTGGCTCAGTTGGTGAGCTTCTGCCTTTGGCTCAGGTCATGATCCCAGGGTCCAGGGATTGAGCCCTGAATGGGGCTCTCTGCTTAGTGGGGAGCCTGCTTCTCCCTCTCCCTCTGCCTACTTGTGTTCTCTCTGTGTGTCAAATAATTAAATAAAATCTTTTAAAAAATTTCCAAAAAAAGATATCGTATTAGGAGAGTGAATTCACATTGCTACATCACTATAGACATAACAAAGCCCGCCTCCATATGACAAAAACTAAAATGAATATCTGGGATAAAAATAAATAATGTGGGAAACCCTGTATTAGCTGTGTGACTTGTCTGTATTATTCCAGATGGCTGCATTTTGGGGATGAACTTTATGTTCCATTTTATTTTTTTAATAAACAGTTTTATCTTAGAACAATTTTAAACTTACTAAAAACTTGAGACAGTGGCACAGAGAGTTCCCACAGAGCTTATAGTCTGTTTCCCCTATTATTAACATTTCATATTACAATGGTATCTATATCACAATTAATAAACTGATAGTGAAACATTATTATTAACTACATCCATAATTGATTCAGATTTCTTTGGTCTTTCCCTAAAATATTTTTTTTCTGTTCCAGTGTCTCAGCCAGTTCACCGCATCACATTTCGTTGCCCTATCTCCTCTGGACTATAACATTTTTTTGGACTTTCCTTGATTTCTATGACCTTGAAAGTTTTGAGAAGTACTAGTCAGCTATTTCATAAAATGTCTATCAATGTGAATTTTTCTGATTGCTTTTTCATGATTAGACTATCACTTTGAGAGGAAGTCCATAAAGGTTAAGTGCCATTTTCATTGCACCACACCACCATGATTTATCACTATTGATGTTGACCTTGATTACCTGGCTGTGGTGGGTTTTATTCAGGATTCTTCCTTATAATAATAATGTTTCTTCCTTCCCTGTTTTCCATCCTGTGCTCTTTGGAAGAGAGTAACTACGTACAGTCCATACTTATAGAGTGAGAAGTTTTGTTCTGCCTCGCTGAGGGAGGACTTTGAGGGAGGAGTAACTACATAAATTATTTGAAATTGTTGTACATGGGAAATTTGTCTTTTCTCCCCACTTCGTTATTCATTCATTTGGTTATATTAGTATGAATGCATGTTTATTTTATAGTTTGGGTTTGTAATCCAATACTACTTTTTTTTTGGTAAAATTGTTTAATCTTTGGCTATTTGCAGTTTCTATTTGTTCATGTTTGACATACACCATCATTATGAATTATTGTGTGTGTTTTTTTCTTCCAAATTTTTACTTAAGTTCCAGAAAGTTAACACACAGTGTAATACTGGTTTCTGGTGTAGAATTTAGTAATTCAACACTAACATACAACAGCCAGCGCTCATCACAGCAAGTGCCCTCCTTAACCCCCATCACCTATTTTTTTTAAGATTTTATTTATTTATTTGGCTGAGAGAGAGAGATCACAAGTAGGCAGAGAGGCAGGCAGAGAGAGAGGGGGAAGCAGTCTCCCTGCTCAACAGAGAGCCCGATGCGGGGCTTGATCCCAGGACCCTGGGATCATGACCTGAGCTGAAGGCAGCGGCTTAATCAACTGAGCCACCCAGGCCCCGCCCCACATCAATTTTTTTTTTCTGGTTACCAGTCTGTTCAAGTTTTCTATTTCTTCCTGTTTCAGTTTTGGTAGTTTATACATTACAATAAATTTTTTCCAGGTTGTCCTAAGTCTACTTTTGTGTTTTATAATTCTTCTTTCTCTCTTTTGTTCAGCTTCATAATTTTCCATTATTTTGTCTTCTATACCTATCTGTTCCTCTCTTTGGACAGAGAGATGTCCATTACATCAAGCCTGTTTCTAATCTCAGTTACTGCATTTTTCATTTCTGACTGCTTCATTTTTACTATTTCATCTCTGTGGTAAGGGTCTCCCTGAAATCTTCCATTCTTTTCTAAAGCCCAGTGAGTACCCTTATGATGTTGCTTTAAATTCTCCATCAATCATGTTACTTCTATCTGTTTTGCTTGGCCCTTTGGCTGTGTCCTTATCTTCTTTCATTTGGGATAAATTCTTTTGCCTTGGTCTTTTGTCTTCATCTCTGCCTTTTTCTGTTTGTTAGAGAAGCCTGTTGGAGCACCTGGGTGGCTTATTGGGTTAAGTGTCCACTCTTTTTTTTAATTTTTTTTTAAAGATTTTATTTATTTATTTGACAGAGAGAGAGAGAGAGATCACAAGTAGGCAGAGAGGCAGGCAGAGAGAGAGGAGGAAGCAGGCTCCCTGCCGAGCAGAGAGCCCGATGTGGGCCTCGATCCCAGGACCCTGAGACCATGACCTGAGCCGAAGGCAGAGGCTTTAAACCGCTGAGCCACCCAGGCGCCCAAGTGTCCACTCTTGATTTCACCTCAGGTCATGATGTCAGGGTCCTGAGTTCAAGCTCCAAGTCAGGTTCTACACTGAGCATGAAGCCTCTTGAGATTCACTCTCTCCCTTTCCCTCTGCCACTCCCAACCCTCTCTCTCTTTAAAAAAGGCTTATTATGTTTCCTGTCCCTAAGAGTGATGGCTTTATGAAGAAGAGGTCTTATAGTATCCAGGGCCTGGTGCTTCAGGTAGTGTCTCTGCTGTGTGCTGTGTGCACTCTGCTGCTGTTTTGGCTGCTCTACCCTTCAGGTCATTATCTACAGAGGTTCTCCTTGTCTGCAGTGGGCAGTGTTTGGACCTTGACCAGAGTGTGGTGAGCTTTAACTAGGTGTGTTGTAGGTCTGGCTTGTTCAATGAGACCTGAGACTACTTCTAGTAGTACTGTAGCCTTTAAGAACTGTCTGGTTGGGAGATGTGGTATGGGCAAAGGTTTCTTCTGGTCTTCTGTGGAAGGGGCCTACCTCACTCAGACCGAGGCATACTTTAGTGAGAAGAGCACTACCACAACAGCGCGAGGGTGTGAGACCCGGTGTGAACACATTAGGCAGCCACTGTGGTGCTATTCTATGTGCCAAAGTTAGTTCTGTGCTTATGCTGAGAGGTGGGGGAGGGTAATGGCTCCAGCCAGCTCCTTTGGACCTTGAGAGGTGTTTGTGTGCCTGCTCTTCTCAGGGAAACACTCTAAGAAGATTGAATATTCTCCCTGTAATGTGTCCCAGGCATTTTTCAGATTGTCATTTTCACACTGTCTGCCTGTCTCCATGCTGTTTGCCTGACTTTTCTCCAGGAAAACCACAGTGCCCTCTGCTTTCTATTCTGTCCAAGCTTGCTGAGTTTTAGAACTCTTGGCTTGTGGGACATAGTGTGGGCAGGGGCCTGCACTGCTCTTCTGCGGGAAGGTCTCACTGCGCTGGGACTGAGGGAGGGTTGACTGAGAAGGGGAGATGTGCCATTGTACAGAGCTGTGGGACTTGGAGCAAGCAGGCTTGGTAGCCAGTCTCTGGGCTCGCAGCCCTTGGAAGGCTCTGTACCTATGCTGAAGAGTGAGGAGGGACATGGGTCTCACCAGCTTTTTTGTCCCAGGAGAGGCATCTTTGTGAATGTTGCCTCTCACAGATGTACTCCAAGAAGAGAGGATAATCTCCCCACTGTGTGCTCCAGATGTTCCTCAGATCATGCCATGCCGCTGCCCTCAGCTTACCTGCCTGCCTTCTCGTCAGGAGCAGGGCAGTGCCCTCAGAGCTCTATCCTAGCCAAGTCTGCCCAACTTTAAAACTCCAGTCTTCAAACTCCAGTGGTTGCAAGAACTCACAAAAATCAGTCCTTCTCGTTTCCCAGCCAGTGGGATTTGGGGAAATGCCCCCCCTTTGCATTCCCCTGTGTGCTCCTCTCTTTCTCGCCTTTCTCCATGACCAGGAGAAAGGCTGGCCTCCTGTAGCACCCACAATCCATTTCTCTGGCATACTGCATCCTTGCACTTGACACTTTAATCAATGTGGCCTCTTCTTTTAGTTGTAGAGTGTGTTCTCTCAGTTCTCAGGTTGATTTCTTGAATATTTAGAATGATTCGGGAGTTATCTAGTTGTGTTCAAGGGATGAGAGGAGTCTAGGGTCCTCCTACTATGCCAACATCTCAGCTCCCTCCAATTGTGTTTTTTATTCAGGGGAGGGGGCGATTTCCTTACTTTCAAGCACCAGAAGATGCTTCCTACTAATATTGTATGTTTCCTTCTCCAGTCTTAGGATCAGCCATTTACGCAAGATTACTTGGATTCTTTTCTTTCTGAATGGTATTAGAAAACTAAGAACTGGCATTTGGGCTCTTTTTTACTAGGGTGTCCTTGCTTTTAGGCCCTCTTGGCAAACAGAGCAAGAAAATATATGTGCATATACTGATATATAAAATATATGCACATGAAGTGATATATACTCACATATTTATAAATTTTTGTATATGTAACCACCTGTATCAGTATATAGCTAATTATGATTTCACACTGATGTGCCCAACTCTAACTCATTACTACATGGACGATTCCAACCTCTTTTCCTTCCTTATCTGTAACCTCATACTCTCTAACAGTGAGAAACATGAATCCCACAATTCGCCATCATTTACTTAATTGTTCAGTTCCCATAAACGTGTATAACGGTATCAGAATTGTTATCCTTATGCTGTACTCCTTTGGGAAATAACATCATCAGCTATGGTACACTGCTCATGTAAGATCGCTCTTGCCTTTAATCTTACAAATTCTGCTTGCTTTTTAAGTTACTTAGATCTACATTTTTCCTCCATCCTCTT
This sequence comes from Ailurus styani, assembly GCA_002007465.1. Classification (NCBI taxonomy): domain Eukaryota; kingdom Metazoa; phylum Chordata; class Mammalia; order Carnivora; family Ailuridae; genus Ailurus; species Ailurus styani. The sequence continues at coordinate 1,640 of LNAC01001359.1, read as the reverse complement.
TAGTGAGGTTATTTTACACACTTGTAATACAATTGTATTCCCTTCTTGCATTTTATGTATTCTATCTTAGGATCCTTTGACTTCCTAAACGATCTGTTTAAGTTTATATATACTGAGATTCACCCTTTGTACTGCAAAGTTGTATGGAGTTTGACATGAATACACAATTACAAGATCATACAGAATAGTTTTACCACCCTAGAACTTCCCCTATACTTCATCTATTCAATCCTTCTATCACCTAAAAACCTGCCAACTTCCAGTCTTATTGTAATTGCTATAGTTGCCTCCATCCAGAATGTCTTATAATTGGATTCATAGCTTAATATGTGGTACCTGTTTTTCTTGGGGAATAGGCCATTGTTTTGGAGAATTCCATGGGCATATTTCACAATGATTAGTCTTCTTCTCTCCTACCAGAGCTATAAGGGGATCTTTCCTGAATCTTTATTGTGAGAAATCAGTGAGACTCCTATAGGTAAAATCCAAGAAACTAATAGCCTTCTCCAAGACTGTGGCTCCCATATGTTTCTCATTCATATGCTGGTCTATATTCAACCTCTAAAAATTTGCCCAAATTAAGATTTACTGCTCCAACCGGTTTATGGCCCCAGTGACTTCTGATCCATATTTCAGAGAGGAAGTTTGGCTTGCAATTTCAGTTCACTATTGAGTACAAGAAGATGTTGATTTTTACTATGTTTAGATTTGTTCTATTATAAACACAGTAATGGCAACTCTAAGTTCTTTCCACATTGGAGTTCAAACTGGAAGTCCTTTTTGTATTTGTTTTTTCATTAAATAGGTTAATATCTTCTTAAATTTTTACTCTGCCTCTGCCTCTTTGACACCAGGATATACCCATTAATATTTTTTTATTATTTTGATTTTTTTAACATGCTTAGCATAATGCCGACATTCCCAAGGAGCCTAAATAAATTTCTCCATCCTTATGTCCTATACTTTCTTTTTGCCTTTCCTTTTGCTTGTACTTTTCTCTCATTCGATCACATTAGAAGTTTGTTCAAGGGCGCCTGGGTGGCTCAGTGGGTTAAAGCCTCTGCTTTTGGCTCAGGTCATGATCCCAGGGTCCTGGGATCAAGCCCCACATCAGGCTCTCTGCTCAGCAGGGAGCCTGCTTCCTCCTCTCTCTCTGCCTGCCGCTCTGCCTACTTGTGGTCTCTCTCTCTCTGTGTCAAATAAATAAATAAAATCTTAAAAAAAAAAAAAAGAAGGGGGAGCGGCAAGATGGCGGAGGAGTAGGAGACCGATTATCATCAGGTCCCAGGAATTCACCCACAGAGCTATCAAACCATTCTGAACACCTACAAATTCTACCGGAGATCGAAGAGAAGAAGAGCAGCAAGTCTAGGAACAGAAAATCGACCACTTTCTGGAAGGTAGGACGTGCGGAGAAGTGAATCTGCGGGGACGGGAAGANGAGAAGAAGAGCAGCAAGTCTAGGAACAGAAAATCGACCACTTTCTGGAAGGTAGGACGTGCGGAGAAGTGAATCTGCGGGGACGGGAAGATAGACCCCTGGGGGAGGGGCCGGCTGCCGGCGAGGGTGCGAGCAGCAGAGCACAGACTTGGAACTGTGAGAAGTCGGCTCCACTGAGGGACATCGCCCCAGAGACCAA
>LNAC01001358.1:384252-405068 GCA_002007465.1 Ailurus styani | reverse complement strand
CTGTTTGCATCCAGTGGCAGTGTTAAATTCTTGGGTAAGGGGATCCGCAGGTCTTTCACAGCCAGCACACATGGGCCGACGGCTGGCCTGTCCCCCAGGATCCCAGCAGTCCGCGTTCTGTCACAGCGGAACGGCTCCCCTGCTCGTCTTCCCGCTCCACGTACGCAGCCCACTCTGTCCGTCATGCAGCCTGGACTCCGAGTGCCCTGTGGGAGGTGCTGGAGGCCGGTCTTCAGTGGGGACGGGGTGTGACTGGCCAAGTCACAGCTTAAACCATGGCCAACACAGAACGGCACGGCCCCTCCCCGCCACTCGCTCCCACGCAGCCTCCAGCCACACCTGGGGCCCGGGTGGTGCTCCGCTCCATCCCACTGGCGCTCCGCCCCGCCAACCCTTCTTGGGGGGTGGGTGCCACACAGCCGCTTCTGAGCGACAGGAAGGACAGCGCTCAAGAAGCCAAGCCCTAATGACCGGCCAGGCACTGACCGCGCGTCCCGCCTAGATGTGCTGCGTGTCCAGGTGAATGCGCTCAAGCCCTCTTCTCCGGCATCTGGCTCTTGAGCTCACCTCTCCAATGCAATGCACGGTAGAGCAGTCAGGGCCGCCTCGTTCCCATCCTGTCTCAGGAATCCAAGTCAGCCCCGTTCCCATCCTGTCTCAGGAATCCAAGTCAGCCCCGACCATTCATTGCCACCCTGCTGGATACTTGTCACCCTTCATCACGTTCAATCCCTCTGCGATCACCTGAGACAGATCCTCATTCCCACGTTGATGGCGAAGATTAGATAAGGCTGGGCTCACCTCCTAAGTGCGGGCAGAGCTTTGAGGCCTCAATAGCTCAGACCCTCCCCACCTCACACCCAGGAGGACACATTCTCTTCTGCATTCAAAAAGGTAAATGCCAAATATGCAGAAAGGCTTTCTAATGCAACAGTAGTAACAGCATGGGCTTGGGTCTCTTCAACACTTGTACGCTTAATTCTAAATCTTCCAAGGGTGAAAAATGCGTTCTTACTTAAGAAAGATAGTTACCTTTCCAGTCAATTTATACAAATCAGCGAACCTAAACAAATAAAAAGTAGAGAATCCCAGCCCTGGTGGCTACACTGTTGAATTCTACTGAATTAAAAAATAACAACAGCGCTCTCAGAAACAGAGGAAGGGAAACCTGTTCTGTGAGGCCAGTTTCAACGTGATACCAAAGCCAGACAGTGTCATCACAAAAGATACCATGAAGCAAGATCCTTCAAGAAAATACAGACAGAAACCATTGACTAAGTGTCAGCAAATCAAATCCAGCAACACCAAGGATTAAGTACCATAGCTATGTGAAGACCAATAGATCTTACGCAAAATATTAACAGTGAAGGATAACAATAATGTGATGTCAATTCAGAAAAAGGAGTTGCCAGTAAGAAACTCTCGTTTGGGGGCGCCTGGGGGGCTCAGTTGTTAAGCGTCTGCCTTCGGCTCAGGTCAGGATCCCAGGGTCCTGGGATCGAGCCCCGCATGGGGCTCCCTGCTTGGGGGAAGCCTGCTCCTTCCTCTCCCACTCCCCCTACTTCTGTTCCCTCTCTTGCTGTGTCTCTCTCTGTCAAGTAAATAAATAAAATCTTAAAAAAAAAAAGAAACTTGTTCACGATAAAAAAATATTCTCAACAAATTAAAGTTAAGAATGAATTGAAAAGATCTTCATTCTGACAATGAACACCTACCTTGTTCATTAGAAATTAGAAATACAACATACTTCCTGGTGAAAGACTAAAGACTCTCCCTCTTATTCCTGGGAACAAGGCAAGGATGTACACACTCACTACTTTTATTTAGCATTGTACTAAATTTCCAGCCAGTGAAATAAAATAATAAAAAGGAATAGAGAATAGAAAGTTAAACTGTGTTGATCACAGACAACATAGTTCTAAAACAAAGCAAAAAGTACTGGTAATAGCTTTGCAAGAAGCAGTTAAAGAGCTCTCCAGTAAGCTCTGGGACATTTACCTTCAGTGTTACTCAGCAGACATCTGAAATCAGTTAAAAGTCCCCACCTGGCTTCAGGATCCTCTATGTGCCTCCAGCCATCTCCATAGCAAATCGCTTCAGCTATGGTCAAAGTCAAAATTTTTCAGTTGCCTTGGTTGACCTAGAAATGTTTTATGTAATTTGCTGTTATCTGCAATGGAAACAGTTGTTAAAAAATAAGTCTCTTTTGGGGCACCTGGGTGGCTCAGTCTGTTAAGCATCCGACTCTCAATTTCAGCTCAGGTCATGATCTCAGGATTGTCAGATAAAGCCTTGTGTCAGGCTCCTCCCCGGGCTTGCAACCTGCTTAAGATTCTCTCTCTCCCTCTCCCTTCGCCCTCCACTCTCTCTCTTTCTCTCTCTTCCTCTCAAAAAATCTCTTTTGACTTTGTCTTATTAAAAATATAGCAAGTTCAATCATGTTTCTATATTTGGCAAAAATTAAACTGAAGATAATTTAAGTATTCCACTAACAGTAGCATTAAAAATAAATTTAACAAAACTGGAGTAAAATCTATACATTGAAAGTTACAAATCATTGCTGAGAGAAATTGAAGACATTTAAAATAAATGGAAAGATGTATGATGTTCATGGATTGGATCACTCAGTATTGTTAAGATAGCATTTTTTCCCCAAACTAATATGTAAACTTAGTATATCCCTATTGAATTCCAGGAGGCTCTATTTTTTGTGGTTTTTATTTTTGTTTGTTTGTTTTTAAGGAAACCAACAAGCTGATCATAAAATGTGTATGGAAATTCAGAGGACCTGGAGTAGCCAGAGCAATTGTGAAAAGAGAACAAAATTGGAAGAATTATAGAACCTGACTTCAAAATTTACTAAAAACCTGCAGGAATCAGGACAGTGTTGGTCTAGTGTAAGGATAGACAAATAAGTCAATGGAATAGAATAAAAATTCCAGAAATAAACCTTCACATTTATGGACAATTGATCTTAAACAAAGGTGCCAAGGCAATCCTTTAGGGAGAAATGAAACTTTCAACAGATGGTATGGAAACAATTGGATAGCCATCTTGAAATAAAAGTAACTTAATACCATACTTGAACTATATAGATAACTCAAAACGGATCATACACCTAAATTTAAGAGGTAAAACTTCAACACTTCTAGAAGAAATTATAAATTGTGATTTTGTGTTAGGCAAAGTTTTCTTTGATATGATAATAAAAGCTCTATCTACTAAAGAAAAATATGGTATATGTAATTACTGTGAAATGTCAAATTAACACATCATCTTACATAGTTGTCTTTTCTGTACGTATGTGTGAGAATGCTTAAGGTCTACTCTCTTAGCAAATTTGATGTACAGTTGCCATGATGTACATGATCATAGGTTTATTTTTAAAAGCCTTCCTTTGGGTATATCTGTTAATGAACTTTTGATCCAGGAATTGTGCTCCTGAGAATGAAAATAGACTGCAGGCTTCCTGGATTCAATCCAGCTCTGCCTGTAACCTTGGGCAGGGAACCTCATTTGTCTGTGCTGGTTTCCTCATCTAAAGAGGGGCATTAAAATTATGTCCCTATAAGGATTTTGTAAATTTTATTTATTTTTTAAATTTTATTATTTTTATTCTATTTTCTCAGTGTTCCAAGATTCATTGTTTATGCACCACACCCAGTGTTCCATGCAATACGTACCCTCCTTACTACCCACCACCAGGCTCCCCCATCCCCCAGCCCCCTCCCTTCCAAAGGCCTCAGTTTGTTTCTCAGAGTCCACAGTCTCTCATGCTTCATCTCCCCTTCTGATGTACCCCAATTCACTTTTCCTTTCCTTCTCCTAATGTCCTCCATGTTATTCCTTATGCTCCACAAGTAAGTGAAACCATATGGTAATTGACTTTCTCTCTTGACTTATTTCACTCAGCATCATCTCCTCCAGTCCCATCCACTCTCAGTGTGAATGGCCTAAATGCTCCCATAAAACGGCACAGGGTTGCAGACTGGATAAAATGACAGGACCCGTGTCTGTCTACAAGAGACATATTTTGAACCTAAAGATAGATCCAGACTGAAAGTGAAGGGATGGAGAACCATCTTTCATGCCAATGGGCCTCAAAAGAAAGCTGGGGTCGTGATTCTCATATCAGATAAATTATATTTTAAGCTAAAGACGGTAGTCAGAGATACAGAAGGACACTACATCATTCTTAAAGGGTCTATCCACCAAGAAGATCTAACAATTGTAAATATTTATGCCCCCAACATGGGAGCAGCCAACTACCTAAGCCAACTGTTAATCAAAATAAAGAGTTATATTGATATGAATACATTAATTGTAGGGGATCTAAACATGCCACTCTCAGCAATAGGCAGATAATCTAGCAGAAACTCAACAAAGAAACAAGAGCTTTGAATGACACATTGGACCAGATGGACCTCATAAATATATACAGAACATTCCACCCAAGAATACTCATTCTTCTTGAGTCCACATGGAAATTTCTCCAGAATAGACCACATACTGGGTCACAAATCAGGGCTCAACTGGTACCAAAAGACTGAGATTATTCCCTGCATATTCTCAGACCACAATGCTTTGAAACTGGAACTCAACCACAAGAAGTTTGGAAGGAATTCAAACACTTGGAAGCTAAAGACCGTCTTGCTTAAGAATGTTGGATCAACCAGGAAATCAAGGAAGAGCTTAAACAATTCATGGAAACCAATGAGAATGAAGACACAGCGGTCCAAAACCTATGGAATACAACAAAGGTGGTCCTAAGGGGGAAATACATAGTCATCCAAGCCTCACTCAAAAAAATTGAAAAATCAAAAAAAAAAAAATTGAAAAATCCCAAATACACCAACTCTCTTTACACCTTAAAGAACTGAAAAATCAACAACAAATTAAACCAACCCCATGCACAAGAAGGGAAATAATTAAGATTAGACAGAAATCAATGAGTTAGAAACTAGAGATACAGTAGAACACAGCAATGAAACTAGAAGCTGGTTCTTTGAAAGAGTTAATAAGGTCAATAAACCACTGGCCAAACTAATCCAAAAGAAAAGAGAGAGGACCCAAATTAATAAAATTATGAACGAAAGGGGAGAGATCATGACTAACACCAAGGAAATAGAAACAATCATCAGAAATTATTGTAACAGTTATATGCCAATAAGTTAAGCAACCTAGAAGAAATGGATGCATTCCTGGAAACCTATAAACTTCCAAGACTGAAACAGGAAGAAATTGACAACAGGGATAGACCAATATCCAGTAATGAGATTGAAGCAGTGATCAAAAACCTCTCAAAAAACAAGAGCCCGGGACCTGACAGATTCCCTGGGGAATTCTACCAAACATTCAAAGAAGAAATAATACCTATTCTCCTGAAGCTGTTTCAAAAACCAGAAACAAAAGGAAAATTTCCAGACTCTTTCTATGAAGCCAGCATTACCTTGATCCCCAAACCAGGCAAAGACCCCATCAAAAAGGAGAATTTCAGACCAATATCCCTGATGAATATGGATGCCAAGACTCTTAACAAGATCCTAGCTAATAGGATCCAACAGTACATTAAAAAGATTATCCACCATTTCCAGGTGGGATTTATCCCTGGGATGCAAGAGCGGTTCAACATTCACAAATCAATCAATCTGATAGAACAAATCAATAAGAGAAGAGAAAAGAACCACATGGTCAGTCCTTTCAATTGACGCAGAAAAAACATTTGACAAAATACAGCATCTGTTCCTNTAGGAGCTGGTTCTTTGAAAGAATTAATAAGATTGATAAACCCCTGGCCAGACTTATCCAAAAGAAAAGAGAAAGGACCCAAATAAATAAAATCATGAATGAAAGAGGAGAGATCACAACCAACACCCAAGAAATACAATTGTAAGAACATATTATGAGCAACTATATGCCAAGAAATTAGACAATTTAGAAGAAATGGATACATTCCTAGAAAATATAAACTACCAAAACTGAACCAGGAAGAAATAGAAAACCTGAACAGACCCATAACCAGCAAGGAAATTGAAGCAGTAATCAAAAATCTCCCCCAAAACAAGAGCCTAGAGCCAGATGGCTTCCCAGGGGAATTTTACCAAACATTTAAAGAAGAATTAATACCTATTCTCCTGAAATTCCAGAAAGTAAAAATGAAAGGAAAACTTCCAAACTGATTTTATGAGGCAAACATTTCCTTGATCCCAAAAGCAGACAAAGACCCCATCCAAAAGAATTATAGACCAATATCTCTGATGAACATGGATGCAAAAATTCTCACCAAAATACTAGCTAATAGGATCCAACAGTACCTTAAACGGATTATTCACCACAATCAAGTGGGATTTATTCCTGGGCTACAAGGTTGGTTCAACATTTGCAAATCAATCAATGTCATACCCTACATTAATCAAAGAAAGAATGAGAACCATATGATATTCTCAATAGATGCCGGNATGCTGAAAAAGCATTTGACAAAGTACAGCATCCTTTCTTGATTAAAACTCTTCACAGTGTAGGCATAGGGGGCACATACCTCAATATCATCAAAGCCATCTATGAAAAATCCACAACGAATATCATTCTCAATGNTCTACGAAAAACCCACAGCGAATATCATTCTCAATGGAGAAAAACTGAGAGCTTTTCCCCTAAAGTCAGGAACACGGCAAGGCTGTCCACTATCACCACTGCTATTCAACATAGTACTAGAAGTCCTAGTCTCAGCAATCAGACAGCAAAAAGAAATAAAAGGCATCCAAATCTGCAAAGAAGAAGTCAAGCTCTCACTCTTTGTAGATGATATAATACTTTATGTGGAAAACCCAAAAGACTCCACCCCAAAACTGCTAGAACTCATACAGGAATTCAGTAAAGTGTCAGGATATAAAATCAACGCACAGAAATCAGTTGCATTTCTATACGCTAACAACAGGACAGAAGAAAGAGAAATGAAGGAGTCGATCCCATTTACAGTTACACCCCAAACCATAAGATACCTAGGAATAAACCTAACCAAAGAGGCAAAGAATCTATACTTCAAAAACTATAGAATACTCATGAAAGAAATTGAGGAAGACACAAAGAAATGGAAAAATGTTCTGTGCTCATGGATTGGAAGAACAAATATTGTGAAAATGTCTATGCTACCTAGAGCAATCTACACATTTAATGCAATCCCCATCAAAATACCAGCAATTTACTTCAAAGAAATGGAACAAATAATCCTAAAATTTGTATGGAACCAGAAAAGACCCCAAGTAGCCAGAGAAATGTTGAAAAAACCAAAGTTGGCACCACCACAATTCCAGACTTTAAGCTCTGTTACAAAGCTGTAATCATCAAGACAGTATGGCACTGGCACAAAAACAGACACATAGATCAATGGAACAGAACAGAGAGCCCAGAAATGGACACTAAACCCTATGGTCAACTAATCTTCAACAAAGCAGGAAAGAATGTCCAATGAAAAAAAGACAGTCTCTTCAAAAAACAGTGTTTAGAAAATTGGACAGCCACATGCAGAAGAATGAAACGTGACCATTTCCTTATGCCACACACAAAAATAGACTCAAAATGGATGAAAAACCTGAATGTGAGACAGGGATCCATCAAAATCTTTGAGGAGAACAGAGGCATCAACCTCTTCAACCTCAGCCACAGCAACTTCTTCTTAGAAACATCACCAAAGGCAAGGAAAGCAAAGGCAAAAATGAACTATTGGGATGAATTATATCAAAAAATGAACTATCTTTCATCAAGGTAGAAAGCTTTTGCACAGCAAAGGAAACCGTCAACAAAACCAAAAGACAATGAACAGAATGAGAGAAGATATTTGCAAATGACTTATCAAATAAAGGGCTTGTATCCAAAATCTTGAAAGAACTTCTCAAACTCAACATCCACAGATGTTGGATCCACAGAACAAATAACCCAGTCAAGAAATGAGCAGAAGACATGAACAGACATTTCTCCAAAGAAGACAACATTTCTCCAAATGGCCAACAGACAAAAGTACTCAACATCACTCGGCACCAGGGAAATGCAAATCAAAACCACAGTGAGATACCACCTCACACCGGTCAGAATGGCTCAAATTAACAAGTCAGGAAATGACAGATGTTGGCGAGGATGTGGAGAAANTGCGGAGAAAGGGGAACCCTCCTACACTGTTGGTGGGAATGCAAACTGGTGCAGCCACTCTGGAAAACAGTATGGAGATTCCTCAAAAAGTTGAAAATAGAGCTATCCTACAACCCAGCAATTGCACTACTGGGTATTTACCCTAAAGATAAAAAGGTAGTGATCCAAAGGGGCCCGTGCACCCGAATGTTTATAGCAGCAATGTCCACAATAGCCAAACTATGGAAAGAACCTAGATGTCCATCAACAGATGAATGGATAAAGAAGATGTGGTATATATATACAACAAAATACTCTGCAGCCATCAAAAAATGAAATCTTGCCATTTGCAGTGATGTAGTTGGAACTAGAGAGTATTATGCTAAGCAAAATAAGTCAATCAGAGAAAGAGAATAATCATATGATCTTTCTGATATGTGGAATTTGAGAAACAAAGCAGAGGATCATGTGGGAAGAGAGGAAAAAATGAAATGGAACGAAACCAGAGAGGGATACAAACCGTAAGAGACTGTTAATCTCAGGAAACAAACTGAGGGTTACTGGGGGGTGGGAGGGTTGGGGTGGGGTGGCTGGGTGATGGACATTGGGGAGGGTTTGTTCTATGGTGAGTGCTGCGAAAGGTGTAAGACTGATGACTCACAGACCTGAAACAAACAATATAGTATATGTTAATAAAATAAATGTGGGCAAAGCTTTATGCAGAGATGTTCACTATAACATTGTTTATAATAATGAAAAATCTGAAGCAATCAAAAAATCCAAAATCGGGCACCTGGGTGGCTCAGTTGGTTAAACGACTGCCTTTGGCTCAGCTCATGATCCTGGAGTCCTGGGATCGAATCCCACATTGCGCTCCCCACTCCATGGGGAGTCTGCTTCTCCCTCTAACCTTCTCCTCTCTCATGCTCTCTCTCACTCTCTCTCTCTCTCAAAATAATAAAAATCTTTTTAAAAAAATCCCAAATCAAGTGAATTATTAAGCAGAATAGGCTGAATATCCAACTTGGAAAGAGGATGCAGCCACTGAAGAGTCTGGCTATGAAAACAATATAGTAACTTTTTAAAAAAGATTTCATTACTTACTTGAGAGAGAGCGAGCCCGCACAGGAGGAGGGGAAGAGGACCAAACCGACTCCCCACCGAGCAGGGAGCCCGATCCCAGGGTCCTGAGATCGTGACCTGAGCTGAAGGCAGATGCTTCCCTGACTAAGCCACACAGGCTCCCCTATAATAAATTTTTTTTAATGCTTATGATATGATAAGTGGGGGAAAGCAGAATGAAGTTACATTTATGGCAAATTTGCAATTGTATAAAACAAAAACAAATCCTATAAATGGGGAAATAAAGATTGATGGGAAATGCTGAGATGCATTCGGTGATGGAACTCTGGGTAAGTTTTAGTTTTCTCTATTTTCCAAAGGGTTAAGTATATTCACATGATCCTTAGAGTAAAAATATATGAAATACTATTTCAAATTATTTTAAAATTTAAAAAGAAGGAAAAGAAAAAATGGTGCATTGGACTTCATCAAAATGTGGGCTTAGATTTGAACCAACTTAGGTGAAACGATGCTCCGCATCCTCCCAGATGTGGGAAAGCAGGTGTCAGCCGCAGGGGGAGGCCCCTGCCCCCACTAGAATGGCAGCGGCCTAAGGCTGTCAGCGCCGGTCAGCGCCGGTCACAGCTGGTCAGCAGTCGCCTCGGTCGCCGCGGACGCAGACGGTGGCCTCAGTGACAAGCCCAGGATCTCCCGGTCTGGAGGCTGGGAGTCTGAGGTCCAGGTGTGTCCAGGTTGGGTCCTTCCGAGGCCTCTGTCCTCCGCCCCCCGCCTGCTCGCGCGGCCCTTCCTCTGTGCCCCTCCATCCCCGCCGCCGCCCCGCACGCAGGGGTCCCCGGGGTCAGGGCCACCTGGTGACCTCACTCAGCGTGTCCCCTCCGTACAGCCCCCATGGCCAGTGCGGGCACACGCGGGGCGCCCGGAGGTCGGGGGTGGGCCGTGACGCGGGCGGGCATGGGATGGGGCGCTGTCCTGCGCGGACCCCTTCCCTCGACCCGAAACCAGCGACCGGTGACTTGGATTGAGTAAGCTCCCCGTCCCCACTCCTTGTTTCTCATGCCGCGCCTTGTCATTTACGCCCCGCAGGAGCCAGACAGCAAGCTGACGTCCCCCGCGCTCGGGTAAGTGTGCGTCCTGATGGTTCCTGGCCTGGGAACTAGCCGCGTGCGCGTCCGGCCGCCGATCCCGGGGGAGACGGGCTCCGCTGGAAGGCCACAGGGCGCTGGTCGTGGGCTGGAGGTCCAAGTTGTGTCCCCGCGGTCACAGGCGTGGACAGCCTCTCCGGCCGCTCACCGCACGGGCTATACTTGGAAAGTTAGGGTGCTGTCCCTTGGCCTCGTCCCTGGGGGCGTGAGCTGGCACGCGAGCCGCCGTCGGAGGACAAGGCCCTTGTCGTGTGTGCCGCGGCGCTGGGCTGAGTCGGGGCTTGTCCTTTGGCCCCTCCGTCGTCCTGGGGCTGCGAGGTCGGGGCCGCAGCCGCGCGCGCAGGCCCCCCGGGTGCATGGCCTTTCCACCCTCCATGCACGTGGCCCGGGACAGATGGTGGCCCCGTGTCCAGCACACGTTTTCAAGGGTAAGATCAGGCGCTGGGGAAACGTACAGACTCTGTCCCCACCACAGACCCGCGCAGCCAGGACAGGCCACCTCTCCTGGAATACTGAGTAACAGGAGGGGGTCCCAGCGCGAGTGTCAGCGAGGTCTGGGTGTCTTCGCACCCTGCCCCAGCCCGCCGCGCGCACGGGCTCCTTGGTCCGCAAGGGGACGGTTCTGTGAAACATTTTCCCGGCTGGTTGGGAGGTCTTGCACCCTGCATCCAGCGCCACTGAATGCAACTTAAAATACAGTTAAAAAGGACAAGGCATTTACTTGACTCTCACCCACCAAACTCACAGACACACAGGCCCCGCTCTGGCCCCCGCCCCCTGCCTGGCCCCCACCTGCTGAGCGGTGTATGGGAGAGGCGGCCCCCAGGGAAGTACCCCGCCCCTCCCCCTGCTGCCACGGCCCTGGCCCAGGCTCCTGGGGGGGCCTTGCTGGGGCACGGAGCGTACTGTGCTGATGGCGTCAGACGGCCATGCTAGGGACGCGGACAGGGATGAGGACCGGGTACGGGGTGGGTGGAGGGAGGGAGGCTGCTGTCTTACTCAGAAGAGAGAGCCACACGTGGTGCCCGTGTGAACTGGTCCAGGTTCCTGGGGTCCCTGAGACCCCCGGCTGGGAAGGGCGCCCGGCCTCATCCTGCACCGAGCTGGCTTCCTTCATTCCAACCCAGCAGCCCTGGCTCATGGGGCAACTAAAACACTCTTAGTCCTTTCTGGTTGCAGAAAATATTTCTGTGGTGACTTAACGGTTTGGATCCGGGTGGCGGGTTGGTCCTGGAGGACCCCCCCCTTCCGCTCCTTGGGCCTCACCTGCCATCGCAGGTGGGTCTCGCAGTTAGAGGCCAGGCCAGCGGAGAACACACCCACCCGGGGCCTCAGCGGGGCGCTCGTCATGGGCACGCGTTCTGGGAAACTGGGCAGGCCGTCATGCAGCTTCTCTTCCTGATGGTCCGACGGACCTACGGGTCTGTTTCTCTGTCGGGATGCTCTGTTCGCGGCCTGGGTGGAAGCCAGCCAGCCAGAACGAATGTGTGAATACGCAGGACCTGTCCCACAGACAAGGCTACTCCTGTCCAGCCGTAGAGGCTTCCACGCAGCAGAAAGCCAGCAGGTGCTTGGTTTTCGTTTTCTGCTGGCAGTGGAAGCACAAGGCGCTCCCCACGGGAGCCTCTGGCCTGACTCCCCCAGGCCCTCCGACAAGCCTCCCAGGCTCTGCCTGTTCCTGAGACCGCAGACGAGAGGGCACCCCAGCCGGGGGACGTGCTGCAGGGTCCCCGTGCGCTCCCCCCCAGAGCGAGGGCCCCCTTGGTAGCGTGTTTCCCCTTCCCGTCCCGCCCTAGCAGACCGAGGCGGAAGGTGCTCCTGTCGCTGTCCAAGTCCTCAGCTGTGAACTCCGCCACCACCACCACCACCACCACCGAGAGCGCCCTGTCGCTGGAGGTGAGCCAGCTCAGCTGCCGGGTAAGAGCCCGCCACAGGGTCTGGGTCCCCACACAGTCGGGGTCCGTGTCGTATTCTGGATGCTCATTGCGCTCGCACTCAGTGCTTCCCAGGCTCCAGGGGTGCTTCCCCAGCCAGGGGTGCCTGAGGCTCAGGACAATGCTCTTGAACCCTTGGCTTTGAGGACAGCAAGCCCCTTCCTGACCAAGGAAACTCAGACCCTGACCCTTGGATGGCCATGCATGGTCACTGAGTCCACACCCCAGACCAGTTTGGGGCCTCCTCCCCACTGCGGGGTCAGTCCAGAACCCACATCTGATCCTGCCACGCTGTGCACCCTGCTTCACACCAGGCCCACCTCTCTGTCGGTGACCCCGATGCCTATAGGTCTCAGCAGAGTGGTTAGAAAGGAATGTGCCCATTAAGGTGTCCTTGGACTTTGGGTTCATTCTGGTGTGCAGACGTTACTGGCTCCACACCCCAGAGTACGTTTCTTAACCCCCCCGAGTGCCTGGTCTCCAGGAGGAGGTTAGGGCATATGGCTGTCACTTCCCAGAGTGGGATGTGTGAGGACTCGGTGAGGGGCGGTGAGCACTGGTGCCCGGCGTCCAGCTTGACTGATGCTCAGTGAATTGTAGCTTCCCCCCCAACACCTTGTTTTAGACCTTGGTGCACATTAATCATAGCCCGTGTCTGGGACACAGACTCATCACTGATCTATGCATGACCCGCTTTCTGAATTTACTCTGTATTCTATCTTTGGTCTATCAGACGAAGCACCAACCAGCCAAGAAAAGGGAAGGTCCTGATGTGGTCTGCATCCGCGTATGCGGCCGGGGCCACACTCTTTGTTCTTGTGTTTTCCCCTTACTTCTGTGTTTCAAGATCATACCTATCCCTAGAAAATACATACGTGCAATTCATTGGTTCGTCTTTATTTCACAGAAAGGACAGTGTGTATGTGATGTTGGAATTTGGGGGAATCACCTTTTCACTTACTGCTTGGTAGTCTAGATGATGGTTCCCTGTCTGTGCAGCTGGGTTGTTTGCCTTCCGTCTGTGACTCTCTCTTCGCGCCCCACACTCGCTCGTCCCCTCCTCTGCGTGCGCTCAGGATGGACACTCCTGCGCGGGTCTCTGTAGTGAGGAGCAACTCTGCGGGATAAGGCCAGAGGCTTTTCTAGAGGGGTGCGTGGTTTGCACTCGCACAGAAGCGTGTATGAAACCCTGTTGGTCCGTGTCCTCCCAGCACCTGGGGCCACGAACCCGGTGGTGCAGCCGGTGGCTTCCTGTCCCTCCTGGCCTTGCCCCCGTGATGTGCATTACCCACATAAGTTTCCTCCCATGGGAAGTGCTTGCTCTTGTCCTTGGCCCATTTTTCTGTCGGGCTCTTTCTGCTTTTCTTATAGATTTGTTTGAATTCTTTATATATTCTTGATACAAACGCCCCGTTAGTGGGTGCATTGCAGAGAGAGGGCCACAGAGCAACTTGACTCCAAGCTTAGTTTAACCCGACGTGTGATGAGCCAGAGCCATACCTTTCAGTATACTCACACATACATATTATGATGATGCTTTCTGGTCTTGATTAACCGTTAACCCGAGCATCTAAAAGAGAGTCATCTGTACTCGCCAGTACAAGTTTTCAGCGTGGACTTTTGAGAGTTGAGTTCTCTGTGGTTCGCTGACGTGTTTGGGGTGAAGTAGGGATCCAGATCCATCCCTTCCACCTGGGTTTCTGTTGCTCCGGCTGTGCTCACTGGACATCACGTCGCCCTCTTTCCCTGCTGCTCTGTCTTCTGTGTGCTGCATGTGCCGTTTTCCGCACACCGCTCTCACTCCTGCCTCTCCTGTATGCCGCTGAATTCGCAGACTGCGCCATTTTTATGCCCTCCTTTCCTTCTTGTATTTTTTAGTTATCTTCCTACTGGGTACCTTGGAGATCACAATTAACATCTTAAACTTGTAAGAGTCCAGGTTGAATCATACCAACTTAATTTTAGTACCATACAAATCCTCTGACCCCGTACACCTCCATCCCTCTTCCTTTGTATCTCTGACGTCGTGGCTTACATTTGCACACACTGGGTGCCTACTGGGAAAGAGTTATGATTATTGTCTTATGCACATGTCTTTTAAATCGCAGAGAGAAGAAGAGGAGCTTCAAACCCCAAGTGCGACAGTCCTGGCTTATATACTAACCTGTGTCGTTATCTTTACCAGCTCTTTATTTCTTCTACTGTGGAAAGCTTCCGTTTTAGCCCCCAAAGCTCCCTTCAGTACTTCTAATCGGGAGGGTCTGTGGGTCATGAATTCTCTCAGCTTTTGTTTATCTAAGAATGTCTTAATTCCTCCTTTATCCTCAAAAGAACGTTTGGTTGGATTTAGAATTCTTGGTTGGCAGAGTTTACTTTCCTTACAGGACTTGAAATGTGCCCTCTGGCTTCCATGATTTCTGATGAGAAATCAGTGCTGATCTTACTGAGGATCCTTGTCCAAGACGAGCCACAGCTGTCTCGCTGCTTCCAGAATCCTCTCTGGGGTTCTGAAGATCTGGCAGTGCTGTGCCTCCTCGCTGGGAACCCTTCTGAGGTTTTCTTCCTTGGAGTTAGCTGAGCATCTTGGATGCGTACCTCCGTACTTTCCATCATGTTTGGGAAGCGTGTAGCCAGTGTTTCTTCAGATATTTTATTCTCTGCCCCCTCTCTTCTCCTTCTGGGCCTCAAGTCCACCAGGTCTGGTCCTGCTCCTTCATCCCATCCTCTCCCTGGTCCCCA
This sequence comes from Ailurus styani, assembly GCA_002007465.1. NCBI lineage: Eukaryota > Metazoa > Chordata > Mammalia > Carnivora > Ailuridae > Ailurus > Ailurus styani. Next base: position 390,046 of record LNAC01001358.1, on the reverse strand, counting down.
GATTGCATAATTTCAGTTGTCTTCGAGCTCACGGATCCTTTCTCCTCGTGTTCAAATGCAGTGACCTCCACGAGTGAATTTTTAATGTCACACTTTTCAGTGGTACAGTTTCTGTTTGGTTCCTTTCGTAATTCCTGTCTCTTTATCGACATACTTTTTGTTTATTCAGTATTTTCCTGATTTCCTTTCTTTCTTTACCTTGGCTCAAGGAGCATATTTAAGATATAGCTGGTTTAATGTTCTTGACTATTAGCTTCAATGTCTGCGCTTCCTCCAGGAGATTCTGTCACGTTCTTTTCTCCTTTGAATGGACCGTATTTTCCTATCTCTTTGTCTGTTTCATAGTTTTTTCTTGAGAACTGGATATTCTGATGCTATAATGTGGTGCATCTGGACCTCAGATTCTCCCACTGCTCAGGGATGGTAGGTTTTTGAACTATCAGATTGTGACTCTCCCAAACCGCTTTTGCAAAGTCTGGATTTCCTGTTGTGAAGTTTCTCTCATTATCTGTGTGGTCAGCCAGTGATTTCCTTGAAAGTCAGGCTGCAATTGGGGGAATAAATGTTCCAGTAGATGCCCCCGAAGGGGGTTTCTGCCGCCAAGGTGGCCAGGACAAGAGAGCCCCTGTGCCGGCCCCTCAGGGTGGGAGCAGACTGACCAGAAAGCACCACGCCTAAGTTCGGAGTGCGGAGTGCCTGCTGCGCCAGGAGCGGGGCTCTCCTCCGACAGCCACTGCAGGGCCGAGGGCAGGCGGTCCCCGGCTTGCACACACCGCTCACGTAGGGGGGACGGGTGATGTCCCTTCCCTGGTGCTGCACGTTGTCACGGTTCTGGTCTAGTTCTGGAGTCCGGGACAGTTGACCCTGATGGCTCCCCTGAGCATCATGGTTCCTTCCGAGGAGGACGCGCTTCCGGCGCCAGCTCTGTGTCCTCAGGTGAAGGGTACCGATGCTCGCGCTGACAGGCATCACCACCCTCCCCCAAATCTCTACCCCGTGGCCCTCCGCCAGTCCAGTGCCCAGCTCTCTGTCGGTTTGGCCTTCATTCCAAACCCGTGGTGTGCTTCCTTGTACTTTCAGTACTACCTCGGTCCCCTTGGCTCCCTGAGCCCTGCCCCCACCCCTTCCGGGATTGCTGCCCCCTCTGCAGGCGTCTTTGGTGGAGCCCCTGCTGTCACCTGTGGGCTGGGAAGTTCGATGGCACGGTCGCCCGCCTGGCTGTTCGGCCTGCGGCACCGCCAGTAACCCGTCTGAGCCCTGCCCCTGCTCAGCCCCTCCAGGTGGGTCCCCGGGGCCTCTCCACCTGACAGCGTGCTCCTCAAACGTGGGCTTCCCGCAGTCTGTCCCCATCCGCTGCTTCCTCTTCAGGGACACTCGTTCCTCATCTACAAGGGCTTCCCTTTAGTTTCCAAGAAAAGCTGTGTCTTTCCTCATCCACGCGTCAGTGGGTATCTCGACTGTAATTCTCAGGTGCTGGCTGGGGGAAGCACACTCCGGGTTTAGAAGTCGACCAGAAACCTCTGTACTTGGGGGTCTTTCAGAACCTCCGAAGGGACATTGTGCGCAGCCACAGTGCCCGGTCTCTGCCGCACGCAGCCAGCGTGTTAGGATGCGCGCCATCCCTGGCCCCTTAGCAAGACCCGTGCTCCCTGCTCCTACCTGCCAGCCCCCTGAGCGGGTGAGGAGTCGCCTGCTGGCCGGCCTGGCAGCCCCAGGACAGGGAATAAGCCGCCTGCTTTCGGGAGGTGGTGTGAAGATGCTCGGGGCTCCTGCGCTGCCAGGACTTCCCAGCAGCAAGCAGAGTTGTGACGGGAAGGCGCCAGGCGAGGGGTGGTCTGAGCTGTGTCCTTGTTGCCCCTTCCTCATGCTGGGGGTCCAACTGGGCGCCCTCAACCCCCGGGAGACCCTCCGGCTCATTAGGCAAAGCACCCCTGGTCTCCATCGTGATGCGCCCGCAGAGGGAGAAGCCACCCCCCACCCCGCGCGAGGTCGGGAGCCCCCGGAACAGAAGTGAGTGCTCCGGACCCAGGCGGCGGGGTGACAGGCCGCGTCCCGGAGCACGTGGGGGCAGAGCTGGGTTCCTTTGCCCCTCTGGCCACGCGACAAAGGCTGCACCCTCATTCCCTGCTGCTCCTCTGTCTGCAGGTCTCGAAGGGTCCACAGGAAGCGACAGGCCCGCCCGCTCGAGGAGAAGGCAAGACATCTCACAGTTCGGGTGCCGACACCTACCCAGGTCTGACTCTCTAGAGTTAAATATTCTCTACGGGAAAAAGGGAGAAATCACCAACGGGGGGTCAAGGGCTGGGACCCTGTGTCGTCCGTGACGCGGAGGCCAAGCCCGAGCTCGCGAGAGCGCCTGCAGACGGCGTCCCCACGCTGCCGCCCCTGCGGTGTGCGCCGCGGGCGGCAGGTCCACGCGGGCCGGAGCCCTAGCCAGGGCTCCCGCTGCCACCGCATCGGCAGACCCTCCCTCGCCCGGGCCCCGAACAGCCGCGGTGGCTGACGTACCGACAGGCGCGCAGAGCGAGGGCCCCGCGAGTCGGGGCGGCCCCGGAGGCTCCTGCCCGGCTGCCCGCTGTCTGCCCGCCGCTGTCCGCGACCCTTGCGGGGTGCTCCCCACACACGCCGCCTGCCCTAGGGAACCGCTCGCCACGGCAGCGCCTCCCTTCAGAGCCCCGAGTGCTGGGTCTTCAACACGCCCGTGGCGAGGAATCCGCGGCTCCGGCTTCTAGAAAAGGAGGCTGGGAGGGTGAGTTTGATGTGATTTCAGAGAGGACTCGAGTTGGATTTCAAGGATCATAAACAGGTGTTGCAAGTGACGGGGGCTGAGCCTCAGGTCCGGCCACCTGGTCGGACTGACACCTGGGGCGCGCAGCACAGGCGTGGGCGCCCGAGCAGTGCTGGCGAGCCGGGTCCTCGGCGGGGGACGGAGGCAGAGAGGAACCCAGAGGAAACCCCATGGCCTCGCTTCCCCGGAGAACTCGGTTTTCACGGCTTTCCAGGAGGGACAAGACGACCAAGCGCGGAGCACAGCCAGAATGGGAGGCCAAGAAGTTACCCCAGAAGACTGGGACCCCAAATGGCTACACCTGCATTGTGGTGGCGAGCCAGAAGGAAGCCCGCTCTCCACCCCCGTGGGACCCCAGAATCCTCGACCATCTCAAACGTCGGGGCAAGAGGAGCCGAGACTGTGTGTGCCGACGGCCTGGACGGGCAGTCTTTCCCCGAACTCCTCAGGCTGAGGGTTCGTTGGGAGCGACTCTGGACCCGTCATCGCAGGTGCCGGCAGGAGCAAGGAAGGAAGGAGCCCTTCTCCCCTGACACGGCCGCGCCCTCGGGAAAGCCAAGGCCACGGCGAGCCAGACCCACGAGGGCGCCGGGCTTGCGGGCCAGTCGCAAAGTAACTGCACTCATTGTTTCGGGCAACAAAAGGCAAAGTGAAAAACATCTGAAGAGAACAGAAAACTGTTGTCCAATTTTCGAGCGTATCTGAAAAAGAAGCACATAGAACTGAGGGCCACAGAAGACGTCAGTGAGGCCCAGCTGTTCGCGGACGGGTCTGCAGCCTGCCGTCCGGCAGCTGGGACCCGTGAGCTCAGACCACAGCCGGGGAGTCACCCGGCACACGAGGGCAGGCGCAGAGCGCGGAGGACCGTGAGCCGGGTGGAGCTGGGGCTGCACTGTGGCTGGGGTCCCGGGAGACGAAGGGGCGGCGTTCACGGAGGTGAGGCCAAGACCCCCATGGACACTGGAGTCTGATGCGTCCAGGACCGGCAAATAAGATTCTACATACGTCGTCGGTCAACAGCAAACAACAGAGACAAAGGACAGGCGTGTTTTTAAATATCCGGTGATACTGGACAGAGTCCCTTCCAGGGAAGATTGACCAACCTCACTCCTCCCAAGGGGAGCCTGCGGTGGGGGGCGGCCCCTGGGGCTGCCTTCCTGGCTGGTGTGCATCTTAGCGTGAAGCACAAGGAGGCATTGCCATGTCAGGAAGGAAGGCTAGAGAGTGAGGATGGACCATTTTCAGTAGTGTTTTAAAAGTGAGGTCCCCAGGAATAAATCGAACAAAAGACATGCAAGACTTGCAGAGACCAGGATAGAACTTAGGACGCTCGAGACACCCTAAGGAAGCAGACGCAGACCCGCCCTCTGGACGCCAGCTGGAGACGTGGCTTCTGGACCGTGTATGGGGTCGCCAAGGGTCGAGAATCGCCCAGAACCCTGAGAAGGGCCATTTGGAATGGCGAGCGGCGCCGCTTCTGTGAAGCTTGCTGATGAAAGACAGCGTGGCCCCGGGGCCTCAATTCCGCGGGCGGCGTGGAGACCTCTGGTGCCAGGAGCACGGCCGCGCACAGACACGAAGCTCCCGGCAGAGGCTGGGGCGGGTAGGCCTGGACCGATGCTGCTGGAAGGTTTGGTGCCACGTGGGAAAAGCACAAAAGAAATTAGAGCCCTTCCTCATACTCTTTACACAAATTGGTGTCACGTGGCCTAAAGCCGCGTGTGAGAAGGGACAGCTGTAAAAACTGGACGACAGCATGGGGTAGAAGCTTGATGTTCCCCCGGCATCTGAGGGTCTGTCACGTGAGACCGTCCGGAAGGCACTAACCGTATAGGAAGGTAGACGTAAGGCCACATGGAAATGAGGGCCTTCTGGATAGATCAGAGGTGGCGTCGAAAATGCAAAGTCACCCCAGACCCTGGAAACATGTTTGTAAGTCCCGCCTGTAACTGACAGAGGCCCAGTACCCAGAATCCACAAAGAACTGTGACCCCGTCAGAAAGAACAGTGGCCAGCCCAGAAGGGGCAGCGCACGGAAGAGGGGACCTGGAAGCCGGCAGGTGGGCCGGGTGCACAACTGTCCGGGCCATCGGGCCACTGCGGCCGCAGACCGCTCGTGGTGGCGCGATGTCCGGCACGGGCGCAGGACTCGGTCCCACCAGGCCCGGCGAGGCTGGGCCCAGGACGCGCACGCGGCCACACGGCTGGCCCGGCCCGGTGCCCGGCGGAGAGCGTTGCTGGTGGCGCCACCGAGATGCTCCGCACGGGAGGCCCCGCCAGGGATGCCAGGGACAGGACGAGGGCAGGCTCGGGGGAGGGGAGCCCCCGGCACCTGCGGGAACGGAGGGAGATCCGCCCACACGGTCGTCCGTGGGACACATGGGGGCCCCTGGCCCTGGGGTCCGCGTCTGGAATTCTCGTGGACGTGACCCCGTGCGCTCCCCACGCTCCCGCAGGCGGGATGCCTCTCACGGGAGATGCCCTGCGTGGGCACCCACGGTGCTTCCTGGCTGCGCAGCCCCTCACCGCGCGGCGGGGGCGAGCAGGAGGGGACCTTGCTGGGGAGGGGGTGCTGGTGCGGCTCTGTGTGCAGCCGGCCTGTGCAGAGCCGGCCCCGCCCCCCGCCCCCCGCCGGGCCAGGCAAAGGGCTGACACCGCTCCCCTGCACCCCCGGCCAGGCGAGCCCTCTGCTCACCTGCTCCTGGCCTTCACGGGGCTTCCTTTGCTCTGCAGGCGCCCCGGAGCCCACGCAGGAGCCCACGCCGGCCGAAGGCCCTACCGAGCGGCCCGCCTCCTTCGAGAGCCTGGCCTGGGAGTCAGAACTGTAGAAGCTCCTGCTGCTGTACTCGCTGCCGCGCGGCGGCCACAACCTGCTGCCCCAGGGGGACGCCCACCCAGGGAGCCCGCAGGCCCCGACCCACGCGGCCACGTCCGCCCACGAGCCGGGAGCGTGGTGGGCCGTCCAGGGCTTGGGCCATCTCCAGGACGGCCAGCCTCTGGAGGCGA
>LNAC01001358.1:361901-374395 GCA_002007465.1 Ailurus styani | reverse complement strand
GGGTCTGGGGCGCGCAGGGCGCGGGCGGACAGGTGCGGACAGGCCGCCCGGTGCAGCCCCTTCGGCCGCCGCCGCCCGCGCCCCTGCACGTCCACCGGCCGGCCCGCTGGCCGCCGCCGCGACAGGGCGGATCGGGCCCGAGAGGCTGCGAGGGGAGCCCGTATCCGGGCAGCGAATCCGGGAGCCCCGAGCGCACACCAGGGCCCCCGGGGTCCGAGCCGCGCTCCCGTGGGGCCTGCGTCACCTGCTCCCCCAGGCGGTGTCGGCGCACCAGCGCAAGGCCAGAAGCCTCCCGGAGGGTGTGTGTCCCTGGGCTCCCGGGACCGACAGACGCCTCCCCGCACGCCTCTGCGGAGCCGCCTCGGAAGGGGCCCGGGGAAGCCCTGTCTCCCGGGGTCTCGGGGACACAGGTGCGGCTGAGACCAGTAGCAAGAAAACCCACGGCCGCCACCCTGCTCGTGGGCATCCTGATAGGCCTTGTGTGGCTCGGTCGTCAGACGCCTTTTTGGGCGAGCCGGCTGTGCTGTCACCCATCTGCGCGTTCATTGGCTCGTCCCTCTGGCATTTACTGCGCGCTGCCGACGCGACCAGCTCCCGGGGCCACCGGCAGACTCCCCGCGGGCGAGCGCTCGGGGAGGACCCACTGGGGTTGCACAAGCCAGGCGGCCCCGGCTCCTGCGGGTGCGTGCTCAGGGCTGGGCGGGGACCCCGGGGGGACCGAGTGATGGGGGCGACAGCTTGGAACGGGCAGGAAATGGGGGTGGGGCCGTGAGCAGCGGCTTTGACGGGTGTGTTAAACTGGGTTCCGTGACCCGGACTCCAGTACCAGCGGCGGCTCGCGTCCCATGGTCCAGATCCCGGGCTCGGCGAGGGGGATGGGGGAGGGCTGCCGCTGGATGTTGCGCAGGGGCCGGGCGTGCTCCGGGCAGAGGCCCCGTGACTCGGGAGCCACCAAGCTGGAGGCCGTCGGGAGAGCGGCGTGAGGGCCGTCGGGGAGCGGTGCCGGCTGCCTGGCGCTGTGTGCTCGCCGTCCTGGTGCTTTGAGGTTGCAGCAAAGAGCTGTTGTAACCATAGACAAGCTTATAAATTCTCGTGGTGGAAACAGGCGAATCACAGGAGAGCCTTGCAGAGAAATTTAAATCATTCATCAGAGCCGGAGGCTTCGGAGCAGGCTTTCAGCGGCCAGACTGTGCCCTGGGCAGCGGAGCGCGGGCAGGAGAGGCCGAGAATTAAACGCTTCCTCGGGGAGGGGCGGCGCTGCCGGGGAGCCAGGCCTATTTATAGCCCGTGATGTTGCCGGTGAGGCAGGAGCAGCACGTACAGGGTGCCATCTGGGGATCTGGGGACTGTGGGGCGAGGGGCCCTGCTGCACCTTGAAGTGTCAGGTCCTCCTCGGCCTGGCCTGGCGCCCCGGGCTGGCACCGAGGGCCGTGTCCACCGGGGCCACCAACCCTGCGGCTGCCAGAATCGGCCTGAAGCAGCGGCCGACCGGGGAGGGCGGAGGCGGGCCTGGCTGGGGGCTCCAGCCGCCCGGCGCGGGGACACAGCCCTGGGGTCACGGCCCACAGCAGGCTCCGCAGCCCCCTTCAGAGGGGGAGCCCTGCGGCCTCTGAAAGTCAGTGCCTGCGAATGGCCGCGATCGGCCCCGGGGGCCCCGGGGGCAGGGCAGCCCCCCACGGGAGCCCGGCGGCCGAGTCCGGGTCTCGTCCGACCGGGGTCAGTGTGGCTGCGGGCGCCACTTCCCCCCGAACAGGGGCTCGCTGCGGCGGCTCCCTCCAGGGATGTGAGGCGCCTACGGGACTTCTCCGCCCGAGTCCAAGGTCGTCCCCGGAGTGTGAGAAGGGCCGGCTTTCTGACTCGTCTTCCCCGCCCTCACCCAGAGCCCGCACCTGCCCTCCCCGAGCACGTTCCCGCCACCGACCGTTTCTTCTTCGTGGTTGGGCCGATGGCGAGGAAAGACGGGCTTCTGCCTCTTCTCAAGCCTCGACGCTAAAACCACCTGGAGCCTTCTCCGCTCTCCTCCTGCTCCCGTGGTGCGGCACGGTCTCAGTCCCCGCGTGTGTCTCCGTGTCCCCGGCCTGTCTCCAGTATGTCTGTGTGTCCCCAGTATGTCTGTGTGTCTCCAGTATGTCTGTGGGTCCCCCGCTTGTCTCCGTGGGTCCCCCGCGTATCTCCGTGGGTCCCCAGCGTGTCTCCACGTGTCCCCAGAATGTCCCGGCGCGTCGCCAGTCTGTGCCCAGTATGTCTGTGTCTCTGATTTTCTGCATGAGTGCAGTGCTCCCCATGGGCTCCAGGTGACTTCCTGCCCTGGGCCACGTTTCCCCAGATCCCATCCTGTCACACCCGTGCGGCCGCCTGCCTGCCGAGCTCCCTGCAGGTGTCAGGGGAGCAGACGCGGCCTCTGCTGGGAAGCCGTCTCTGCGGTGGGGAGGCCCCACAGCTGCCGGCGCCCTCCAGTGACCCCGCATCAGCCTCACGCCCTGCGCCGCCCCACCTGCACCTGGGACGGGTCAGCCCGGCCGACAGGTCGTGGGGCGTGGGGTGTGGGCGTGGCCCCTGAGCTGACGTGACCGCGGGCACCCCTCGAGGCTGACCCTGCGTCCCTGGACTGCGAGCTGTCCGTGCAAGGCCCGTTCACGACCCGTCTCCATCCAGGTGCACACGCTGTGCTGCCGACCGTACGTGCTTCGCGGCTCCCGCGGCCCCGCAACCCCACTCTGGCCGTTTGGTGCCGGGCAGCGGACTGCCCCCAAACCAGGGGGTGAGACAGGGACCACGTTTGTTTTGCCCGTAGACCTGCCGCCCTGCAGGGCTTGGCGTGGACGGTGGTCTCCGTTCCCTGCCGGCGGCTGGGGGTCTGCTGGCCGGGCGGGACCGCCAGCACCAGGCTCCCCTGTGTCTGTGCAGGATCTCTCCAGAAGGTTCGCCCGCCCCAGGAGAGGCCCAGGGGAGCCAAGTCTCCATCGCGTGGCGTGTGCCGTGGTGGCGGCAGCTAGGACGGGCCCCCGGCTTGAGGCGGGGAGCCCGGGGCTGGGAGATGATTTCTTGGCGCTTCTGAGAAGCGGGTGTGCCGTCCCTGCCTCTGAGCCTGTGCCCCTCGGCCTTGGAGTTGCTGCGGCCGGAGGGCCCTCGTGGTCGGTGTCCGCCGGCCCCTGGCGGGCCTGCTCTTCCCAGGACCTTCCCTCGTGGGCGGCACGCCCGCAGAAGGGCCTGTCCGGCCCCGTTCCTCTTCCTTCCTGAGCCGAGCGGCCCTTCACGGATTCGGGGGCCGAGCCGGCATCGGCTGCGCCCGACGGGTCTCCTCTCAGGCCCCGCGCTCCTCTCCGCTGGGGATGTTTTCCGACGAGCAGAAGTTCTTGGTCTCTGGCTGGCGGCGTTGCCAAACCGTCTCCTTCCAGCACAGGGACCGTGAGGGTCGCCGCGAGCCCCTGAGGCCGCGGTCGGCCCGTCTCTGCGCGTCAGCTCTTCCTGCCGTTTCCTGAAGACGCGCAGCCCCGGTTCCCGCACAGCCGCCCCGTTGCACCCCTGCGTGCTGTCCCCAGCGGCCCCTCGGGGAGTCCTGTCCCTGCGCCGGAGGACGCCGTGTTCATTTCCGGAGGGTTCCATCCCGTCTCGCCGCCCGCGGAGCCGGTCTCGTTCTTGTCTCGAGAGCGCCGTGTGTCCACAGCCCTTCGCCCGGACGCCCCGACGTGACTGTTGTCAGAATTTGTATCTGGGTTAAATGAAAACCGCGGCTGAATTTGGGGACAGTGGGCGTCTATCTGTATTTAGATTCCCAGTCCCGTTGATGAGGTCATGACTCAGACCTTCTATTTCTTTCAGCGATGGATTCCCAGGGCCATGGCCTTGCACGTCCCTTATGAGATTTGTGCTCCTTCACGATGTTTTAAGTGGTTCCTTTCTAAATGCTGTTTCCCGCCGTCTTTGCTGCTGCACGGACGTGGGGTCGAGCCCCCTGCACGGCCGTGTGTCCGGAAGCCCCGCTCGGCCCACCCGTGGGGCCCCGTCTGCTCTGCAGGTGCCCGGCCTCGAAACTGCACACCTGCTCCTCTGCTCCCACCGCCGTCCGGTCTCTGCGGCCTTTCCCCGTCCCCTCGTCCTGACGCGGTGAACAGAGTACCTGCTCGGACTTGAGAAGAAGAGCTTGCAATAGTTCACTTGGAGTGTGATGATTTCTTTAGTTTTTTGCAGGCGACCCTTTATCTCAAAGGAAGGGTTTTTCCCTTTTCTTCTGATTTGCTGAGAGTCTGTGCGAAGAGCCGCTGCTGAATTCCACCCGAAGCTTTGCCTGTATTTATGGAGGTGCTGCAGGCACATTCCTGTCTGTCCGCGTGACAGGCGCGGGGATGGGTCCTCGTGAGTGACCCCGTGTTCCCGCGCAGCCCCGACTTGACTCTAGAGTGTGGACCCTTTTCATCTGTGAGCGGACTCTGCTGGCTGGTGTTTTGTTTAGCATCTTGAAGGAAAGGTTTTACATCTGTGGCCAGATTTTATATCTGTGGGTGGGAGCGGCCTGGGGTCCCCAGCGGGTTGGGGCCCGTGCCCCGCAGCCGCTCCGGCCGCAGCTGCCTCGCCCCTGCAGGAGAGCTGTGCGGGCTGGGCCCAGTGGCGCTGGCAGCGTCCCCTAAACCGGCGGGCTTGGGTGCCGCCACCCCTCCACCCAGGGCCTCCACCGCGGCCAGGACGGGCGTCCGACGACCGTTCCCCAGGGGGGGCCCATGCTCCAGGGCCCCGCCTGCCCCCCCCGGGCTCTCGGTGCCACTGCCGCCGGCCCCTCTCCTCCAGGGTGTCTCCCTGTGTGGGTCGCCCCTTCCACTCTGGCAGCCGTGGGGGGCTCTGGAGCGGTCGTGATACACAAGTTTATCCGGGCTCCGTCCCGGGGCCAGAAGCCCGAGGTCCAGGCGGGCAGGGCCAGCCATGCTCCGTCCAGTGGGTCCAGGGGAGGGTCCTTCCCTCCTCTTCCGCCCCTCGGTTCCAGAGGTTGCTCCCTGGGCCCGTGGCTCGGCCATCATGTGGCCTTGTGTGTGTCTCTCCTCGTCCAAGAACACGCGCCGGTGGGTTCAGGGCCCCCCAGCAAGTCCAGGCCTCACCAGGAGATCTTCAGCTTCCTGGCCTCTGCAAACAGGGTCACACTCACAGGCTCTGGGGGGAGGATGTGGACTTGCCTTTCGGGGGGTCACCATTCACCCCACCACGCAGCCCCTGCATAAGGAGCGTACCTGGCGTCCAGGTCCCGCAGGTGCTGGCCGGGCGGCACGCTGGGGGCCGGGCGGAGGCCTCAGCGGCCAGAAGCGCCCTCACTTCCGGCCCGGGTGCAACCCGTAGGGCACCTCCTGCAGGGTGGGCGCCTGTCTGGGGGTTCAACCCAAGCGCTGAGAGCAGAGTGTAAAGTGTGGGTCGCATGGCCCCTGCCTGGCCTTGTGCCAAGTGCCCTGTCGGGGCAGCGTCTTCGGAGAGCTTCTCTAGGAAGCGCGGCCCAGACGGAGAGCCGTGCGGATTCGGGTCTGGGGGCGGCTCTGGCGACCCCCCTGCTGGGAACCAGGAGGCCGTGGGCCCAGCCCGCTGCTCCGCGGTCCTTGGTTCGGAGGTCCTCTCCCGGGAGCGGGCCGTGCCGTGGCGCCCCCTCCAGCCGCGTCTTCCCTGGGGGCCCCCTCGTGGCCCCGCAGGCTTCGTTGTCTTAGCTCCACGCGCAGACACGCTCCGCTCCACACTCATGGCCGCCGGCGTCCTCGGACTGCCTGTGTGACTCGCCGAGGGAAACGGGGGCTCTGCCCGAGCAGGTGCCCCCGACGTCCCTGACGTCACGGTGACCAGAGAATGTCCTGCTGTCATGGGGAAGGGGGAGGCGACCCAGGGGCCGTCATGGTTGGGTGGATGGGGTTGAAGATGTCCTCACGCCGCCATAGCTCCAGCCTTCCTCGGTGTCCCTTACTGGAGAGACGCCTGCCCAGTGAGGATGTCTTTTGGACAGTGCACGTCCTGGGCCCCGTCCTGGCTGCCCGGCCCACAGTGCTGGTCATCCCTCGGCCTGTCTGCCCCGCCCAGCTGGAGAGCAGCTCCCAGGTCCAAGACGGGGGTCCCACAGTGACCTCGCAGGACAGCCAGGACAGGTGCCCGGGCCCTAGATGTTGGGCTGGCTGCTCCCAACTCCTGTTTGGTCTTCGGACCGGGAGCAGCGGAGTGGGTGGGCTTGACCCCTCGGGCAGCTCCTTGGGGCAGCCACGGCCTGGGCCTCTCAGGGATGCCTGGCTTCAGGGCCTGTCTAGGCCAGTGGCCTGAGGCGATGAGCCCTGGGACCTGAGTGTGTCCTGCTCACACAGCCTGGGTAGGGCCACCTCCTGTGTCGGGACTGCAAGGGGCCGTGCCGGGGCCTTGGGGCGGCGCTCTGCGCGCAGTGGGAGTCCTGCCTGTCCCGGGTGGCTCGTGGCGGTGGCTCGGGGCGGTGGCTCGTGGCTGTCGCTCAGGGCGGTGGCTCGAGGCCGTGGCTCGGGGCCGTGGCTCGCGGGGGTGCGCGGCTCACAATGGCCACTTTGTCTGCCCCTGGAAGGCTCTCACCGCCTGGAACGGCCCTCAGCTGGGACGAGTGGTCATTCTCATCGAGTGTCTGGGGCAGCCACGGACTGGGCAGCCACGTGATGATAAAAAGCGTGCGCCGTGGCCAGAGGGCCGTGTCGGCTCCAGTGCACTCGGAGACGGAGCTGAGGCCGCCGTGCGGGTTGGTACCGGGCGCCCCGCGGGGTCTGCAGGCTCCTGGTGGCTGTCGTTCCCTCAGGGGCGGCACCTAGACCCTGACGCCGGCCCGCGCACTGGTGGGAGTCCGTGGAACGGGGCGGTGAGCCCCGCGGGGCGTTCTGGAGCGCGCCGTCCCGAGAGCCCCGGTGCCCGGCCCCGCGGCGGCCCGCGCAGCCTGCCAGGGAAGGCCGGCGGCCAGGGAGGCCTCGCTCGTCCCCTGCGGGCTCATTCTCTTCCGTCTGCCCACTTCGTTCGCGGGCTCGGGGCGTCCCCGAGAGTCTGGCGGCATCCGGTAAGCCCCCCGCAGCCGGGGCCTCCTCGCGGGCGCCCTCGCTCAGCCCGGCCCGAGGCTCCTGCGCCCGCATGCTGAGCGAGCGTCCTCGGGTCAGTGGGCACGCGCCTTTGCAGGGCCCCCGAGGTTTCTGGCACAGAAACGGGGTCTCGGTCAGGACCCGGGCCTCGGGGGTCCACCGGTGGGCCCAGTGAGAGTCTGGGGGCTGCGGCCCCCACCGCCCCCTGGGCCAGGCGCAGGTGGAGGGATACGGGGGACATGGAGGGGACGGCCCCCGTGGGACCGAAGACCAGGACCCTGCTCAGGAGCTCAGGGAGAGCCCAAGACTTCTAGAAGCTTCCCTCGGATGCTCCTACCCCCAGGAGCCCTTTCCCCCTGCAGGGCCCGTGGTGCCCGTGGTGCCCGCAGCCTGTTTCTCAATCCAGCCTGCAGCACGGCGTGTCCCACACAGACTCCCGGGCGCCCAGAGGGGCTGGCGCTTCGCCTTGAGCGGAAGTTGTTAACCTTCCAGCTGGGGGCGGGCAGGGAGCTCAGAGGGGGCAGCTCCCAGGCAGCCCCGCGGGCTCTGAATCACGGTGCCGCGCCCACGTCGGGAGTTCTCCTGGCCCCGCTCACTCCCAGGACACCCCAGCCCGGTTAGCAAAGCGTAGCTGGCCTCTTCGGGGTTCCGGGTGGAATCCAGGTGCTGTGGCCGCGGGGTGTTTCCCGAGGACACTGGTTCTTGTCCCTCGCCTGCTGTCTGCCGCCTGGGCTCGTCCTGCCGGCAGACGACACAGGCTGCGTGGCCATGACAGGGCAGCGTCGGCCCCGTCAAGGACGCGGGTCCTGAGTTTCCGGGGGGCTGGAGGTGCAGGCTTGGGGCGGGGCCTGGGCATGGCCCCGGGGCCTCGGGGGCCGCAGAGCAGCGCCAGGGGCCGGTGGGCGGGGAGGAGGGGCCAGCGTTTCCCCAGAGGATCCCCGGGAGGCTGGTGGGTCCCGCCGCACCCACCGCCAGAGGTTCCCAGCCACAGGGGGCCAGAGGAGGGCTCCTGCAACAGCCGGGCGGGGGGACGGGGGCGGGTCCTGGGTGCGCTCTGTGCTTCCCTGTGGCCTGTCCAGGCTGCCGGCACGTGCGTCCTGCTGGCCCCCACCTTGACCCCGTCCGCTGCCATCCCTGCGCCCCGCCCCCCAGGGTATGTGCAGCTTATCTGCAGGGCCTGCTCACAGACACACCTGGCCCCGCTCACAGACACACATGGTCCCGCTCCTAAACACACCTGGTCGCGCTCCCAGAAACCTGGTCCCGCTCCCACGCACACCTGGCCCGCTCCCACGCACACCTGGCCCCGCTCCCACGCACACCTGGCCCCGCTCCCACGCACACCTGGCCCCGCTCCCAGACACACCTGGCCCCGCTCCCGCGCACACCTGGTCCGCTCCCAGACACACCTGGCCCCGCTCCCAGACACACCTGGCCCTGCTCCCACGCACACCTGGCCCCGCTCCCACGCACACCTGGTCCGCTCACAGGCACACCTGGTCCCGCTCCCACGCACACCTGGTCCGCTCACAGGCACACCTGGTCCCGCTCTCACGCACACCTGGTCCTGCTCACAGACACACCTGGCCCCACTCACAGACACACCTGGTCCCGCTCCCAGACACACCTGGCCCCGCTCCTGCACACACCTGGTCCCACTAACAGACACACCTGGCCCCGCTCCTGCGCACACCTGGTCCCACTAACAGACACACCTGGCCCCGCTCCCACGCACACCCGGTCCCACTAACAGACACACCTGGCCCCGCTCCCATGCACACCTGGTCCCGCTCCTGCGCACACCTGGTCCCGCTCACAGAAACCTGGCCCCGCTCCCACGCACACCTGGTCCCGCTCCCACGCACACCTGGCTCCGCTCACAGAAACCTGGCCCCGCTCCCACGCATGCCCGGCCCCACTCCCACGCACGCCCGGTCCCGCTCCCAGACACACCTGGCCCCGCTCACACGCACACCTGGCCCCGCTCCCAGACACACCTGGTCCCGCTCACACGCACACCTGGTCCACTCACATGCACGCCTGGTCCCACTGACACGCAAGCCTGGTCCCACTCAGACACACCTGGCCCGCTCACATGCACCTGGTCCCGCTCCCATGCACACCTGGTCCCACTCACAAGCACACCTGGTGCCACTCCCAGACACACCTGGCCACGCTCATACACACATCTGGCTGCTCTCACAGACACACCTGGTGCCACTCCCAGACACACCTGGTCCTTCTCACATGCACACCTAGCCCCGCTCACGTGCACACCTGGTCCCGCTCCCAGACACACCTGGTCCCGTTCACACACACACCTGGCTCCTCTCCCAGACATACCTAGCCCTACTCACATGCACACCTGATCGCACTCACACACACACCTGGCCCCGCTCACACGCACACCTGGTCCCGCTCCCAGACACACCTGGTCCCGTTCACACACACACCTGGCTCCTCTCCCAGACATACCTAGCCCTACTCACATGCACACCTGATCGCACTCACACACACACCTGGTCCCGCTCACACGCACACCTGGTCCACTCACATGCACGCCTGGTCCCACTGACACGCAAGCCTGGTCCCACTCAGACACACCTGGCCCGCTCACATGCACCTGGTCCCGCTCCCATGCACACCTGGTCCCACTCACAAGCACACCTGGTGCCACTCCCAGACACACCTGGCCACGCTCATACACACATCTGGCTGCTCTCACAGACACACCTGGTGCCACTCCCAGACACACCTGGTCCTTCTCACATGCACACCTAGCCCCGCTCACGTGCACACCTGGTCCCGCTCCCAGACACACCTGGTCCCGTTCACACACACACCTGGCTCCTCTCCCAGACACACCTGGTGCGACTCACAGACACCTGGTTCTGCTCACACACACCTGATCGCACTCACACACACACCTGGTCCCGCTCACACGCACACCTGGCCCCGCTCACACGCACACCTGGCCCTGTTGCAGGCACATCACTAACAGGGATTTCCGGTGCTCCTGGTCGGGGCTCTGTGTGCTAATGTCCATGTGGTGGCTGATAGTGGCTTTCAAGGTCTGTCCTGTGTCACCTTTCCTGTAAGTTTAGTGTCAGGGGGTGGTCAAGGCTTAAGGAGGTTGTCAGGGGGAGTCATTCTGAAATGGAAGCCAGTTCATTTTGTAAATAGGGCCCATGGCTCCTCTGGGGCCTAGATGCCCCCGGAGGGGTTTTGGGCCGGGGAGACCACATGGTGTCTGAGAGGCAGCCTTTCCTGCTGGGGGTTAGTCCCTAAGTCCGGTGGACGCTGCAGGTCAGGCCTGTCCAGGTCTGCGTGGGGCTGCGGGCAGGGGCGGCCCTCTGGGCCCTCCTCCCAGCCTGCTCTGTAATTCCACCTTGGCAGGGCCTCTCAAAGAAGGCAGGGCCCTTCTTTGAAAATGCAAATCCAGTAACACTGTCTGTCCCCACACCGAGTGTGGGTGCCTTATCAGTTCCCTGCTCCTGACCCCCCTGGCCGAGGGGGAAGGGCTCACGGAGACTCTCGGTGAGCTGCCCTGGCTCCTCCCCCCCCCCTGCTCTTCTCCAGGGCCTCTGTCTCCCCCTACCGCTACGCCGCCCTGCTGCCTGGGACCCCTGCGCCCAGCAGCAGAAGGGGCCCGAGGGAGCTCTGCCGGCCTGCTGTGGGCCTGATGCCCACGAGGCTCGGGGCACTGTCTGGACGCGTCTCCTGGCCTTTGTGCACCACGGACCCCAGCTCTGCCCTCCCTTCCTCCTCCCTCTCCACCCCCCCAAATTCATACCCATCCCAGGAAAGCAGGTGAATGAGACCAAGGAGAGAGACGCCAGGGATTCACAGGCTGTGGGGGGTTGTGGGCATCGGAGCTCCTGCGGTTTCCCGAGCTGCTGGAAATGCTCACGTTGAGGGGGGAGGGCGGGACACTCGGACTGCCCGGTCTGTGGCCAGCCAGAATGATCCCCGGTCACCCCTGGTCACACGGATGGGCCCCTCCACTCCCCCTGCGGGCTGATCTGGCTCTCCTGGGCTCCGGGGTGACAGGGAGGCCCGTGCCCGCGGGGAAGGCCTTCCTGTGGGGACAGGCTGCCGTCCCAGGTTCAGGAGGGCCTCTCTGGACAGCTCCGTGTTCCAGCAGCCCTCTGCGGGAGCCCTCAGCTTTTTTAAAAACTAGTTTTATCATTATTACCTCCTTTTAGAAATAGCACCCGGATTTATCAAAGGCTCGGGAAGAACGCACAGGATGTGAGCCCTCCCACCTCAGCCCCAAGAAGCTCCTGTTTCCGATAAAGAAATGGTGTCAGTGACAACACAGGAGACGACTGGGTGCCACCCGGCCTTTGTCCTGGGTCTCTGGGAGGGCTGGCACTCCCTGTCCCCAGGCGGACGGGCGTGCGTGTGGGCGCCACTCTCCTCCTGCTGGCGGTGCCCCGTCCGCACGGGTCCAGGTCTTCTCACCAGTGGCTGCACTTTTGCCCCTGGAGGCGGGGGCACGGCTGGGCCACGGGGGGCCCTGGAGATCGTTCGGTCCAGTGGCTGAGCTGCGCGGGCTCTGCTGACGGTGGGAGCTGGCGTGATCGCCGTCTGCACGGCCACCCGCAGCCCCGGCGCCAGGCCCGGCTTCCTCTGCGCAAGCCGGTGCCGAGAGCTCAGGTTCGGAGCGGGGAGGGCTGGGGTGGCCCCGTGGACTGCGGACTCGTGCGTGTGCCTGCTGTCCCCGCGCTGCTGTCTGTCCGGATTCTGCCCTAGCCCGGGGCTGGTCCCCCGTGCTGGGCCCCCCGAGGCATGGACGGCCGCCCACAGCTCCTCCGGGAGGCGGCTTCTGGGGACTCAGCCGCACACCTTCCGGGGCTTGGCAGTCTCGGGCCGCTGCCCGGGCCACCGGCTGGGACACGGGGGAGGGGCCACGTAGCCTGTGTGGTCCCCAGGGACCCACCCGGCTTTGGGAGTCCATTGCCCCCGAAGCCAGAGACTCCCGGGCAGGTGAGGGCAGGCTCGTCTGCGGTCCTGCCGGGGCCTCACGGCTGGCCTCCCTTGCACGTGCGGTCCCCACCCTGTGCCCCCCTGAGGTGGCGGCGAGCGCTTCTGGGTCCCCCTTCCCATCACGTGGTGGGTGCCCCAGGGAGGGTGTCGTCCCAGGGAGGGCTCAGCGATCCGATGGCTGGCAGGGGAGCGACAGGAACGGGCCTGGGCCCCGGGTGGCTGGGCTGTCGTGCGGGGCTTCGGCTGTTCGGGACAGCCCTCGGCCCGACAGCGGGGTGGCCGGCAGGGCCAGTGCCGGGGCCCGTGCCGGGAGGGCGACACACGGGCCCCTGGCGGCCCTGCCCGAGGGCCGCTGCCACGCCGCGGCTGCCCACGCGGACACACGCGGCCCGGCACACGCGTGGTGAGCCCTCCCTCCCCTTCCTCCTCCTCCTGCAGCACCATGGCCGACGGCAAGGCCAA
>LNAC01001358.1:316892-353439 GCA_002007465.1 Ailurus styani | reverse complement strand
TAAGAAGCGTGTTGGTTGTCAGGACGGCGCGGGGGATCGGGACCGCCCCACTGCTGCCCGTCCGCCCTGCCGTCGCGGCTCCGGCTCCGGAGGGCCCGCCGGCTGAAGCTGCCCTCGCAGGCGCTCTGCCCCCGGAGCGGGCGTCCTCGGCCCGGGCCGGCCCCGCACTTGGGGCCCCAGGGCTGTGGGTCCACGTGGCTGCTCCCTCTTCACGGCACGCGGCGCCTCCTCGGTGGTTCAGCCTCCGCAGGGAGAGCGCCCGGGCCTCTCCCACCCCCTGCGAGGGCAGAAGGCCACGCAGCGGCCAGGCCGGGCGAGGGCCCCGAGGCCCACGGCATGCACCAAATTTGGTTTCTCCGTGAGGCCGGACAGGGGCAGAGGACGGGGGCTCCTGTCGCGGTGGCCTCACAGGGACATGTCCCTGTGCGCAAGTGCAGCCAAGCCCAGCGAGTGGCTGCTGGGCTGTGCGTCCCGGCACCGGTCCCGGGACGAGCGCGGCAGCCGTGGGGAGGGCCTGGGGGGCCCGTCCGCCCCGCCTCGGCTGCAGTACAGAGCAGCAGCGCGGCCACACAGGCCGACGGCCACTGCTGGAGCTGGGACGTCCCCGCTCTGCACAGGGGACCTTGGCACCCGCGCTCCCACGCAGCACGGCCCCTCCACCAGGCTCCTCACTCGTGGGCCTCCCCTCAGACCCCCGGCAGGGCCTCAGCCCGGGGCTGGCCGTGGCCTTGCCAGCAGCTTCCTTCCGGGGACCCGGGACTTGCCAGTGCGTTCAAGAGGAAGACACGACAGACCGTAGGCTCTGAGTCACTTGCAAAACCCAGTTGCGCCGCTGTCCGCTTTCGGCCTTGGGGAATCCTGAGCTGCCTGGCCAGGCCTCCACTCTGTGGCGGGGAGGGCAGGAAAACAGAGGACCGAGTGCCGGGGGAAGGGAGAAGCAGGCAGGACGCGGGACCCCCCCACCGCCGCGCCCCTCCCTCCTCCCCCAGGCTGGACCCTTGTGACGACCGGAGGCGAGAGGAGAGGTGGGAAAGGCACCTGAAGTCACCTGGGAGCGCACGCGCTTCTGGACAACAACCACATCACAAACCGGAAAGCTCTGTGTCCAAGGCCGAAGAGTGTCCTCCGCGGGTACGGAGCAGGCCTCCCCTCCAGCGTGGGGCTCCTCCTCCTGCCCGTCAACAGCCGGGTCCCCACTGGCACGGCCGATGACGCGGCACGGATGCGGGAACCCAGCAGGACCTCGGCCCGCACAGCGCGCGCGCCCGGCGGTGAGCGAAGGGAGGGGGGTCCCCGTGCCACTGCCCGTAGAGGGAGCGGATGTCCCCCTGGCCTTTCTCGGCCCCCCTCACCCCCAGAAGACTCTCTCCTGTCCCAGAGCGGAGTCTCCAGGCAAAAACTCCCTGGGAGACTGGGTCTAAACAAGAGAAATCCCACAGTGGCCCCTGGGGGACCCTGCCACGGCGCTCTCCCCACAGCGAGCCCCCATTCTACAGCAGAAACCAGCGCCGCGGCCTAGTGGAGCCCAGTGGCTTGACAGCAAACCAACGGCTCACCTCTGACGAACATTCCCGAATGTGTTCCTGACCGTTCCAGTGGCACATTCCCTTTGGGCCTGAGTGAGAACCAAGTGCACGCACCTGGCTCCCCTTGCTGGGCCCCCCATTCCACAGCACCGCGGCCCAGCTGGCCACACAGGCACTGGGGTCTCCACCGGGCCCCCCTGCCCGTCCCGACCCCTGGCTGCTGAGATCGCCCCCTACCCCAGGCGGAGCCCCCCCATCAGGCAGGAGGGAGAGGCGGCAAAGACTCCGTCCCGAGGCTTCAGCGGTCACTATTCCGCCGGCTCGAAGTCATTGGCTCCGTCCGTCCCTGCACCTGCGTGGCCCTGGCGCACAGCAGGCATGCCTGGGCCGCACTGCACAGACAGCGCACGCGCATGCACCCCTGTCGGGGTCCAAGTGGTGAGGACACACGGGCAGGGTGTGCGTCTTCGCCGCATGTTTTTATGCTTCTACTAACCTTGGCTCCCTAGAAACCCCACGTCCATCTGTGAAGAGAGCAGGAGACAGGGCACGTTCTGTCCGGGAGGCCGGGCCGCCCTGCGCGCCAGGAGGCTCAGCACACCGAGGACTGACTGACTGCTATTTAACGTGCTAGGGTAGGCGACGAGGCAGTGGTCAGTAACACAGTTAGTTTGGCCAAAATGAAGTTCAAATCACGTACGTTTGGAATGCTGTAGCAAAAGGTATATATTTATACTGGAGTATTTTCACACCTCTAACATCCTCAGTCCCAAGTTTGAGACAGATGAAATCTTATCAGATGCGAGAAGCCAGGGGACAGGGACTCAGAGACGGCGCGCTGGCACCGAGCCCGGTCTGTGCTGCTCCGTCTGCGCGTCCCCGCGGTCGGAGCCCAGCGCAGGCCACGGGCACCACTCTGACTGTGCGGGGGACAGGGGCTGCGGCGGCGGGCAGAGGCTCGTGCCCCCGCCCCAGGCGGCTCCTGGGAATAGTTTCCTGGCCCCCGGCCACCCCTGTGCTCAGGCACGGTCTGTGGCTGCTTCTGCGCCACGCCAAGTGGTGGGGAGGAGACCCAACATTTTCACCATCTGGCCCTTGATGGGGAAAGTGTGTGCTGGCCCTGCCCCGGGGACCCAGCCCAGCTCCCGTCCTGCCACACGGGACGCCCCCGTTGTCACCTGTCCCTTGCAGGCCAGGTTGGCAGTTCAGCTGTACTGTGAAGTTACCAATAGGCTAGAATGTCCTTCAAACACTGACCCCGAGTAGCTCCCCACCACTGATTTACTACTGAACACTTGGCGGAACTAGGTGGTTCAGGGTGTGGCCCTTGTCCACGGGCGTGTGGAGTGCGTGGCCCTGGGTGGGGCCGGGCAGTGGTCACCCTGACCTTTGAGATGCTTTCTCTCTCCCTTTAGACTCTGGAAAAACCAAACCAAGCCAAACAACAAAGGGAACCCGCACAACTTAAGAGAAACTTGAATGGGATCGTATACTACTAGTTTGTACTAAGTTTTTTTCAGGAAAGGGAAATAAATTTATATATATATGCAATATATTTTTACACTGTTTTGTTACCATTAGGGAGTTCTGAGTGTATCACTTTATCGGTGTGATGGTAAAGTAGCGTCGCCGTCTTGGGGGTCCTGACTCCGAAAGGCGCGTCGGCGGGCATCCAAGAGCACACTCACCAGGAACGTCTGTGGCGCCCGGGTGGCCTTCCTCTCCCTCCCCAGAGCGAGGCTAGGTGCCACCTGTCAGAGCTGCTGTCAAGGCCTGGCTTGCAAACCTTTAGTGAAACAGCCCCTGTCTGTCTGCATACTTCTCCTCCTGTGTTCGCTGTTGTTAACATTGTGTGTCAAATTGGTAAAGTGATAAATAAAAGTGTTGAAATGTGGATCTCTGTTGTCTCAGGTGCTCTTTGGCAGCAGCCACCCCCAGGGCACTGACCTGGGACACGGAAGGGCCCTGGGAGGGGCGGGGTCTGATCCAGCAGGGGTGGGGCCCGGAGCAGGGAGGCAGGACACGACGCAACGACAGGCAGCCACAGCAGCCCCGGAGACAGGAATGAGGGCCTCAGATCAGTGACCGTTTTCAGAAATGACGATAAAGGCGTTCTAAGAGCATACCGGAATTTCCAGCCGTAGGCATTAGAAGAAATTCTAAGTGCAGAAGGAACAGGACCACACATGGAATGTCTGGAGGGAAGTGGCGCAAAGAATAAACAGTGAATACAGATAAACAGTGTAAATAAGTGCTTTCTGTGGGAATAAAGAGTTCACTGCAACACTGGACAAGCACCCCACGCAGGCCCAAGGGGGTGGCCTGGGAGGGGCGCGCTCCGGACGCTCCCAGGGGAGAGCAGCGGTCCTCAGCCATGGGCGCCTGGCGCCGTGACGAGGCACTGCAGGGCACGGTGCGGAAAATCCCCTGAAAACAGCGACAGCAGAGAGGGAGGCAGTCGCAGAAGAAACAGAGTAACACACATCTCTGGATGACGGCAGCTGATCCAGCAGGAGAAGGAGAAAAATGACCAAGTGATGTTTTAAAGCCAAACGTGTCCATGATTTCAGCGGAAGATGCGAAGGGACAGAAGCTGCAGTGCAGGAAAGGAAGGAGGAGGACACGTGGCCGAGCAGCAGGGACACCGGCCAGGGGGCAGGAGGACGCCGGAGCAGGACGCGCACGGAGCCTGGCTGGCGCCACAGGAGCCCTGCAGCCGGCCCTCGTGTCCCGCCGCGCCGTCCCCGGCCGGGGCCGCCCCGCTGTGTCCCTGGCTCCAGAGCCGAGGCAGAGCCCTCTCGCGCCTGCACCCCTTCCCTGAATGGTTAAGGTCTTGCTTAAGGGACGAGTGCCCAGTACTTCGGCCCCAGGGAAAGGACCCCAAATGCTGAAGCTATGAAAATGTCATGACAAGACTGCTATGCCAAAGAGTTTGAAAATTAGGCATTATGAACAAAACCCTAGAGATAGAGATCTGATGAAAACTCAAGAAGAAATGGGACGCCTGCACTGTCCTGACTCAGGTCAGTAACCACTGAGTAGAAAAGCCCCAAACCTCAGTGGCTGGACACAGCGGGGTCTAGGTCTTCCTCAGACGGGGTCTGGCGAGCGTCAAGGGGGGGGGTCTCTTCCAACAGGCAGAGACAGGCCTGCTGGCCTGCGACACCGGCAAGGCCACCGAGGGGAGGGAGGCCTCCCGTGGCCTGGCAGCTCGTCTCTGTCCCACTCAGAACAAGTCGCCCAGGCTCAGACCAGCTGTGCCGGGGGAGCTGGCCAGCGGAGGGAGCAGATGGGTGCTCTGGGGCGACAGGCTCTGCCACAGCCTTTAACCATGAATCAGATCGAACCAACAGTCCAAGACTTCCCACAAAGAAAATTCCAGGCACAACTGACTTCCTCAGCAAGTCCCACCAAACACTCCGAGGAGACGTAATGACGAGCCGTCCTAGACTCTCCTAGAGAGCCGGGAAGGACGCACAGCCCAGCGCTTCTCCTGGGGACAGGGCGCTGGCACAGAGCCGGAAGACGACGGCAGCAGAAAGGACAACCCCAGGACACAGAGCTCGTCCGCGCTGTCGGGGCCCACAGCCCCGCAGAGCTCGCCGCGCCAGGTCGGTGCTCGGAGCTGACGGTGGCCGTCCCCTCCTCCTCACAGCACCCTCGGGACAGGCACCAGTATGTCCTCGCTCTACACACGAGGACGGGGAGACCCAGAGAATTTAGAGAATGAAAAGTCAGACACAGTGGTGTGCCCACAATATAAAATCCTATACAAAATATTAACCAAATCCAACAGTAAGTCTGCAAGGGAAAACTCATCATTACTACACTGTGCTTAACCCAGAAGTTTAAGATTCTTTTTATATTTGCAAATTACTGTAATTCACCACACTAACCAAAAAAAGAAGAAAAATCGTACGGTCATCTCAACGGCCGCAGAAAAAAGTATCTGATAAAATTCATCCATTCACGATAAAAACACCCTAGCAGATGAGCAGTCGGAGGGGCGCCATTAACCATCTACAGAAGCACTACAGGTCACAGCCCCTCGAGCACAGGAAAGTGCTGAAAACACAGGCCCACAGACACTAACACGCTTCCAACGGAGTGGAGCATCAGTGGGACCGCGGTGGGGGAGCCATCTGCTGTCGCCTCCAGTGACGGCAGGAGTTAGGTGAAACATCAATCAACAGGACACAAAAAGTTAGTAAGAAAGAACCAAATGGAATTTTAGAACTAAAAACACATGTAATTTCTGGAATTAGAAATCTACTATGTTTATAGGCCTAACCGCAGATCAGGCCAGTAGAAATGACCCAAATTGAAGCCAGGAACCAAAGATGGGAAAAAAGACCTGAGTCTGGGGATGCATGGGGACTCCACAAGTGGCCTGGCTGAGAGTCACTGGGGTCCCGGGAGGGAGGGAGGGAGGGAGGGAGACTGGGTCGAATAACAATTTTGGAGAAACAGTGGCCAAAACTTCTCCCCATTTGATGAAAACGATAAACTCACAGGTCTAAGAAGCTCAATGAAACCCAAGAAGAGAAACATAAAGTAATAACATGGTGACCATTCTTAACAAGCTTAAAATAGATTACTGTTAAAATCTTTTAAATAAATTAAAAAAAGATCTGGTGATGAAAGCAAGCCCGGCCGCACACAAAACCGCATCTGGTGTGCCGTATCTTCCTGCTGAGTTACGGAGAGTGGCGCTGAAGGACACAGCCGTGACCAGACAGGGAGGGGGCTGGGGAGGCCACCTTCCAGAGACCCGTGGGAGCCCCCCCACCCCGGCCCCAGCAGCAGAGCCTGATGCACACGCGGCCACCACCGAGCACAAACTTCTGGGCCTGCCTGCTCTTCTTCCTAAGTCAGCTCAGTACTGTTTTAAAAAATTACTTTGTTTTACCAAAGAAAGCAAGTATTTACACAAATGTGAAGCTTCCAAACTAAAAAGCTAGTATTTTGCCCTGTGACGCTCTAATTTTCAGAAATGCACTGTGAGCAAGAGAGCAGCATGGGGACAGATAAAGATGCTTTCTGTGTGCGACGTCACTGCCAGGAAACTGCACTGCTCACGTCTCCCAGCCTCGAAGGGTCACTCTTGTTAAGCCTTGGGACGTATTTGTTCCTGCTCACTTGATGCAGAGCTTGTTTTAGAAAGAATTCAACAAGAAAGACTCAGTTATGATTTATAAAAAGCCACTTTTTAAAACAATCTATTAAACAAGTTTATTAAACAAGGACTGAGTGTCACACAAAATCACTTAGTGATTAGACACCATTCTCTCTTATATCAGGGAGAGAAATACTGTGTTTTCTTTATCTCTGGGTATTTTATGAAAATTAATAATGTTGGTCTCAAAATATATCAATGTCTCTCATCTCAAGACATGTGAAGGGCTGAGACTAACCTTTTTGGGGCAGAGTCTCGGCTGCATTCCAGGAAGGAAGAGCAGCGTGCTGGAGTCCGCGGGGATAACTACCCCGGGCGCCGGCTCTTTGCAAAGACTACACCGCGCACGTCCTCACTCACAGACTCCCTTACACACAGAGCCAACCTGTCTTTCTTGGGATGTTTTAGAAAACTGAGCTATAGGCCCCAAATACGCTTCAAAACTCCTAAGATAATGACGAACAGAAGACCCAGGTCTTGCCAGCAAACACGCTAGCTGAAAAGAATTCCCACGTTTTACTAGGCTTGGCAGCACACACACGGATGCACCGGCCAGGGGACCCGGAGGCCGGGGGGCGGGGGTGCACGGGCGCGGGGGGCCTAGCGGCCGGCGCTGCCGTGCGGGAACAGTGCCAGCGTCTTCTTGAGCTCCTTGTAGCTCCAGTGTAGCTGCTCCACCTCGGCCTTGTGCTGCGCCCGCACCTGGCTCAGCTCCTGCAGGAGGTGCTCGTTGGTGCTGACCAGGGAGCTGCAGGAGAGCACGGGGTGGGGGGGGGGACACGTGACACCTGAGCCCTTCCCCAAGTCCCGCCTGCCGCCCCCCGGCTGGGCGCGGTCCCCACAGCCGACACCCTCCTGCCCCCGGCCCGGGCGGCGCCAGGTCTGGCCAAGCCCCCACCAGCGAGCCGCGCACGGAGGAGCAGAGGCCGCGACGGAGCGCTGCCCCTCCGCTCCGGCCACACGTGTCTGGGAGAGAACCGCCCGCGCCTGCAAAGTCAGCAAAACCACGTTCCAACTCCAGAGAAGACGCCCGGTCTGGCGTCTTTCTAGCTCCCGGGCAAGCGTACAGGGGCCCCTTCCTCGCTCTGAAGTAGTGACAGTGTAACTCGGGCGTGGTCTCGCGCGGTCGGCCACTTCTACGGCGACAAGCAGCTTGGGAGGGAAGTGCCGCCGTACGCGCCCACTCGGCTGTCTGCAAACTGCCCTTGCGCCCGGCCGCAGGGACAAGGGACCGTAGTCCCACAGACGCTCGCCCCCACGGACACAGCCCCCGTGGAGGCACCAGGAACCGGCCACTGGCCGGCCCCGTCCACGGGGAGCCGCCGCAGCGCGCTGGGAGCCGGCGGCGGCGGGGAGAGATCCTGCTTCGACTGCCCCCGCCCCGCACCCGAGACGCCACCTCGGCCGCCTCTCTGCTACGGCTCCTCTCTCGGAAGCCCCTTCCCCCCGGCAGCTGGGCTGACTCCTGGAGAGGTCACGGCCTGGCTGCCCCGACCGCCAGCCTGCACTCGAGCCCAGGGGGAGGCGGGAGAGCAGGGGCGCGTCGGGCTCAAGCTCGGCACCTGCCCAAGCGCAGACAGCCTGTCCTCACCTCACCCCACCCCGCGGCACCCCTCCTCCCCACGCCAACCTCCTCCCTGCTTCCCAACACACACTTCTCTGAATAAAAACTGCGGTTCTGCCTTGACGATCCCCGCGCCCCCAGCTCCTTTCTTCTCCCCACCCGGCACACAGCGGGAGTAAAGGTGGAGTCTCCACGTTCCAGAACCGACGGGAGCCACTCCGGGTGCACCAGGACATCCGGGCATCTCACCACCTCTCCTGTGTCCCTCACCCGTCCTGGCTACACCTCACGGTCACACTCTCAGGTCACAGCTCCCAGAATACTGCAGCAAGAAGGGGCCTGCTTTTCCTTAAGAAAGGGAAGCTCGGGGAAGTTCCAGAGACACAACGCAGAGACCACGTGGCCCAGAACCCCAGCTGCCGTGACAGCACCCAGGCTCCTCTGTGCCCCCGGCGCGAGCAGGCCCGGCCCCGCCGCCCCCCAGGCCGCCCCCAGGGCTCCCGAGCGGCACCTGTGGCTCTCCTGCAGCATCTGGGTGAGCTCCTGGATCTTGTCATAGTGCTCCAGATGCTGCTTCAACTCCGCGACCTCGCCCGAGAGCCTCTTCACACTTGTCTGAAGTCCTGAAGAACAACTGCAACGTCACTGAGTGAAATTCACCCACAGGTTTTAAAAACGACAAGAGTTCAAGAGTTCAAGCTGGATCGAGGGTACGAGGAAGACAATGGAGTTTGGAAAAGTTCGTGTGAGCCACTTGAAGACAACCTTGGGCCTCCGCCCTCCAGATACCTGAGGAACCAAGTCCCCGCACGGAGGGCACAGAGTAGGGACAGATGTGGGTTCGGCGGCGGCTGGAGGCTCCCACCCCAGGACCCGCTGCTGGCAGGAAAGGGCCTTCAGCGCCTCTCTTCCACCAGGCAGTGGGCTCCGCCTGAGGGGAGGGCTGCAGCTTCGGGGACAAGCGACAAGAGGCCCACGGTGGCCACATGTCTCTGATGTACCCTCTGGTCCCACATCCATCAGTGACACAGCCTGTCTGCATTCCAACCACACGATTCCTGTCTCTGGGTTTCCAACTTGACAGGGAAAGAAATGTGTCATTTATTGGCTCTGAAACCCAAAACCAGGATCCAAATAAATCCCCACAAAACTACACGAGAGACAACAGGAGAGCCAGAGCGAGAGGTGCAGGCAGAGGGACGGCAAGGACATGGGCAGCAGGCTCCGAGGGCAGAGGCTGAGGGCCCTAAAAGCGTTCTGTGAAGCCACCCTACTCAGCATCGCTGCCGCCTACGCCGCTACTGCAGGCCCGTGGGATTCTGGGAAGGCGGCGGTGAGGCATGGTCTCGGCATCCCCCAGGGCCCCCGCCCCGGTCCAACTCCAAGAGGGACTAGATGACAAATCCAGAGCCCCAGAGACAACGTTACCGCCCCTGGGGTGAGGCAGCCTCAGGACCCAGACACGAGAGCGCCGTCGGCCCGGCACGGCGGCCACGTCTGCGGGCGGACAGCGGCGGCTAGCACGGGGCCAGCCACGACGTGTCCCCCATTTTCACAGGAAGCCCCTGCTAGGCAACCAAGGAGCCGCGGCTGACACGACGGGCTCAGCCTCCTCCACGAGGTCAGACCAGGGGGCCCCACATGGCCTGAAGGGACTACCGCCACCCTGGCCCCTTGAGGCTGACTGTCCGGTGCCCCCAGCAGAGGGTCGTACTACCGAGGAATGTCCGGCTGCCTGCCGCGACCGAGCCCGCCGGGAGTGCGTGGACAGACCTGCCCTGAGGCCCTTCACCAACAGTTTTCGGACCCCTGGGAGGGAAGAACCAGACGCCGCTCAGCGGGCCGGTCCTCAGGGAAGGGAAAGCCTCCGCCGGCCCTTGCGGTTCACGCCCAGACGAGGCTCACAGGAGACACGCTCCAGCACCAGCTCCTCCCTCGAAAGCCCGGACTCTGAAACACTGAGCGCGCCTTGGGAAAAGTGTCTCAGCAGAAGTAAAGACAGTGAAGTGAAAGTGGCACGGACCTGGGAGAACCAGGGGCCACAGGGAAGCGGCCCTGTCCCGCTCCAGGGAGCCGGGCGGCAGAGGTGTGGCCATCGGCGCGCCCCGAGAGGCAGGCGGGGGCGCCCCACCGTGCGCGGCGCCACGGCCACCGCGGCCCACCCGGAGGCTCGGGGCCTGCGGGAGCGGCTCTCAGGAGCCCAGGTGACCACACCGCACTTTGCAGAACGTACTGGACCTGAATTCTGAATCCTGTAACGGAGAATGGAGACTACAAACAAGGTCTGGACACTCACAGTTCACCAAATAACTTAACAGATAAACTACAAACTCACCAGTGGTCTGCACGTTTAACATGGCCACAGCGTCTGCACTTTCTGCTTCTTTTTTCATGCTGAACAGAAGAGCCTTTAAGCTGCTATTCTCCTCCAAAGATTTGTCTAAATGTTGCCTCAAGTCATCCTAAGGACACAAACAACACAATTAAAACAGGAGTCAAATTCAGTAAAATGTATAGACAAAATTAAGAGAAACCTTTTGAGACCCCCAGACGTCAATTTTCCTTTACATATCATAACTGATAAATTGCAGCGTGAGCAGTAGAAGTCACAGTTGCCTCCCGCTGAGTCGCAGTGTCTTCAGGGGACACGGGTCACATGGGGGCGCACTGTGTGTCCACCGTCCCTGGTGAGGGAGCTATGCAGGCTGCTGGAGCCGGGCCCCTCGAGGAAGGCCCCGTGGTCACCACAGCCAGCTCCCCACTCCCTTCTCAAGGAGCAGGAGCAAGGCCAGGCAGCGTGCCAGCCCCGCATGGCCCCTCAAGGCTCACTTCCTGGGCAGAAGCCCAGGCAGTCCCCAGGGCTTTGCGCTCCCCAACGCAGGCACCTCCCTGCAGGAGCCCCGTTCTGTTCCTGTCCTCGGCGTGTAAGCTCATGGGACCCTAACCTGCCATCCCCACCACCGGCGGGAGCTGCCGACAGAATGGGCGCCTTTCCCACCCCTGAGACGGAGGCCACGCCCAGCACACCATGGGAGACCACGGGAGAGCTCACGGTGGGACGGGGGCCATCAAAGGCACCTGCCCCCCCCTGCACAGAAACCAGCAGGCACATCCCCACTAGGGTCTCGAGGTGACAGGGGCCCTTGCTTTCAGGGAACTGCTATGCTCATCTCCCTGTGGACAGCCCACCAAGTGCAGTGGCCCCTCTGTAACACACACACACACACACGGAGTACAGAAACTGCTGCCTGGCCCATTGAGTCTCACGGCTGGTCTCCCCAAAACGTGCTGAGTTCCGAGAGGGCAGGGGCTGGGCCCTGATCCTGATGGTCTCCACGGAGGCCGGAGCAGGGGACCAATCACACTCCAATGTGCACAGCATCGCCGCCGGGAGCCTCGCTGGGAAGGCTCGGGAGCAATGCCTCTGCCAAGGCCAGTCTCCTGGGCAGCAGAACCGGATGAGACACCCCTGCAGAACCAGCATCTTCACGATGGGGAGGCAAGCAGGATCAGCAATGGACCCTTCAGAACCAGGGCCGTTGTCCGTGAGAAGTTGCTCCTGACGGCGTCCCCGGGGTGGCTCTCAGAAGGGCACGGAGCAGGGCTCTGGGGCAGCCCGAGGGTTCTGGATCGCTCGTCCAGGCAGGGCCTGTAGGACGGGGTCAGTCAGTCTGTCGTCGGAGGCGAAGGAGCCAAGACCTCCATGTCAGACTGCATCCCTCGGAGCAGACCTGGGGCCTGTCTGCCTGGACTCCACTCGTCCCAAACTCAGCCCCATAAGGGAAACGGGGGGTCACCCACACCTCTGCACCTAACCCCAAAGCCGTGGTCCTTTGTTTTCATGGTTCACAGGCCATGCTGTGTCCCACGGGGTCAACACTGTCCCACGAAGACAACGTTTTGCACGGTGATCACGGTGCGGGCTCCTGGGCTCCGGCCCTGGACCCCGTCAGTCCGCCTGGCTGTGGCGGGGCCCCCGCACCGCCACCTCCCCACCCCTGTAAGCTCGTCCTCCCACTGCGCAGGCCACCGGTTCACGGGGGTGATGCCTTCCTCCGCTGGGCAGAAGCTTCTTAGTTTGATGGTGTCCCACTCGCTACAGCACTGTTGCCTGCACTTTTGGTGTCAAATTCAAAAAATCGTCACCAAGATGCTATCAAGGAGCCTTTTCTCTGTTTTTTTTTGTTTGTTTTTTGTTTTTGCCCCTAGAAATTCTATAGTTTCAAGTCTTACATTTAAATCTTGAATCCATTTTGAGCTGACTTCTATGGGTGGCGTTAAGGGCCCAGTCTCCTCTGCACCATTTATTGAAGGGATTGTCCTTTCTCCATTGTGCATTCTTGGTGCCCAATGGCCATTTATATATGGGGTTATTTCTGGGGTCTCTATTCTGTTCCATTGATTTATGTGTCTGTTTTTATGTCAATACCATACTGTTTCGATTACTATAGCTTCCTTCATAATAGAATTTGAAATCAGGAAGTGTGATACCTCCAACTTTGTTTCTTTTAAGACAGCTTTGGCCATTGGAAATCTTTCATAAAAACAGAAAAAGGAGAATACAAATTTTAAGAAAAAGTTATATAAATTTTACATTTTTTTTTAATTTCTACAAAAAATGCCATTGGAATCTTCACAGAAATGGCCCTGAATCTGTAGATTACCTTCAGTAGTGTGGAATTTTGAACACTACTAATTCTTCAATCCATGAACATGGGATATTCTTCCATTATGTCTTCAACCTCTTTCATCTATGTCTTATAGTTTCCAGTGTTCAAATCTTTAACCTCCTCGGTTAAATGTATTCCTAAGTATTTTATTCTTTTTGACGCTATCATAAATGGGATTGTTAGGAGGTCTGTGCTATGGTGAGTGCTGTGAAAGGTGCAAGCCTGATGATTCACAGACCTGCACCCCTGGGCAAAGAGCAAAAAAATAAATAAAAATAAACGGGATTGTTTCCTCCTCAGATAAATTGTTGGTATAAAGAAACAGAACTGATTTCTACTATATTGTGTCCTGCATCTTCACTGCACTTATTAGTTCTAATGCATTTTTGTGGTTGGTTGTTCTGAGTCTTTACCATTTTTTTATACATGCAATTCTGTCCCCTGCAAACAGACGATCTTACTTCTTCCTTTCCAATTTCCTGCTGCTCTTGCTACCACCCCCAGTGCTGTGCAGACAGACCTCACAGGAGTGCATGTCCGTGTCCACTTGGGGCTCTAAGCCACAGAAAGCAAGGTTTGGTTTCTTCCCACTGATCCCATGGTAGCTGTGGCCTTGTCCCAAGTGCCCTTTAGGGTGTTGAGCAAACTTTCTTATCTACCTATTTTGTTGAGACTCTTTATGAAGGATGGAGTGAAGAGTTTTGTCAAATGCTTTTCCCCATTTATTGAGATGATTGCGTGGTTTCTGACCTTTCGATCTGTTTATGTGGTATATTAATTAGCATTTGTTGAACCAACCTTGCATTCCACAGGGAAATCCCACTTGGTGAGAGTATATACTTTTTTGGATGTGTTCTTCAATCTGATTTCCTAGTATTTATTGTGGATTTTTAAATCATGTTCACCAGAGATATCAGCCTCTAGTTTCTTGTGGTGTTTTTCCATTTTCGCTATCATGGTGATGGCAGGGTGATGCTGGCTTCATAAGTGGGTGAGGAAGTGCTCCCTCTACTTCTGTTTTCTTCAGGTGTTTAAGAAGGAGTATTAATTTTCCCTTGAATGTGCGGTAGCATGAAGCCATGAAGCCATCTGGTTCTGGGCTTTTCTTTGTTGGGAGGTTTTTGATTATTGCTCAATTTCCTTATTTGTTATTGGTCTGTTCAGACTTTGTTTCTTCCTCTTCTTCTTGGGTGGGGGGGTGGTGCACACACAGGAGCAGCGGGAAAGGGCAGAGGGAAAGACTCCCAAATGGAGCCCAACATGGGGCTTGATCTCATGACTCTGAGATCATGACCTCAGCCAGAATCAAGAGTCGGACACTTAACCAACTAAGCCACACAGGTGCGCCTTTATTTTCTTCTTGATGTGGTCTTGGCAGGATGTATGTTTCTAGCAATTTACCCAGTTTTTCTAGGTTGTCCAGTGTTCTCACTTATAAGCACTCATAACACTCCCTTATGACCCTTTTTATTTCTGAGGCATTCACTGCGATGTCTCTTTTATTTGTGATTTTAAATCTTCTTTTTTTTTCTTAGTCTAGCTAAAGGTTTGTGGATTTTGTGTATTTTTTTCAAAAATCCAACTCAGTTTTTCCCCCCATGATTTTTCTAATTCTCTATTTGATTTATTTCTGCTCTGTTTACAATTTCCTTCCTACCTCCTGCTAAATTTGGGGTTTAGTTGGCTCTTCTTTTTCTAGTTCCTTGAGGTGTAAAATTAGGTTGTTTGAAATCTTTCCATTTTTTTAAACGTAGGCATTTACACATGATGGTCTTCTCGTGAGGTTAGGAAGGACAGGGACAGCCCTGCCCAGCCAGGAGTCTCGGCTGTGCTGGCTCTGGCTGCCTTTGGGCACCACCTGGTGGAGGAAATCCGTCCGATCCAATAGCACATCATGGGCCTGTGCTGGCTGGTGCAGGCAGGACAGCAGTAGGGACCCCAGGATCACCCAGCTAACTGGAGCCTCTCTCACCAGTGATCTAGGCAGCCTGCGCCAGGGAGCACTGGGGCCACGAAAACTCCACCTCAAGCCCAGCTTCATCTGTGCTCTCTCCCTCACTCGGCCTCTCACAGAAGAGACAGCAGTCACACCGGAGAGGTGGGGCTCGGACAAGCAGGGGCGCCGCAATCTTCAAACCCCCCTCACGTAGGGCTTGGGAGCCAGGTAGGCAGGCAGTGTGCGGGGGGCGGGGGGGCGGGGGGTTGCGGGGTAGGGTAGGGGAAGGGAGCCCTGCTGCTGCGGCCCGATGGCAGCTAAGGGGAAGTGTTCCCCTTATCTGTGAAGTCAAAACAACTCCCCTACCCCATGTGCGCACGGACAGAAATAACACGGAGGCACGCTCACCATCTCCTTCCGCGTGTCGCTGAGTTCTGACACCACCTCACTCATCTTCATGCAGTACTGGTGCTGCTGTTCAGCAAGCTGCTTCTGCAGAGACTTCTTTTCCAGAGTAAGGGAGCTAAGTTCTTCACTCACGCTTCTGGAACTATCCTGAGTCGTTGTAAATTCTTGCACCGAGGACAAAATATGTCTTGCCTGGGCTAGGAGTAAAAAGCAAGTATTGTTACGCATTTATGTTAAAAGGATGAAGTATAAACAAGATACGTTCATACATTTTGAGTGACATCAACTACGTGCCTCAAAAACCCTGACCAGCATGGACCCCGGCAAAGAGACACGCATACCACTGAAACCCCCTCACTCAGGTTTCTGCACATCCATCCGTCCGATCACGGATGGAAGGCGGAGAAACAGGAAAACAGCTTTATTCTACAGCAAAGGAGCTCCTGAAGAGAAGGCCCTGAGCAGACAGTTTGGCTGGATGACCCAGTGGCTGCCACGCTCTCTTCACCGCACTGCCTGCTCCTGACCTGGACCCCAAACCCAGTCCGGTAGCTCCACAACTGGGAGGAAGGGTAAGATTACAGGGTCAGGATCCAGGGGCTCCAGCTTCTTGGGGAGTCCTGATTCCAGAAGGAGAAGCTGAAGGGCCACGACACTGAACATCTAGCTCAGCTCTGGGCAGGGCCCACGCTCTGCAGGAAGGAAGGACCTGCCGGCAAACTCCTGCTCCCACTGGGACACTGAAGGCTGACCCCTGGGGTGTGGGGACGCAGTGTCTCGCGCTCTGGAAGGAGGGTTCGCAGTGTGCTCCTGCACCCAGGGACACGCAGGAGCAAAGCCAAGTCCTCCCGGGGAGGGACCACCCTCCTGGGCCTCATTCCCAGTGAAAATAGCAAATCTAGGGCCCTGCACATGATCACATGTTCAGAGGGCGTGAAGGAGACAGCAGCAGCTTTTCGATCTTTCCAAACCTTCCCATCACACAGAGCACCAAGAGTCCAACATCTGTGAACCGCACCTCCAACCCAACCAGGGGACCAGGGATCCCCATAAACCCAGAGAGCCAGTAGGTGGGAAAGCCAACAGCCCGGGCCTGCAGTGAGACACCCTTCCTGTCTCACACCCCACGGACGCCCCCAGCTGCTCTGTGGAAGGAGTCAGGACGCTCCGTGCAGTGCCGTGGGGACAGGGACGGCCAAAGTGTGGGGCCCGGACAGAGCTCCACGGGAGGACAGTGTGTGCGAACGGAACGCTGCGCGGAGGCTGGCCCGAGTGGGGTCTGCGGCCGCCCTGCGGACTCACCGCGGAACAGCTCGTTGCCGTGCAGGGACTGGCGGCCGCTCCAGTGCCTGTCCACCAGGTCGAGGAGCGCCTCCAGGAGCGCTGCCTCCAGCGCGGCCCTCGTCCCAGGCGGCCCGGCGGAGGACAGTCTGGGAACCACCTGCAATGGAGACCGAGCCGGGACGCTGAGACCAGGAGCTCCTGGCCGACCCGAGCCCTGGACGCAGGCCTGCTCGACACCCTCCGTGCCTCATGCCGACGCCCTCGTCCCACAGGCAGGTGCAGCACGGGGCCGTCCACGCGCCCCAAGTGCGTCCCCGGGGACGTCCCTGTACCAGGAGGAGCAGCTCAAGGAGGAGTCATACTGAGTGTCACGGTCATGGAACCCACAGCACGGTTTAAGCTCTAAGGCGGTGACAACTCCCACATGGCCTGTTCTGGGCCCTCTCGAGCCAGTCCACGGGGGCCCCACGGGCGACCCGTCTCGGCCATCTCGGCCTGCGTGCTCCCCGGCTCCTGGAAAGCCCCGAAGGCAATGAAGTCACACACGGGACCGGGCCGTGGTCAGGCCAGGACGATGTGGGCAGAAGGGCTGCCAGGCGCGACCATCAGGGCTCCGCCCAGGGCCGCCCCACGAGGCTACGTCAGCGTGCACATCCACGTCTCTCTTTTCCTCCTCTTAGAAACTACCAATTTTAAAAAATTATCAAAGAAAGAGGGGTGGCCTCTGCTCTCCTGCCCACTTTCCGAGTGTCGGGGACTTGGCAGGGGAGGGTGTGGGAGCTCCCGTCTGCCTCCGGGCCGACTGCCAGAGCGGGGCCAGTCCCGGGCCACCGGGAAGCAGCTCCAAGCAGAAGGCTGCGGACAGCCCCGTGAGCGCTCTGCGGTGGGCTCACCTCCAGAGGGCTTTTCCACCAAGCAGCTTCCGAAGGGCAGAGACCCTGCAAGGAGGCGAGGCAGGTAAAGCCACTTCGGCGGGGACAGCTCCTCACCTCCTGCCGCCACCGCCCACCCGGGCCCTGCAGGAGCAGGTGAGCACTGCTCTGCCCCAGGTCCCACTGGGGCTGGGGCAGCATGAAAACAGTACGGCCTGGTGCTCACCCGACGAGCTAAGGCCGAGCGCGTGCGAGTGAGCACCTGGGCCCAACACCTCCGTCAGAAGCTGTCTCTGGACACTCGTCCTCAGGCACGGGTGCCAGAGCCGGGTCCTCGGTGCGCTCACTCAGCTTCTGTCTGCCACCTGAGGAGCTAAGGGCAGTGCCCGCCGCGAGAGGGTGACCTCCATGAGGCCGCAGCCCCACGCCGAGGCGGCGTCCCCTCCGGCAAAACCCCGGCCCCACAGTGAGAGTACGAGTTCCTCGGGCAGGGCTCTGTGCCTGGCCGTGTCCGTCCTGGGTGAGTGAAGCCGGGCCTCCGCAGCACGTTCCTATCTCAAAGATGGCCTCACTTTTCTTCTTTCCGCCAATCCAGACAGTGAGAGACTGACCACACAGGCAAAGACCAGACCCTCTAGAAGAGCAGGCTTCTGACCCTCGACCTACAGCAACCAGCCAGGGGGCCAAACCATGACCCTATAACACCTGGTCCAGCAGCCAAAATTTGATCAGTTAAGTAACAGCTGCCCAATTTTTCTCCCTGTTCGCAACTCAGGACCGACCACAGGAAGCAAAATCACTCCCCTAACCAACCACAGTGGGGGCCAGCTCATGTCTGCCAAACCGGCGATGGGGCAGACCCCCTTGCACGGTCTGCTCTGCCTGCGCCCGCCCGCGGTCAACCCCAATTCCCACCGCTTCGTGCCTCCAGCTCCAACAAAGCCACGGACAAAGGCTACAGTCACCACCCATGTGGCTCTGGGTCGGTCAGAGGTTGGGAGGACTCTCAGTCCCTACCCAGGACGAGGCCTTTGGAAAACCACAGGATGTACGTGCAGGACACCCTCACACCAGGACACCTGATGGCTCCCTGGCCAAGATGACAGATTCTGCCTCCGAGACAAGCAGAGAGCAACTGTCCCTCGCCTGTGCCTGCGCTCGTGCCTCAAAGCGCCGAGGGCGGCGGGCGGGGGTGTGGCGTCCGGGAGCACACTTCCGACAGCCTGAGGCGCGGCCGCGCTGGGCAGAAACCTGTGCAGAAGCTTCTCCAGCGGGGGCCGGGGGCCGGGGAGCGCAGGGGTGGGAGAGGGAGCGCGGCAGGGCTCAGCGACCCCCGCCTCTCCGTCCGGTCCGCTCGGCTGTCCCGCTCACCTCTCCAGGGCCGCTCCTGCTGCACGGCCCCTCCACCTCGGGCTCCGAGGCCTCCGAGCGAGACAAGGTCCTCTCGCTCCTGCCCTCCGAGCCGCTGGGCCTGCTCAGAGTCTCCTCGGGGCTCGAGGACACGCTGGGCCTCTCCAGGCGTCTCAGACACTCCTGGTCGGCAGGGCTCTGGAATCTCTCACCAGGCATTCTTCGCTTCCTGTACTTTTCAGGAGCAGGCAATGGATTTAACACCTTTTGTGCTGACAAACTTGCCTTCTGAGAAAGGGCCGAGTCCTCGATGTCTGTGGCATCTGTAAGGGAGGGCAGAACACAGCCCTCAGCAGACCAAGGTCTCTGGCCGCACTGACCAGTACTGGGATTTAAAGAGGCGTGCGTGCCTGCGTGTGTGAGCCCAGGGGCGTGCATGCGTACGTGCGCACGCACACGGTCGACCCACCCAAAAGTGATACAGCTCAGCCAATAACCTTAACGGATGAATCAACCGTTCACCGTGTTCTTGACAAAGTCACGTACGACAAAGAGAAGTGAGTCAAAAGCTGCAAGTCGGGAAGGACAAAGGGTTGTAAGAGACTGTCACGGGCTGGAAGCGGGAGGTGCTCACCGGGGTGGGGGGGGAAGTGCGCGTGCCGTCCACACTGCAGAGGGAGCTCCCCACAGTACTGGTTCTGGAGCCTCTTTTCTGGACCACAGCCCCGAGCGCTGCCCTTCCTCTTCTCACGGCCCTGCTTTATGGAATCCCCACACTGGTGCTGTGCCGACTGAGGGCTCAACAGACGTCTGGATTCTATTGTATTAAAAAACACTGGAAGAGTTTGATTTCATGAGCAATTCCAGCTTCACCTCCCGACAGTGTAGCAGAGCTATCCGGGCCGCGACAGGAGAAAGGGGACAGTGCAGGCTGACGCCCCGGCCAGCCCTGCGGTGACTCGAGCAGCTGCCGCCGCCGGCGTCACCCTCGGGACCCGGCCTCAGCACTGACTGCGCGGCTGCGGGAAGAGGACAGCGCGCCGCTGGCACATGGACGCGACAAACAGCAGCCAGAACCCAGAGAGAGACTCAAGTCAACTGAATTAACAGACGTGCCGCAGTTACTGAATGAGAAGACTCCTCACAAGAGTGGGGCAGACCCACGTTTCCTGCAAACAAAGAGGACACCAAAAAGCACAAACCACAGAAAGAGCAGAACCAAGAACCTGGATGTCATCGAGAGCCTCTTCTCTTCTAACACTGAACACTGATAGGCACACGGAGGGCGAGCCAGAGAATGGGAGAGTCTGCGGCACTTATATCGGAGAAGGGGCTTGTATGAAGAGAACTACAGAGAAAGAACTCTCATGACCCAAGGCTGAGAAGAGAAAAACAGGAGGGGAACAGACCTGAACAGAAATGTTGCATCACTGGCCTTCGGGGAAGTGTGCATGGGAGCCACGAGGAACCAGCCCTGTGCCCAGAGGAGCCGGAGCACGCCACGCTGGCAGGGACACCAAAG
Organism: Ailurus styani; assembly: GCA_002007465.1. Classification (NCBI taxonomy): domain Eukaryota; kingdom Metazoa; phylum Chordata; class Mammalia; order Carnivora; family Ailuridae; genus Ailurus; species Ailurus styani. The sequence goes on along the minus strand of LNAC01001358.1, from coordinate 333,131 downwards.
GGCAGATGTCCTCATGCCAGCAGGCGAATCCCAGGATTTCAGCCCAAACTAATGTCTCAACCTGTTGTTGTCTTCAGGAAAATTGCTCAAAACAGATGGAGAAATGGAGCTGTGGCACAGACACAAGTCCTGATGGAAAATGGAGGGCCCGAGCAAAGCCTGTGGAGAAACCCACACTCTGCCAAGACTTCCCAATGTCCACAGCTGGTCTAAAGTTCTGGACCTGGCCGGCTGAGCACTCGGTGTCTCCTAAGCTAAGGGAATATCCCCCCGTGGTGGGAACGGCCACCAGTGTCACCTACCACAGGACATTCTACCTGTCTCCTCTGACCTTCTGGGTCTCCCCGTAAGTACAATCATCGACCTGAGGAAGGACACAGTTTGAATAACCATGCGGGCAGAACCGTATGCTCAACCACACTGCCATCGTCGGTCACAATTCTATGATCCAAACTACGAGTATTTCCAATTTCACAGAGGTGTCACATGGATTCTCCAGGTGAAAGTCAGTCTGGTGGGAAGCGCAGCTGTGCGCCAGGAGGCCAGAGGTTACCAGCACGCCAGCGCGGGCTGGGCCCACCGGGCCCTCGTGGTGGAGGAGCAGCCTACCTTGGGAACTATGGAGGTCGGCCTCTCGCTCCCTCTGGCTGGAACTTGTGCTCCCAGGAGGGTTGCTCAAGTCCCACTCGCACTCAGCAATGAGATTCAGGACCGCCTCGTCGTCTGCATCCATGACCAAGCACTTCTTGGCCGAGGGGTCAGCGCACAGGGCCCTAGAGTGGCACGGTCTGCAAGGAAAAGCAAACTCAGTGCTGTCGCTCAAGCCAGCATCCCACGCCAGTGCACAGACCCTGGGAAGGAAGATGAGGGCCCTGCCAGCACGGCCCCGAGGTCTCCAGGGAGGAGGAGCTGGTGTGCGGCAGAAAATGGCTCCCAGCGCCTCTGCTAAAGAAGTCAGCGCCAGACATCCGCAGGACAAGCGCTGATGAAAAGAAGGTCATGTGACATCGCCATGCCATCCGAACAGGGCACGGAACCCCAGTTGGGTCCACTCAAGAATGAGAGGTCCAGAAAGCTCCTGTTCTGACATCCCCTAAGGTGTTCTCTTCCTAGCATATCCACAATGTGACAGGTGTCAAGAAAGTTAAAGGATATGGTGTTCCAAATTTCTATCTTAACATTAAGTGAAAATCTCTCCATACGGACGGAAGATGAGGTGCTTTACGATACAACACCCCTACCAATGGCAACCCTCCACGTGGAGGTGGACACACACAAAGGGAGTTCATTTCCAGCACAGGCAGCTTATGAAATCCCTTCAAGATAATACTCAATCACATCCTAAGAGTGTTGGTGTTACAAGATCTGATCATACTTTAAGAAATCGATACTCTTCACTATTTTCTATCTCTGAGAGTTTTCCAGCCCACCGCAAAGGGAAGGGCACTTGAGTTCTCTTTCTAGGTCTGCCCACAGAAACCTGATGTGTTCCTGTCTCACGGGTCTCCTTGTCACCTCTGGATCACAAGGCGGCACTAGGTCATGATTAGGCTCTCTGAATTCTAAAATCTGTGACAGTTCAGTCTTGAGACTGTTAGGGACAAGTAAACAACAAAATATTGCTGGAAGAAATTAAAGAAGACCTAAATAAACAGAAACACATTCCATCTTCATGGACAGGAAGCCTTAACATTGGTAAAATGTCAGTACTCCCCAAAGCAACCGACAGAATCACTACAATACCTATCAAAGGCCCAATGACATCTTTTGCAGAAATAGAGAATCACATCCTAAAATGCATCTGGAATCTCAAGGGACTCCAAATGGCCAAACAATCGTGAAAAAGAAGAGCAAGCACCAGAACTCAGACAGGGCAGAAATGCTGGCATTATCAGACTAGGATCTAAAACAGCGTAAGTAATAATGTCGAGAGGTCTAATGGGAAAGCAGAAAATACGCAAGAACACATGAGAAATTCAAGCAGAGGTGGAAATTCTAAGAAAGACTCAAAAAGAAACGTTAGGGATCAAACGCACTGCAAGACAAACGAAGAAAGTCTCTGATGGGCTCATCAGTAGCCTGGACACATCGGGAGAGCGCAGTACGACCCTCCAAAACTGAAAAACAAAGAGAGAAAAAGACTGAGAAAACCCACAACAGAATGCCCGAGAGTTGAAGGACAATGGACAACCACAAGGCAGAGCACATGCTTAATGAGCACATCAGAAAGAGAAAAAGAAACACAAAAAATATTTCAAGTCTGAAAATTTCCTCAATGTTAGACACCAAATCACAGATCCGAGAAGCTCAGAGAACACTGGCAGAATAAACACCCAAAATTTACATCAAAGAAAATCATAATCAAACTGGAGAAAATCAAAGAAAAAGAAAGAAAAATGCTGAAATAAGCCAAGGGAAAAAACACTTTATGTGTCGAGGAACAAATACAAGAATTACATCTGACTCCCCCTCAGAAATCATGCAGCCAATGCAAGAGAAAAGGATTTAAATTGCTGAGAGAGAAAATTACCACCTTTGAATTTGGTATCACACAAGATTATCCTTCAAAAGTCGAGAGGGCACCTGGGTGGCTCAGTCGGTTAAGTGTCTGCCTTCAGCTCAGGTCGTGATTCCGGGGTCTTGGGATCCAGTCCCACATCAGGCTCCCTGCTCAGTGGGGAGTCTGCTTCTCCCTTTGCCTCTGCCTCCTGCTCCCCCTGCCTGCACTCCCTCTCTCATTCTTTCTATCAAATAAATAAGTAAAATCTTAAAAAAAAAAAAAAAAGTGAAGGAGAAAGAAAGACTTTCTTGGATAAACAGAAATTAGAATGTGTTGCCAGTAGACCTGCCTTGTAAGAAATGTTAAAAGAAGTTCTTTAGAGAGAAGAATGATATAGGTTAGAAACAGATCTATATAGAAAGGAAGAGCACTGGAGAAGGAATAAAATAAAAATTTGTATTTTATCTTATTCTTAACTGATCTAACAGATGACAGCAACGATGTATTTGATTATGGCTACCCACATATTACCTGTATGATTATAGCTNACATATTACCTGTATGATCATAGCTTATGCATCAATGAACTGAATGACGGCACCTGTGATACAAGGGGCAGGAGGGTGGGATTAGGAGTGTTTTGTGAATATGAGGTATTGCCACTACCCGGGAAGTAGTGCAATGGTATTTGAAAATGGACTTGGATTCGTTGTGCAAGTCTACTTCATACTCTAGGGCAAGNTTATGCATCAATGAACTGAATGACGGCACCTGTGATACAAGGGGCAGGAGGGTGGGATTAGGGGTGTTTTGTGAATATGACGTATTGCCACTACCCGGGAAGTAGTGCAATGGTATTTGAAAATGGACTTGGATTAGTTGTGCAAGTCTACTTCATACTCTAGGGCAAGCACTCAAAAAGGTAAAAATATAAATGTAACTGAAAAGCTAACAAAGGAGAGAAAATGGAATGGTATAACATGCTCATTTAGAACCACAAAAGGAAGAAATAGCAGAAGACAAGAATAGGAACAAAGAAAACAGAAATGAATGTGGTAGATATAAATCCAACCCCTATTTAAACATCAATGGTCTAAACGTTCCAATGAAAAGAGATTCAACATGGATCAAAAAACAAGATCCAACTACATGCTGTCTACAAGAAACCCATTTTAAATATAAAGACAACTATGGATAAAAAGTAAAGGGTTAGGGGCGCCTGGGTGGCTCAGTCATTTAAGTGGCTGCCCTCGGCTCAGGTCATGATCTTGGGTTCCTGAGATCGAGCCCCACATCGGGCTCCCAGCTTAGTGGGAAGTCTGCTTCTTCCTCTCTCTCTGTTGCTCCCCTGCTTGTGCTTTCTCATTCGTGTTCTCTCTCTCTAATAAATAAATAAAATCTTAAAAAAAAAGTAAAGGGTTAAAAACAAATATATCATGCTGACACTATTCAAAAGAAAGCAAGAATAGCTACAATAATTTCAGATGGAGCAGACTTCAAAGCAAGGAAAGTTATCAGGAATAAAAGAGGCATTACGTAAAGATAGGGGGTCAATTCTCCAAGAAGACTGTAACATCCTTAACCTGTATGCACCTAACGACAGCACCAAAATACATGAGGCAGAAACTGACAGAACTACAAGGAGAAAACAGATGAGTGCACTGGAGACTGGAGACTCAGCACCCCTATACCAGAAATGGACAGACCTGGCTGGAAGAAAATCAGTAAGGACACAGTTGAACTCAACAGCACCACCAATCAAATGGATGTACTGACATGTGTAGAATACTTCATCCAACAATAGCAGATTACGCATTCTTCTCGAGATTACAAGTCACACTGTGAGCCATAAGACACATTTTAACAAACTTAAAAGAGAATTCATAGAGTATCTGCTCTCAGACCAAAATGGAATTTAACTAGTAATCAGTAACAGAAAGAGAACTGGAAAATCCCAAATACTTGGAGATTAAAGAGCAAATTCCTAGATAATGCATGGCATGAGTCAAAGAAGAAATCTCTAGAGAAATTTAAAACTATTTGGAATTAAATGAAAATACACCTTATCAAGACTTGTGGGATACAGTGAAATCACTACTTAGAATGTAATTCATAGCACTGAATCTATATATTAGGAAAATAGTAAAATTTCCAATCAATAATCCAAGCTTCCATCTTAGGAATTTAGAAAAAGAAGAGCAAATTAAATCCAAAGTAAGCAGAAGAAAAGAAATAATAAAAATTAGAGCAGCAATCAATGACACTGAAAACAGGAAATCAAGAGAAAAATCAAAAAAACCAAAAGCTATTTCTTTAAAAATTGAAAAACCTCTATGCCAGATTAATCAAGAAAAAAACAACACAAACTACTAGTACAGAAGTGAAGAAGGGTCATGATGACAGGTCCCATGAACATTAAAAGGGTAATAAAGAAATACTGTGAACAACACTATGCCCACAAATTTCATGATCTTATGAGACTGACCAGTTCCTGGAAACACACATTCTATCAAAACTCACACAAGGAGAAATGGAAAATCTGAATAGACTTATATATGTTAAAGACATTGAATCAGTAATTAGTAACCCTTTAAAATAGCAGGTCCAGATGGGTTCGCTGGTGAATTCTATCAAACATTCAAAGAAAAAAATTATACCGATTCTCTATAATCTCTTCCAGAAGATAGAATCAGAGAGAATACTTCCTAGCTCATTCTATGTGATCAGCCTTACTTTAACATGCAAGAAAACTATAGACCAATAGCTCTCATGAACACAGATGCAAAAATCCTCAGTAAAGTATTAGCAAACTATATCCAACAATGTACAAAAAGAATTATATACCACAACCAAGTGGGATTTATTCCAGGTATGCAAGGCTGGTTCAACATTTGAAAATCAATCAACGCAATCATCACATCAAAAGACTAAAGAAGAAAACTCATATGCTCATATCAATGGACAGAAAAAGCATATGACAAAATCCAACATCCATTCAGGATAATGATGATTAGCAAACTAAGAATAGAGGGGAACTCCTCAACTAGATAAAGAACATCTATGAAAACCTGTAGCTAACATCCCACTTAGTGGTAAGAAATAGCCACTTCCTTGCTAAGTAGGACAAGGCAAGGGCGTCCCCTCTCATTCCTTCTTTTAAACATCCTACCGGAAGTCCCAGCTAATGCAATAAGACAAGAAAAATAATTAAAAGGTATACAAATTAGGAAGTAAGAAATAAAGCTGTCTTTGTCATAGATACACGACTGTCTATGTAGAAAATCCTCAAGAATCAACCAAAAACAAGGGGAAAAAATTCCTGCAAAATAACGCTGCACAACACGAGTCGGGAGTTGCATTGTGTCCCTCCCAAAAGATATGAAGTCCCAACACCCTGTACCTCACAACGTAACTTTATTTGGAGATGGGGTCTTCACATAGGTAATCAAGTTAATATGAGATTAGGTTGGGCCCCTAATCCAACCTGACCGGTATCTTTTGGGGAAACTGGGATACAGAAACAAGCATGCAAAAGGAGAGATTCTGTGAAAAGACATGGGAAAAAGAAGACACTCATGTGAAGACAGAGCACTGGTAAGATACAACTGCAAGCCAAGGAACACCAAAAGATTTCCAGCTAACCATGAGAAGAGTAATGGAATGGGTTCTCCCTCACAGCCTCCACAAAGAATCAACTGCCCAACATCTAGATTTCAGACTTCTACCTTAACAACTGTGAGACAACAAATTTCTGTTATTTTAAGCCACCCAGTCTGTGGTACTTCGTTACATCAGCTCTAGGAAACGAATACACAAGGTTAATATACAAAAGTCAACCTTTTCCTACATACCAATAATGTATGGCATTTGAAATGAAATAGGACAGTACCATATATACTAGCATCTAAAAAATGACATATTAGGTATATTCTAACAACACACGTATAATATCTGTTTGAGGAAAACTACAAACCTCTGATAAGTGAAATCAAAGAACTAAATAAATGGACAGATATTCTGTGCTCATAAAGATGAAGACTCAGTATCGTCAAGGTGTCAGTTCTTCCCAATTCGATCTGTAAGGTTCACTGCAATCCCAGTCAAAATCCCAGAAATGTACATTACAGATACCAACAAACTGACAGTTTATACAGAGAGGCAAAAGACACAGAATACCCAATAAAATACTGAAGGAGAAGAACAAAGTCAGAAGTCTGACACTACCTGACTCATAATGTCATATGGAGGAAGGGGCTAGGAAATTCTGTGGGGTTTGTCCTTCTAAGAGCCACCAAGCCTATTCATGAGGCTCCACCTTTATGACTTAATCACCTCCCAGAGGCCCCACCTCCTAACACCATCACCTAGGGGGTTAGGATTCAACATATGAATTTGAGGGGTGACAAACATCCAGACCATGGCACACAGTACTGGGAACAGCTGTCTACACAGTAATTAATCTAGTTTGAAATGGAGAAGGAAGGGGAGAGGGGAGATAAAGGGGATCTGAGGAACAAGAGACCCCATGGATTGGAATTGATCCTGAGACATCAGAACAGAAACCGGTAAAGTATGGCCACAGGTCAAATCTAGCCCACTGCTTATTTCTGTAAATAAAGTTTTACTGGAACACAGTCATTTGTTTAAGTATTACCTATGGCTACTTTCATGCTACAAAGGCAGAATTCAAAAGTTGAGAAAGAGACCATATGGTCTACCGAATCAAAAATATTCACTCTCCAGCCCTTTTCAAAAAAGAATTGGTCAACCTGTACATTCAGGAATTTAAAGATGAGCTAAGGTATATAATGCAAGAAGAAAACCATTAAAGGCTTCAGACAAAACAAAATGGTGTACAAAAGTCTATAATCCTAGCAAAGCACAGGCAAGGTAAACATTGCCCTTTAAAATTAACCTGCAGGGACACCTGGGTGGCTCAGTTGGTTAAGCATCTGCCTTCAGCTCAGGTCATGATCCCAGGGTCCTGGGCTCAAGCCCCGCATCAGATTTCTTGTTCGGCAGGGAGCCTGCTTCTCTCTCTGCCTGTCACTCCCTTTGCTTGTATGCGTGCGCTCTCTCTCTCTCTCACAAATAAAATCTTAATAAATAAAATAAAATAAAACTGCAAGCCATGAAGACACTTTATGGTTTCAGAACACATTTAAATACTGTCAACCCTCACAGTGCACAGTTAAACATAACAACGCAGCTGACAAGAGCTGGGAGGGGACATGGAAGTCGAACACAGGCAGGCAAAAGATCCCACTCCCACAGCCCAGCTACATACGGCAGAGCCAGCACTGGCCACAGGATGCTGAGCAGACCACACAGGAAGGATCCTATTCCATGGACCGCACTGCTGCGACTGGGGAGGAAGCACCTGCGGCAGCAGTCAGCTTAAAGCATTCACACCCACTAGAGGAGATGTGTTTGTCTTGTCTGGAGAAGAGAAAGGAACTCCAACAGAGCGTGCGAGCAGCAACAACCGCAAAAGTGGGGGCTGCCTCTGAGGACTGGGCTGGGGAGGGGACAGGGGCTGTGATTTCTCATCACAAGCCTCTCACGCTATTTGATTCTACATGTGTCATTTTAATAAACATTTTAATATTAAAAAATCACTATGGAAAACATAGACACCGGGGGAGAGAGCCCCTTTCCTCTTCTGCACGGCTCCCCTCCAAGTGGTGACGGCACATAGAGAAGTCTGTGTCTTTTAGGTAAATGTCCCATCAACAGGCGAGTCTGAACAGCCCCTCTCAATGTGCAGATACCACTTTGCTCATACCTTCCGACTCTGAAAACAGCCGGGAAGCTCTGCTTTGAGGCGAGTGATTCCTCCGACGCAAAATGCAGCCTGGATGCTTTCCGCTCGCTCTCTCTCACAGGACGGTCATCTAGAGAGAAAATGCCAAAGAAATGAGCAAATGCCATCATGAAGCAGGTGACAGCCCCTGATGAGCAAGCCCCGCAGGGGTACCTCTTAGCACCCTGGAAGCACATCACCCTCTCCATGGGAGTGAAGGTGCCCCCACCGCCCCCAGAGGGCTGGCCGGCTCCCATCAAGCTCCTCTTCTGGATGCCCTGGGCGAGGAAAGACACACGCAGTTCACACATGGCCACGTCCTTCTCAGCACTGCCTTCTTTTAATGCATATTCTGGGCACCCCATGAGGTTCTCGAACCACGCTGAGCACATCTGAGATGGCTCTGTGGAAAGAACCCTGACACGCCACAGAGAGGATGCCATGGCCGTGTGTTTGGGCCTAGGGTTTGCGTCCTCAGATGCAGAATTTCAACGATCCCCACATGTGTGCCTGGGGCCCCAGAAGGCCTCTAGCAGTTCTTACTCCTGGCTCTTCCCTCAGAATATCTGAGGATTAAGATGGTTCCCAACATCAAAAGTCAATGCTTTGGGGGCCCCTGGGTGGCTCAGTTGGTTAAGTGTCTGCCTTTGGCTCAGGTCATGATCCTGGGCTCCTGGGATAAAGCCCTACGCTGGGCTCTCTGCTCAGTGGGGAGCCTGCTTCTCCCTCTCCCTCTGCTCCTCTTTATTATGTCCCTTCTCCACACTATAAGACTCTGAATCTAAAACTTTTATAACAAAGGGAAAGTAATGATTTAAGACTGAAAACAGCAAAATTTTCCCATAATATGGACTATAATGCTTCTGAAAAAGTTATCAACTGTTGATAACTTAAACAGTCAAGTAAGTGAAAACACCAGCCCTTACTCCTCCTAAACATCTCGAAATTGAAATTAAACATGTACCAATGGGGCTGGGTCACCGATACCCAAAGCCGACCCCTATCCCCAGGCCCAGGCAGCTGCGGCCCAGCAGAGCGGCCAGGCCCCCCAGAGCCTACGGTCCACCAGTGCAGAGGGGTCAGGGCGCCGGGAGGTAAGCCAGCACACACCGGTGCAGCAAGTGTTCACGAGAGCGTCTACTCACAGCCGAGAGGTGCAAGCGCGGGGGTTCCCACAAACACTGGCTGGACGCTGCCGGGCCAGGAGCCACAGTAGAGCCACAGCTCAGCATCTACCACATGGAAGGACAGCGGACTGTCTTCCCTGACAAGCGTTGCTGTGATCTGGGTTTGACTTTGGTTTCGTCAGGTCAGCACCCAGGAGGTGGAGACACCTGAATGACCCCAGCCTCATCAAGCAGTGGACTGGACCTCAGGCTCGAGACACAATGAGATCACTGAGGACACAGAACAACACTGTCCTTCACGCAGACGTGCCCATACTGCCGCGACCTGGCACTTAGTACCCCCTTCACACAGAGCGCTGAGGGACCAAGGCTCTAAGCCTGCTCCTTCGTGCTCAGCGTGCCTGTGGGCTCACACTCCCGCTCTCTCACGGGCGGTGCGACACGAGGTGGGCCACAATGCTCATTACAAAAACAACTCCTGGTAGCCAGGGAGGGGGGTGGGAACGCGCCACTATGGCTTCCCTAGGCATGACCCTCCTCACTGGGCGTGGCTGGGGGGCACCCTGGAAGCTTGGCCTGCAAGCCTGACACAAAGGTCTGTTTCTTTTAGGGACATGGGTTACTAAGCCAGTGGGCAGCTACAGGTGCCAACAGAATCTCACTCTCTCAACCCTATCCTCTGGGGGAGGGGGTATGACACATGACCTTCTCTTCCTGTGTCTACCCTTCCAGGTGGACATGAAACCAGGCTGAACCCAACTGCTTAGCTGAGCCTAAGATGAAGCCCGGGGAGCCACGCCAGGAAACGGCAGCAGATTCCAGAGACTACGTCCAGGTCATTCAGCTACAATGTGGAGCTCCAGAAAGCGCCCGAGCAGCCTGGCCCACCCCGTGCTCAAGGCCTTCCTCGGCAGGTGGCTGTGCCAGGGCTCCCTGCCCTCCTCCCAGGCAGCACCCCCACAAGACCCATCGTAGGAGACACAGGGGCTCAACCAGGGAGCAGAGAGCACAGACCGCTGATCTGCTGCCGTGAGCAAGGGTGTGAGCACAGCCGTGGCGCCTACCCAGCTGCCTGAGCTTCGGGAGCATGTGCACGACAAAAAGGCGGTAATCAGAGTCACTTTTCACCACGGGGTTCAGCCGGAAGTCCACGTCCGTGAGTTGCGTCAAGGAGTGGAGCCGGAGCACTTCGGCCAGCGAGGAGATGCCGTTGTAGTAGAGGTTGAGACTCTCCAGCGCGGTCAGGTACTGAATGCCCTGCCAACGGGACAAAAGGCCGAACCAGTTCACACTCGGGCCAACAGCGACACAGGCCATCAGTACGAACCGACGCCAACATCGCGAAGCCGGCAATGGCCACAGGCCACTTCCAGGCAGAGCACAAGGACGGGTGTGCTCTAGGGAGGCGGCTCCGGGTCTCACACACACCGAACGGCCCCGCTGCTGTGGAAGGTCACACGCGCAGAGTCCTAACAGCACTGAGGACGGTCCGCTTCCACTGCATTCTCCGTTTCATGCAGTCTGCACACGACCCGGAGGAGCCGTGCTGTTACCGCCCCCACCGTACAGACAAGGAACAGGGCAGGCAGAGGTCAGCCGCCCCCGAGCAGGGGACTCTGGGCAGCTGCCAGCCCCGGGCCGGCGGCTCTGTCAAGGGCGCCAGGCGCCTGCTCTCCGTGAAGTCGTGAGCAGCGCTTACACAGCTTTCCCCGCTGCCATCACGCAGGCAGATTCCTCCTCGCCCCCCAGGACCAAGCGCCGGCCGCGTCAGGGGCGCTGCAGGAAGCCCTGCGCTGTGGCCCTGCCGCTCCCGGGTCTGCCGCCCCCGGCAGTCAGACTATGCGCAGATGCGAGTGCAGAACGCGGATGAGGAAGAACACGGCGCAGACAGGGATGGACAGGGACCAGCGCACACAGCGGTCTTCAAAATACAACCACCCGCATCAGAGATAGGACTCTTGCTTGTTAGTTACTGACGTGATGAGACACGCAAGAAAAACCACACTTGTAACCAGGGTCAAGCGTGCAGTCTACATGTAAAAGCAGGTATAAAACAGATTACATTTTTTACTATAAATGTACTTCCACTGCTACTGATACCAATAAAGTTTCTTTGAAGAAACAAACTGAAAACTTACCTCTAGAGTCACCAAGGAGTTGCGTGAGAGGTCTAAAGATTTTAGACCTGTTAAATTCATCAAAGAAGTTCCTAGGTGAGTAATTTTTTCTTGGTAAGTTCCAGGAATAGATAATGACTGAAGCTCAGCTAAGAATAGAAAATCATGAGACTTTAACCTTACTTTTTATTGAACAGTGATATTAAAGAATCGCATTTAAGGCTTCAGCTTGTTTACCTCCAAAATGTCTCTGAGTCCTTGCTCTGCGCCCCGCCCCTCTGCTTCTCCCTTCAAACCCACTCCCAACAGCAATACCGTCCTAGCTAGGCTCTTACTTTGACTCCTGGCTGCTCAACTCCACTGGCTGCATAGCCTCCACTCAGGGATCACAGCAGAAGCCCACTGGTGAGCTAAGCTGCCTAGTCCTGCCAGTTACGTGCGAGGGCACAGTCATCCCCTGTGTACCTCACGGTGGCACACTCAACAAGCAGCCAGTAAGTAAATGCTGCTACAAAAATAAGTTTCTGTAATCAAGAAGACAGTTTGGATCTGGGCTCACCAATACTTTCCCAGGAATATTTATGTTTTAAAACACATCTCAATTCCATTTCGAATTGGTTTGCGGGCCTCCAGTTCCAGACAAGACAGAATAGACCCATTTCGCCCTGCTCCTGCTCCCATACTGTGCCCGACTCCCTGGACAACAAGGTCAGAAACAAGCACCAGACACCTCGAGAGGGTGGGGACGGAGGCCGACTGTCTAGGGACCTATGTGACAGGAAGCCGGCCAGCACCCTCTCGGTGCCAACACGGGGTAATGAGATTTACATAAGAAACAACCTCTTAATACCCAAAATGTCCACGACTCTATACAAAATGACCAAAACCTGAAAACAAATCTCAGTTCGAATGAAGAAAAACAATCGATGGCACCAACACAGAAATGACAGAAATCAGAATCATTTAACAAGAATTTTAAAGCAACAGTTCAATGTGAAATTATCGACACTCTTGAAACAAATGATAAGTAGGAAGTCTTGGCTAAAAAACAGAAGACATAAAGAAGAAACAAACAGGAATTTCAGAAAAGTAAAACACAATAACTGAATCAAAAATACCACACGGAAGCAGCTCGGTAACAGAATGGAGATGACAGAAGACAAAATTCAGAGTAAATGCAAAAACATATTGATCAAAATTGTCCTATCTGACCAGCAGAGAGAAAACAGACTTCAAAAAAATAAGAAGAGCAGAGCCTCCAAGGTCCGTGGAAAAAGAGCTAACATTCCCGTCACGGTCCCGATGCAGTTCCAGTTAGAGTTCCGAGAAGAGAAAATATGACCAAGAAGAAAAAATTTTAACAAAGAAATAATGGCTCAAAACTTATCAAATTTGGCAAAAGACATAGAGCTACATATTCAAGAAGTTGAGAACACCCCAAACAGAATAAAGACTAAAAAAAGAAATAAATAAAAATGCCATGCCCAGGTACATCAGTAATAAACTTTTTTTAAAAAGATTTTATTTATTTATCTGACAGAGAGAGATCACAAGTAGGCAGAGAGGCAGGCAGAGAGAGAGGAGGAAGCAGGCTCCCTGCTGAGCAGGGAGCCCTATGAGGGGCTCAATCCCAGGACCCTGAGATCATGACCTGAGCTGAAGGCAGAGGCTTTAACCCACTGAGCCACCCAGGCGCCCCCAGTAATAAACTTCTAAAAACTAAGAACAGTTAAGAATCTCGAAAGCAACCAGAAAAGGCATTACCCGTAGAGAAAAGACAACTTACAGGGCAGGCGATCACCCTTCAGAACCACAGAGGCCGGAAGGAAGGAGTGCCACACTTCCAAGTGCTGAAAGAAAAGAACTCGCAACCCAGAACTCTGTAGCCACCAAAAACAGTCTTAGAGACTGAGGCGAAGTAAGATATTTTCAAATAAAGAAACACAGAGAGAATGTGTCATCAGCACACCAATCTTAAGGCAGCTGCTACAGAAAACTCTTCAAACATAAAGAAAGGATAAAAGAAGAAAACCTGGAGCATCAGAAATGAAGAAAGAATAACAAAACAGGTAAACATGTAGGTAAAAATGTTTCCTCCTGAGTTATTTAAAATTTTGGATGACTGTAAAAGAAAAAAAAACGATTAATGTGATTCTCAAGGTACACAGAGAAAATATTTAAGACAGCTAAATTATAAAGGATAAAAAAAAAAAGGAAACATTGGTTATAAGGTTTCTACATTTTGCTTGAAGGGATAAATGTCCACACAAGTAGACTGCATTAAATTATACAAATATGCTGTAATTTCTAAAGCAACCATTAAAAACACTATATAAAGAGATATGCTCAAAAATATAATAGATAACTCAAAATGGAACACTAAGAAGATACTCAAACCACAGGAAGGCAGGAAACTAAAGAAGAAAAAGGTAATGAATAGAAAACAAATAATACAATGGCATACTTCAGTTTGCCCATATTAACAATTACATTTAATGTAAATGGTATAAATACACTATAAAAAAAAAGAGATTGGCAGAGTAAATAAAAATGAATAAACTACACACTGTCTACAAGAACCTCATTTCAAATACAATGATATGGGTTAAGTTTAGATTCAAGAGTAAATAGATGGAAAAGATGTGCCCCGAAAACATGAATCAAAAGAAAGCTGGAGTAGCTACACTAGCAAATGTCTCAACAGAGAAAATTACCAGGGACAAAGAGAAGCACCACACGTTACAAGGGTCCCTCCAAATCCTAAATATGGATGCACAGCTTCAAGCAGCACAACTTCAAAACATATGAAGTAGTGAAAGAGAAACAGACAAATTCACGATTAGGGTTAGGGGTTTCAACACTCCCCTCCCAGTAATTAATACAATCGCTAGGCAGAAAATCAAGAAGGACGCAGAAGAATTGAACATCATTATCAGCCAATAGGACCTAATTGATATTTACATAAAACTCCAAGCAGCAACAGAGTACACATTCTTTTCAGGTGGACCTGGAACATTCACCAATACAGACCAGATCTTGAACCAAAAACAAACCTCAACAAATTTAAAGGAACTAAAACCATACATTGGGACTCTGACCATAACAGAATCACACTAGAATCAGCAACAAGAAAAAAGAAAGAAAGAAAGAAAGAAAGAAAGAAAGAAAGAAAGAAAGAAAGAAAGAACAAAAAATCTCCAAACACACAATGAGAAAACACACTTCCAAATAATCCGTAGGTCAAAGAGGAAGTCTCAGGGAAAAATCTAAAAATACAATGAACTTAACGAAAATATAACAAAATTTGTGAATGCAGCTAAAGTTGTGCTTAGAGGAAAATTTACAGCACTAAATATATATATGAGAAAATTAAAAAGTCTGGAATCAATACTCTAAACTCTCACCTCAAGAATCAAAAGAAGGAGCACCTGGGTGGGTGAGTCGGTTGAGCATCAGACTCTTGGTTTCTGCTCACGTCATGACCTCAGGTTGGTGGAATTGAGCCCCAAGTCAGGCTCTGCCCCAGGCATGTAAACTGCTCAAGATTCTCTCTGGCCACCACCCCGCCCCCCCCACCTCTCTCTCTGTGTCTCATTCTCTCTCCACCTCTCCCTCTCTAAAAAAAAAAATCTACAAAAGAAGGGTAAAATAAATGCAAAGTGAGCAGAAAGAATAATAAAGAACAGAATCAATAAAATTTGAATCTACTAACACAATGGAGAAAACCCCATCAAACCGAAAGATGACTCACTGAAAAAATTAATACAGTTCACAAACCTCTACCAAGTCTAAAGAAGACAGAAATTGAGAATACACCAATACTGAGAATAGAAGAAGGGTATCGGGATGGACCCCAAGACATGAACAGGCTAATAAGGGAGTACCATGAACAGCTCTATACACATAAATTCAACAACTTATATGAAAAGAATCAATTTTACAAATCCCAACCATAACTCATTCACCCAAGAAGAAATTGATATTAAGAATGGTCTTATAACAGATAAACTCAATTTGTAATTTAAAAGCTTCAAATACAGAACTTTCCAGGCCCATACGGTTTCAGGTGAAAATTCTATCAAGGAAGAATCAGCACCAATTCTACTCAACCTCTTCTAGGAAACAAGAGGAAGCAACACTTCCCAACTTGTTTCAGGGACCGAGATTTACCCTGATGCCAAACCCAGAGAAAAACGGAACAGCCTAGCGGCCAGTACCCCCCAGGCACACACTACGAAACCCCGCAGCACGGGAAGAGCGGTCCAGGAACACACAGAGGATCCTCCAACAGGAAGGGACGCTGTGCTTTTCCAGGAATGAAGGCGTCTGGTCAAGATTGTTTAAAAAGCCAACCCGGACCACCTGATTTAGGGGTAAAAGAAAACCACGTGGGTCATCTGGGAGGCGAAGCCAGCTGAGTGCAGGGCTCTGGATCTCTGCTAAGGTCCTGACCTCGGGGTCCTGGGATGGAGTCCCAAGGAGGGCACAGGCCCCCATCAGCTCAGTGGGAGTCTGCACATCTCCTCCCTCTCCTGCCTCTCCCCCATCAAAGCTCTCTCTCAAATCAATCAATCAATCTTTAAAAAAACTTTTTTCTTCTAAAGAAAAGAAAACCCATTGATGCTCTGGGCTCTCCCCAGCGCCCCACTACCACTAGGGTCCCTGCCACTGCCCCCACGGCGACCGGGCCCC
>LNAC01001358.1:290704-316138 GCA_002007465.1 Ailurus styani | reverse complement strand
CTTCGACGGTTCGGGAAGAGCGCGGTCAGGAGGGCCCGCCTCTGGCCCGACCCCGTCTGCGACGCCGCGGCGGGAGCTCGCACCCTCGGCCGGCCCGCCGCCACCGCCGCGCACCCAGATCGTGGTGACGCGCCAGGCCGCTCTTCTCGCGGATCTTCTCCTCACACAGGACCAGCCGCGGGCCCGCGGGCGCCATACTTTCAAACAACATGCACCTGCGCTTGCGCCTGCGCAGTGAGGCCGGCAGAGCCGCGAGGGGCGGAGTCCGGGTCGAGGGGCGGGGCCAGGGGTTGTGGGCGGGGCCCGGGGCCGGTGGGCGGGGCGAGTCGAAGCTGGCACCTGCCTCTGTGCGGGCTTGCAGGACTCAGGCGGTGCCCTGCCCTCAGTGCGAGGGGTGCCGTCCCCAGGAAGGCCCGCCAGCCCGTGGGGTCCCTGCCTCACCCGGCGAACCCACACGCGGGCTCACTCGGAGGTGGCCAGGGACGTCTGGGATACGAGCTTGGGGCTCGTGTCTGCTGACCAATAGGTTAGTGGTGTGCGCGTCCCTCTAGGGCCTTTATGGAGCATTGTGAGGAGCACTTGAGGTCTGCAGGGTTCAGGGAAGACCCTTTCCGTGTCCGAATGTGCCCCAACCAGCCGGAACCGTGGGGTCAGCGCCCCCACCTCCTGGTGTCTGGGGACAGCCCGGCTACTCCTCGCCCCAGATGTGACCAGCTTGCCCATAAAGGCCCCTGGCATGTCATTGCCTGGGTGGAGCATAGGGGGCGGGGGTGGAGGTATGGGGGGTGGGAACCCGAGGCATACAGAGCAGTTAGAGGCAGGAGTATAGGGGAAGGGTATGGGGGTGCACACACATGATGGGGTGCGGGGTACCCCATCTCTGCTAAGTGGTGCAGACCAGTGAGGCTGGGCCCTTGTGCTGCCAAGCCGTTTGTTGAGACTGGCAGACACACTTCAGGATTGTCCTGTAACTGACGAAGTCCCACGCCAGGTCCTGCTTGTGTTTCCCTTTCCACAGATTGGGCAAGTCCCAGGCCGCGCGGGTGGTGGCCGCACCAGGTCTGCGACTGGAAGTTTGCGCAGGCCAGAGACTTAGAAACTGAACAAACAGCCTGGCTTCAGAAGCCAACAAAGGCAAACAAAAGGCTTCTGTTGGCCCGCAGCGGAGGGAAGTAGCTGGTCAGGGCACAGCCCGAACACCCACTGCTTCCTCCTCCACCGGCGGTCAGTTCGGGTGGACAGGGACCTCTGCACTTGTCCTGTGGGCAGCACCACGCAGTTAGTGTTTCTGTTGCAATGGAAGAGCCAAAGAACTTCAAAAATCGTGTTTTCTGCTTCTTATAGTATTGCATATTCACTGCAGAAAAGATGCAAAATACTGGAGAACAAAGACTAAATATTCCAGCACGCTGAGATGACCAAGGTTAACATTTTAACATGGATCCTCGAGTGTGTTTTCCAACCTGCATATACTTAATGGCAATGACATTGTGCTGACCGTTGTCATGTGTAGGTACATACATATTCTTGATTCTGTATGAACTCTATGTCACTAAACACTCTTCAACACCCTTTATTAACACCCTTTCACCAGTCACATAGACCCCGAACTGGACCTGGGTGTTTGGCTGTTTGACCGATCTTCTGTTCTGGACCTTCTGCCTGCCTCCATTCATTTATGGCGATAAGTCTAGTGGGGGATTATCTTGCAGTTCCTTTTGAAGTGCTTTGGAGCAAGCCGGCAACGGTGGAGCCCTGTGCAACCACTGAGCAGGAAGAATGCAGTGAAGGGGAGTGGGGATCAGGGAAGGGCCTCAGCCCCTGGCTCCGGCGGACCCCAGCCCCACCCCTGAGCAGACAGCCCAAAGCCCCATGGCACCCTCTCCCGGGTCCTGTCACATCTGATTGCATTGGACTGAGACTGCAATAGGTATGTGAGACCCACCGAGGGCACCCCCGTCCCTGCTCAGGCCCACCGAGAGCACCCCTGTCCCAGCTCAGGCCCTGCCCACCCAGATGACCCCCTGGTACTGCCTTTCAACCCTGGGGTGCCTTTATCCAGCTCCTCATGTGGTCCCAACCACCCAGGGAGCTTAAAATCTGGGGAGGTGCTTGTGGCTGGCGTCATGGAGAAGCACTGGGGGAGCCCGGCCGGCCATGCACTGGACACAGCAGCAGAGAGCACCCTCTGCACCAAGCTCCCCAGTGCATGCAGCCCTCCACGGCGCTCCTGGGGCATTCTGCCAGCTACTCTGGGGTGTCCCCTCTCCGTCCTGTGATGTGAGCCAGCACCACGTTACTTGCACTGTTGTCTGGTCAACAGTCGTGGTTATCAGGGGTGGCTTGGGGGCTCATGGGAGCACCCTAGCCTCGTACTGGCAAACCTTAACCCTGAGGATGGGGTGGTGCTGCCCCTTCTCTGTCCGGTGCAGTGTCAGCGCAGTGTGGACGAGGAGGTGGGGCTTCTCCGGGCAGGCTGTGAGGGCCTTGGCCCGGGCCGGGAGCAGGTCCAGCTGTGCGGACTCCGCGTGTCTTTGGTAAGTGCTCACTGCCCGTGGCGCTGCCCCTCATTTCCGGGGAGGTGAGAGTTCAGGATGGGTGGTGCCAGGCCCCTGCTGGCAGGACCTGCAGCTCTACAGAAGCTCTCCTGGGGGCGGGGGTCCTGGTCCCTGTGGCAGGAGTCCCCGGTGGCGCTCGGCCTGGAGACGGCCCCTTGTGGGTTATCAGGACACTGGGCGTCTCCAGACGCCAGGGCCAGGACACCTTATGAAAGGTGAAGGGAGCCAGAAGGGGCAAGTGGGCCCACCCTGGCAAGGTGGGGACAGGGATTTGTTTCACCCGTGAGCGTGTGAGGGATGCGCTCAGGTGTCAGATAAGATGCAAGGCCTGAAGGGGACACAGCCGGAATCCTGAGGCTGGGCGAGCTCAGTGTCGCTGGTCAGCACCCAAACCTCTGTGCTGATGCTCGGCCGCAGCTCAGCTTCACAAGCCCGGGCGGGATTTGCTTCTGTCTATGTCCAGCTGGAGACCCCTGCTTCCACGCCCGACCCACGGGGCCCAGCGCGCGCCCCCAGCCCACTCATCTCCGTCCGTGGGGTGGGGGCCCTGTGTCCCCGAGCCACCCCTGCACCGGTCACGGCTGCAGCCGTGGACAGAGGAAGAGGGGCCACTGTTTTCTACAGTTGCCAACACCTAAAAACCAAGATTTCTCAGAAAGAGTGGGATTTCCAATTCCTTCTGGAAGTGGGAGCCAGGACGACTGGGCCTGTGTGCACTGCAGGCGTGTGGGGGCAAAGCAGCAGTCACCCCACAGGGAAGGCGCGGGCCCCTCAGGCCTCTGAGCCATGACCCTCAGCCGGGGCCCCGCCTGCCTTCTGGGACAGCCACGTCCATCCCGGGACACCGCACCCCAGCGCCACCGCGCCTTTGTCTTGGCGTGTACCTAGCGTCTTCCAAGTGGGAGCTGCCCCTGAGCCCACCCCTCCCCTCCCCTCCCACTACCTACTCCCCTGCTTAACGGCCAGGAAGAGGTGCAGGGCCGTGTGAGGGAAAGAGCTGCCCCCATCACGTCTGGGGATCTACAGCCTGCTCCCTGCCTCTGAGGCTCCAGCGAGCTCAGGGTTCAGTGTCCCTCTGGACCAGGCGGCGTGTTGACGACACAGAGCACCCCCTCCATCCTGGTCCTTTGCCCAGGAGCCGAGGTCAGCCAGCCCTAACCGCTCCAGCCAGTGGCCACCCTGGCCTGCACGGGCCCGCGGGTCCCTGCACCGCCCTGCCCGCTGCAGGACACGGGTCCCTGTTGGGTTCAGAGCCATCACAGGGCAGAGCTTGGCAAACAGAGGAGCAAGGTGAGGGGCTGCCCCCTTTTGTGGCCCATGCTCACGTCCGCCGTGACGTGGGCAGCACGGAGAGCAGGAGCGCGGCGTGAGAGAGAGGCGTTCCTGCCGAGCCGCGCAGCAGGCGGTGGGGACCGCGCGGGGACCGTGCCCCTGCCGAGCAGCAGGTCGGCCGGCCTGTGAACCAGCAGGTGCCGTGGCAACGAGCTTGTGTGGCCGGCGCAAGCTGCCATCCGAACGGCAGGTTTCCCCGGCTCTAGAAGGATCAGCAGCGTTTTGAGGGCATCCGAGGTCCCCGCCTCTTCAGTCTCGCCTCTTCCATCGCAGGGGACAGAGAAGCTCTCCCCCTGGCTCACAGCTACGGCGGGCGCTTCCGGCGGCTGAGAAGTGAGCAGGACACTGCAGGGGCATTTGGGGGTAAAGTTTCGATTTTTCTGGAAAAGAGAGTAAGTGCGGTGGCAGATGCCACGCCCCCTTCTCCTGCCACGAACAGCTGTGACACCTGGAGTTGGGCGATTGGGGAAAACAAACAGGGCAGAGGCGCCCGGTGTGGGCTCCAGCCTCCTGGCTCTGGGGAAACGCCAGCTCGGTGACTTGCCACCTCCCCGCGCATCCTACCTGCTGTCGCAGAGGACCGCGTGGGGTCACGAAACGAGTCACACGGTGGAGGTGCTCCCTCCTGCCTGCAGGAGGGACGGGGTCCCAGCGGAGGGCGGGGGGGCACCAGGGTGCGCCCGGCCAGCGGGGATGGGGGCAGCGGGCGAACCTCTGTGTCTGAGGCTCGGTCAGACGGAGGGCCCGACGGGGGGGCAGTCCCGCCTGCTGCCGGTGGGCCGAGCGCAGGTCCAGCCCGGCCGCGTCCAGGAGACGATGGAGCAGATGAGGGCCAAGTACAGACAGAAACTTGGAACTGGAGTGACTGGTTTCCCAGCTACAAAGCGAGCGAGATTCCAACAGCCAGGCCTCCTGGCCTCCCTCCTGGGTAATGATCAAAAGGAAAGATAAACACCAAGGACCAAGCCTACACTTCCTGCTATGCGTACTGTACAGAAAACACGACGGACGTGCAAGGTCGTGCCTTCAGAAAGCTCGCCATGTGCCTTCGAGTGGCACCTGAAAGGGCTCTTCGGGGGAAGACTTCTGTGGACCTGGAAGTACTCCTCTCCCCCTCCCACCGGCAAAATCCGTGCAGCGTCCCTGGAACCCCAGTGCCGTCCGCGGCAAATGAGGAGGTGCATTTAAGGCTCTTGAGAGGAGCTGCTCCCGTATTTCCCGGGAGGCCCTAAATGCAGTCGCAGAGAAGACAGGAAAGAGAACGCACAGCGAGACAACCCCCACTCTCTGGCCCCCGCGTGATGAGGGACCGCGGAGCCCCAGCAGGTGGGGGAGGCAGGAAGGACCCTCCCTGCGCCTCCAGAGGGGGCTCCGTCCTGCCGGTGACTTGACCTCAGACCTCGAGCCCGGGCCGTGAGGGGAGACATGTGTTGTGTTGAGCCACTCGGTGCGTGACCGGTCGCAGCACCACGGGGAACGCACGGACACACTGCAAGCTCAGCAGCAAGTCGAAACACAAAGTGACCTTAGAAGTCCCCTTGATCGGTCCTCTCGTATGCAGAACATTGATGTTCACAGACGTGAAATATTTACCTAAGTTCCCAAGATGGCCAGTTGTCTTTATTTTCGAGGGCGCTGCTCCGCGGGACTCTTGTCCGGGTGAGCGGCTGAGACGCTTCCCTGGGGCGCTGCCCCCCCCCCACGGGCCAGGAGAGCCGCGGCAGCACGGGGACACCGCACACCCAGGGGGTGTCCCAGGACACGGCGCGGCGGGACCGGCCTTGGGACGGGTCAGCGCCGTCCTCAGAGGGGGGCCTCGCCCGCATCGCCGAGAAGCAGGCCCTGCCGGGGTCTGACGCCCCGGGGTTGGGCTGCGGCCGGAGGTTGCGGGGTCGTGCGGGGCACGCCGTGAGGATCGCACCGGGAGCCGTCGGGGCAGGAGACCCTGCCCTCCCACGCCCATTTTCAGGGGAGCGCACCGAGTCTCAGGGGCCGGAAACTCGCCAACACCCACACGCATTTCTGCCTCCAGACCTCAGCTTTTTGCTGCTGATGGAGACCCCCTCCCAAAGGCACCAAGTCTGCGACGTCCAGAGAGGCCCCGGAGGGCAGCGGGGTCCTGTTGGAGCCCCTCACTCCCAGGTGCCCCCTTCCTCAGGACCCCTCATCTCCTGCGGCGTTTACACTGTTGGCTGCACTCATTTAACCTCCCATAACCAGGTTCAGAGCTCAGTCCCTGTAAATAGTTTCTCAAAGGTCCCTTTTCAGTCTCAAGGAGCAAGAAGCAATATGCTTTTAAAAACCAATTAGGCACACGTTTTTGCTCATTAAATAAATATTTTGACTTTGGACCCAATCGATTTTTCAGAGACACAGAACAATGAGGTGGAGTCACCTGTCTGCAGTGCTGTGGCCCTTTCCTCCCTGGACCTTTGAAGTCCCCGCGAGGCCGCTACACCTGCCGCGGTGGGGCCTGGCCGCGTCCCGCAGACGCACACCGGAATTCCCACCCCTTTTCTGGGTCTTCGGAAATTGGCTGTGGGTCCGCTAGCCCACCCCTCTTCTCGGACCTGCGAGGAGGGCTGTGCGCATGACGTACCCTGCAGACGCTGAGATGAGGGGACAGGAGCTGCGGGAAAGCTCTGCCCGGGAACCCTTCCTGCCAGCTCCAGCCTGTGCCAGCCGGCCCCGACTCACCTTGCTTCCGACGCCCCCCTATTCCGCGGCTGCTGGTACCGCGGCCGGCAGGTGAGAGAGGCCAGGCCTCCTTCTGTGCAAGAAGCCTTCGTTCACCCATTCCACAGATGTTTATTGAGGGCCTACTCGCTCCAGGGCCTGTTCTAGGTGCCGGGCGTGCAGCGGGCCTTTGTTTCCCGGGAGCAGAGGCAGGACCGGGGCCTGAGGAATGCTGCAGTACACCGCAAGGTGAACCGCGCCGTGGAAACAAGAGCGGGGAACAGGACAGGAACACGGGGGCTGGGCACTGTGCGGTTTCCAATATGCCCAGAATAGACCTGACCCAGAAGGAGGTGTTTGTGCAAAGACTTGTCCACACCAGGGTTAGCTGAGCAGGCCAGGGTCCGAGCACAGGGAAGAGCCGGGTGAGGTCCCGGTGCAGGTGTCCTGGGGTCAGGTGGGCCAGCCAGACGGGGCCGGTGCGTGCGGTCTTCCCCTCACCGACCCGGCCCCGCCAACCAGCACCTCCTGAAACCAAAGTGCCCGATGAGAATTCATCCTTCTTCCTACTACTGACTTCTTACCTGGAATCATCCTCTGCTGACCTCCATCAAATCTACTTCCCCACGGGATCTTCTGGAGCACTTGGTCTTTCTTCATGTCTGCGTGGACCCAAGGATACCAAACCAATGGTGGGGTTTACACAAAAACGTATTTAATTTAGTTTTCTTAAATACCTGTCACATCAGTTATCTAGATAGTCAGCTGGTGACGGATATTAAGGAGGGCACGTGTTGTAATGAGGACTGGGCGTTACGTGCGAATAATGAACCATGGAACACTGTATCAGAAACCGACGATGCACCGTAGGGTGACTAACAAAACATAGTAAGAAATAGTCAACTGGTAAGTTTAATATCCACACATAGAAATAACTGTAGGTATTGGAAGAGTAAATCAGGATTTGGGTGGAACCCCGAAGAAGCAGAACAAATAACTGAAATATGGAAGCAGATAGATAGCTTTCAATTTTTAGTAGCGTTCAGTTTAGTTGTTTGCACTTTCATGGGCTGGTCTATTACCTTTGTTAATATTAATTGGATTCCGCCGGTTCATCTTCTAATTCTTGAAGTAAACTTGGAACTGGTTCGTGTGATAATTTCTAACCTACTCCTAAGGGTGTGTGTCATTAAGTTCAGTTAGCACAGCAGAAGACCGTGCTAGAAAACAGATGAAAACCACAGTTTCTTTTTTTTTTTAAAGATTTTATTTATTTATTTGACACAGAGAGAGAGAGATTACAAGTAGGCAGAGAGACAGAGAGGAGGAAGCAGGCTCCCTGCTGAGCAGAGAGCCCGATGCGGGCCTCGATCCCAGGACGCTGAGATCATGACCTGAGCCGAAAGCAGAGGCTTTAACCCACTGAGCCACCCAGGCGCCCGAAAACCACAGTTTCAACAGGAGCCAAGAAGTAACAAAACGGCAGCAGCTATGAAAGAACAACACAGTTTAGAATCAGACAACTGAGAAGGGAAGGCAGAAGATGCGTATTTGGGAGGTCAGACGACTGAACTCAGGAAAGAATTTAAAATACTCTTCAACCTTAGAGAAGCTGACACGGAAGAAGCACAAACAGGACCTTACCTTGGGAGGCACGACCGAAAATGTGGGAAGAGGAAATGGTAGAACAGCCAGGCGAGCAGGACCTCGCGCACACCCGCCCCCGTGCACGGCTGTCCACACACACACCCGTCCCCGCGCACGCCCGTCCCCGCGCACCCCTGCCCCGCGCACACCCACCCCCGCGCACACCCGCCCCCGCGCACACCCATCCACGTGCACACCTGCCCCGCACACACCTGCCCCTGCTCATGGCCGTCCACACACACCCGCCCCCGCGCACGCCTGTCCCTGGGGGAGCCGCTGCAGCTGCCAGCTAGCCGAAGCACAAAGGGCACTTCCAGAAGTCTCTCCTGGGGAAGAGGCATCCCTTGAAGGCACACACTGGGAGAGGACATCAAGCACTGGGCACACAAGCCAGAGGGACCGGCACTGAGGCATTTAACAAAACTGTGAACTTTACAGAAAAAGAAATGACTTGGTCATAAGACAAAAAGACCAAGTCACTTTGAAAGAAAAGAAAATCAGACTATCCTTCCTTTTTGCCAGAAGATAACGGACGACATGTTTAAGATAATCAAGGAAAGAGCACGTAGGTCAGGGACTTTCGATCCTGCCAGACTGACTAAAGTGTCAGCAGAAGGGCTGCAGGCCCGCAGGGACCCTCTGAGCTCGGGGACTCCCTGCACGTGGGCAGCCAAGGGTGCCTTAAGGGCCGCATGTAACTGTCTTCAGCTCTCTGGGTCAAGAGGCACACAGAAGATACTACAAAGATGCTTACTTAGCCACTTAAAATATAAAAACTGGGGCAACTGGGGGGCTCTGTCGGTGAAGCCTCTGCCTTCGGCTCAGGTCAGGATCCCAGGGTCCTGGGGTGGAGCCCCGCATCAGGCTCCCCGCTCAGCCAGGGGTCTGCTTCTCCCTCTGCCCCTCCTCCCACTTGTATTCTTTTTCTCTCACTCTCTCAAAAATAAATAAATAAAATCTTTAAAAAAAAACAAAACCATTTTATT
Source organism: Ailurus styani (assembly GCA_002007465.1). Lineage (NCBI taxonomy): Eukaryota > Metazoa > Chordata > Mammalia > Carnivora > Ailuridae > Ailurus > Ailurus styani. Next base: position 306,939 of record LNAC01001358.1, on the reverse strand, counting down.
TATTTATTTATTTTACTATCTGCCCCTGGGGTACAGGTCTGTGAATCACCAGGCATACACCTTTCACAGCACTCACCATAGCACAAACCCTCCCCAATGTAAATAAATAAAATATTAAAAAAATAAAAGAAAGAATGTATAGGCTGAGCTTTCATTGCCGACATTAGCAACATTTCTGAGACTTTTAGAAGTTATATTCTTTCCTTTACATTTTGTTTTGGTTAACAAATTTACACACATACCATAAAGTTTACTTTTTTTCCTAATAAAAAGAAAGGATCAGGACACAAAACGGTTTCATCACTCCAGAAACTTCCCTCGTGGGGTCAAACCCCTCTGCGCCCCAAACTCCTGGGACCTCTCATCTGTTTCTCTGTGTCTGAAGTTGTGTCTCTCGTGGAATGTCACACACAACTGACCTTTCCGGACTGGCCCCTGGCGCTCAGCGGGGGTCCGGTGTCTTCGGCCCCATCCCAGTGTTTCCCGTGCGGCCGGTTAGCTCCTGGGGACACTCAGGAGAACCCCGTTGTGCGGATGTGCAGCTTGGTCCGTGGGCCGGTTGGGAGCTAGTCAGTCGTTTCCATTCTCGGGTGATCATAAATACAGCTGGTGTAAATATTTGCGTATAGATTTTTCTGCGCGAGAAGCTTTCGTTTCTCTAGGGTAAATGTGTAGGACAGGATCGCTGAATCATATGCTAAGTGAATGTTTAATTCCCAAAGAAACTGCCGCTTTTCCCGAGTCGCTGGACCACCTTTCCGCGCCCACAACAAGGGGAGAGAGCTGCAGATGCGCGGCGCGCTCACCGGAGCTTGCCATCGTCCAGCATTTTTTTCCTCTTCCTTCCCTTTCCTTTTTCCGTTGTGGGTTCTGAGGGACGCGCAGTGAAACCACGTCGTGATGATCACGTGCATTGCCCTCGACCAACCGTGTGGTGCAGATTTGTGTGTGATTACTCGCCATCCAAAATTCCCTGGGGAGGGATCTGTTGTCATCTTTTGCCTTTGTTCATTGGCGTTTGGGACTTATTTATGTATTCTAGATACAAATCGTTTGTCAGATGCCGGGCTCATCCCTTTAGCTTCTTCCTTGTCTTTTCACACTCTTAATAGTGTATTTTGCAAAGCAAAAGGTTTGATTCTCATGAAGTCCAAATTATCCATTTTCTCTTTGATGGCGTGTGCTTCGGTGTCATGTCTAAGACTTCAATTTCTAACCCAACGTAAAAAACGTATTTTCTTTTGTTTTCTTCTAAAACTTTCACAGTTTTACATTTTGCATTTAGATTTAGGATCCATTTGAGTTAATTTTTCTTGATCAGTGCGCATGTGTGTATCAACGTTGACCTTACCTGTGATGTCCAGTTGTTTCAACACTGTTGTAAAGACGACCCTTTCTCCATTGAGTTCCCTTTGCGTCCACTGTAAAAATCAATGGGCCATATTTGTGTGGCTCTATTTCTAGAAACTCTCCTTCTTCCCAGGGATTTATATGTCTGTATTTTTGCCAATACCACACTGCCTTTGTTATCTTCACAGTAGGTCTTAAAATCAGGTAATGTGAGTCCTCCTACCTTGCTCTTCTTTTTCAAAATTGATTTAGCTGATCTAGTCCTTTGCCTTGCCATATAAGTTTTATAACATGCTCCTTTTTATCTATTAAAAAAACCTTTCTGGGGCGCCTGGGTGGCTCAGTGGGTTAAAGCCTCTGCTTTCGGTTCAGGTCATGATCTCAGGGTCCTGGGATTGAGGCCCGCATCGGGCTCTCTGCTCAGCGGGGAGCCTGCATCCCTCTCTCTCTCTCTGCCTGCCTCTCTGCCTCCTTGTGATCTCTCTCCCTCTGTGAAATAAATAAATAAAATCTTTTTAAAAAAAATAAAAAAATAAAATAAAGTAAAAAAACCTTTCTGTGACTTTTATTGGAATTGCATTATATTGTGTGGATCAATTTGGGGGATCATTGATCTTCTGACTGTGTTAAGTATTCCAATCAGTGAGGACGTTACTGCTCTTCATTTATTTCAGTCTATTCGTTGATGCTTTCATCAGCACATTGTGTTTTCAGCATAAAGATCCTGTTTGTACTTTCTTAAGTGTATATGTATTTTATTTTCTGTGGAGCAGTTGTGAATGGCACTGAGTTGGAAGCCTTGGTCTCCACATGCCCACTGTTAGTACATAAAAGTATGATTTCCGAGTGTTGATTTTGTATTCTGTGACCTTGCTGAACTTATTTATTAGTTCTGGGTGTCTTGTTTTGTTTTGTAAATTCCTTGGGTTTTCTACCTCAACAATTATAACCCCCGGGCAGCAGCCGTCACCCCCAGGCCGGCTTCCCGGGCGGCGGGAACGGGCGTGCAGCGGGGCTGCCACCGGCTCTCGCGCGAGAGGGCACCTGCCGCAGGTGCGGCTTCCTGCTACGGCGTCGGAAAGGCAGCAGGCGGCCGCCAGGTGTTTGCGGACGGGGGAGAAAATGCACGGCGGGCGCTGCTTCTCTGGCGCCGGCCTCCTGCTCCCCGGGCCCCCGGGTCTTGTCCCCGCGGCGCGCTTGTCCTCACGTGGCCGACCGCGTGGCCGGCCGGGGCGGCAGCCGCGAGGGGCGTCGCTGGGAGCGCGGCGAGGAGAGCGCGTCTGCAGCCCAGGGGCCTGTGGCTCCGGGAGGCGCCCCGGCATCTGGAAGGAACTGGCGCCTCTGGCCCAAGTCGGGTGAGAGCCTGGGGAGTGGACCCCTGGCCCGGCGGAGATGAGGTCACCGCTGCAGCCGGCAGCCGGACGGCACCCACGGAGCCCCAGCACCCCCGGCCCCCGGCCCGGCGGTGCCTCCGCAATCACACGTGGGGAGGGCTGTGCTCTCCCGGCCGTGTTGCAGCGCCCCTCCTCTGCGCAGATGGCGGGGGGCCGAGCCCGGGCTTCTGGGGGCAGGAGCTCTCGGCCTCTCTCGGCCTGAGTGACCGCTTGGGACTTGTCTTTCTTTTTCTTTTCCTTTTTTTTAAATTTTATTTTTTCAGTGATCCAAGATTCATTGTTGATGCACCACAGCCAGTGCTCCATGTAATCCGTGCCCTCCTTCATACCCCCCACCAGGCTCATCCATCCCCTCCCCACCCCTCCATAACCCTCAGCTTGTTTCTCAGGGTCCACAGTCTCTCATGGTTCATCTTCCCCTCCGATTTACCCCAATTCACTTTTCCTTCCCTTCTCCTAGAGTCCTCCATGTTATTCCTTATGTTCCACAAGTAAGTGAAACCATATGATAATTGACTTTCTCTGCTTGACTTATTTCACTCAGCATCATCTCCTCCAGTCCCGTCCATGTTGATACGAAAGTTGGGTATTCATCCTTTCTGATGGCTGCGTAATATTCCATTGTGTCTATGGACCACATCTTCTTTATCCATTTGTCTGTTGAAGGGCATCTGAGCTCTTTCCCCAGTTTGGTGATTGTGGACATTGCTGCTATGAACATTGGGGTACACATGGCCCTTCTTTTCACTCCATCTGTATCTTTGGCGTAAATACCCAGTAGTGTGATTGCAGGGTCATAGGGTAGCTCTATTTTTAATTTTTTGAGGAATCTCCACACCGTTTTCCAAAGTGGCTGCACCAACTTGCATTCCCACCAACAGTGAAAGAGGGTTCCCCTTTCTCCAATCCTCTCCAACACTTGTTGCTTCCTGTCCTGTTGATGTTGGCCATTCTAACTGGTGTAAGGTGGTATCTCAATGTGGTTTTGAAAAAAAATGGGCAGAAGACATGAACAGACACTTCTCCAAAGAAGACATACACGTGGCCAACAGACACGTGAAAAAATATTCATCATCACCAGCCAGCAGGGAGTTGTCTTTCTTCAGAACCAAACGATGTGCTCCTAAACGCATTATTCCTGACTGAGCGAAGCAACGGCCGGACTGCCTGACCAGGCCGTGGACCCCGGCGTGTCGAGGAGAGGTGCAGAGTGACATCCTGCTGAGCCCGACGTTCCTGAAGATGCTTCCCAGAGGCGAGGATTGGACGCCGTAGGATCACCAGGTCTCCTCCTGAAGGTGGAAACGCTTCACGCCGGTGAGGCACAGGATAATCCCAGCACGTCGCCTGCCTCAGGGAGATGGGTCCCCGCTGCTCCCGTGGGCGTTGGCTGCAGAGCGCGTCCCAGGCGGCTCACCCGGCTCCTCCTGGGCGAGCTGCCCGGATGTTCTGGGAGCGAGGGCAGGGGTGGGGGACCGGGATGGGTGCGGCGTCTCAGTCTTTCACTGCAGGTGTGGCTGAGAGCGTCGTCATGATTTCTAAATCCACGCTCCACAGACCGTCGGCAGCATTTCTGCAGTAAGTGGGTCCCGGAGCCGCCGTGTGGTCGGGATGACGGCGGGCCCTGCGGGACAAGGGGCGGGTGGGGCGGGCTCGGTGGTCGGGGAGCTTGGGAAACGGGCCTCCTTCTGGAAGATGCGGGCGCTCTGGCCACAGAGAGACGCGCTCCGCTGCGCTCGGTCCACGCGGAGCCGATGCCCGAGAGCACTGGTTCCCGAGAGGGGACAATGGAGAGCGGTTCCTGGTGCAGGGGTTGGCGTGGAATCGAGTCTGTGCCCGTGTTTCCCGGACACCCGGCTAAATCCCACCGAGAAAGGAGCTTGGAGCAGTTTCCCTCGGGGGAAATAAAGGCAGAGACAGGAAGGTCTTCTCGGGAGAAGAGAGTCCGGGTTTTAGGCAGCTGCCGAGGGGTCATCTCGACCTCGTCATTTCTCTTTCGACGTTTCCCCTTGGAGAGCAGAGGACACCAAGCTTGTGGGCACCTCAGCTCACAGCTCCCAGTCACCGTCTGGGCCGTTCCAGGGTCCAGGGCTTTGGGGCGGGGTGGACGCACCGCTCGGCGCGGGCCGCCGCCAGGGAGGACAGTGTCGCTGCCCCGCAGTGCGGCTCCCAGGGGAACGCGTCTTTCCTCTTAGGTGGCGTGGGAGGTTGTCTCTCGAGGTTGGTTTTCATGGCCTGGCCGTGGGCTCCCTGGGTGTGTGGGTCGTGACGCACGCGTTCTGCTGGGGCTTCACCCCACTGGTCGTACTCGAGAGATTCGTGGGCTCGCATTCCTCGAGCCTCGCTCCGGCCACACCGTGGCCCTCGCCTGAGCTGGGGCCCCACGAACCAGGGCTTTAGGTCGCGTGACGCTCTTCCGCCCGGCCCACCGCACCCCTGCCGTGCTGGGCGCCGGCCCTTCCTCCCGCGAGACCACCTCACTCGTTAGCTCTGCCCGGTCTGAGAAACGACGCATTTCCAGCTCGGCCGGGAGCTGCCTCGCCTGGGCAGCCATGCTCCGGTGGTCAAAGGGAAAAATGGTTCTGGTACTGTTCTTGCAATAATTCTGTCAAAATTAAACATTTAAAAATATATTACTTTAAAATATCTACAAATAAAGACGTCTATATAAAAAATACACCTTTAACTTCTGCTGGACTGCGATGTCAGAAGTCTCAAGGGACTATTTGCACCCAGCCAGTGGAGAGGGCTGCCTCCCAGCTGCCGCGTCAGGGTCGGCGCCCCGGTGGGCTCCCCTTGACCTTCAGGGGAGGCGGTGTTCTCGGGGCGTCTTCCCGTGAAGTCACTTCCTCCGTCATGTCATTAATGAGCGTTTTGTGGACGGTTTCTCTGAGAATGTAAACTTCGCATTCCTCCTCGAATTTCCCATTTATTGACATGTGCTGGTGTGGACCCATGGGCCCGCTTCAGCCCCTGGGTCGTGATCCAGTGCCGTCATTATTCGTTTCCATGCCTGCACCGGCCCGTGTCTGCTGCTTGTGCCCCCTTCACGCGGCCTCGTCGTTCCGGAGCGAGTTCTTCCCCTTCGGGCCCTTCTGCCGCCAGTTCCCAGCCCAGCTGAGAGAACAGGGAAGAACAGGGGAGAACAGCTCGTGGAAACCCGGGTCTGGGGCTGGGGGTGGGCCTGCTGTGGGGACGATGTTGCCCCCGCCACCCAGTCCGAGGGGGGACGCACACGCTCATCCACACCTAGAGTTCTGTCTCTACCGCGATGTCATCTGAAATGATCCATTCACGCAGATACTGTCCGTTCCGATCCTGACCTGGATCTGGTTTTCTCTCTGTCCAATGTTTCTAACTCCCTTTTTCTGACATTAAGAAACTCAGCTTCTGTCATCCTCGATAGACTTACATATTTGATCCATCCCCCCTCAGGTAATTGCTCCCCTGTTTACCGCCTCCCCTCCGCCTCACCCCCAGGACCCGCTCTCCATCTTGCTGGGGCTCTGACAGTCAGTGCCAGCTCGCCCCGCATGGACGCCCCTCACCCAGCTCGGGCCAGGCGAGGCCATGGGCTCCGCCCCCATCGTCCCGTTGGGCCTGGGGTTGTCCACACAGGATGCCCCACTCCTACCCCTCAGCCTCCAGTTCTGAGCTTAGGGGGTCTTCGCCTGCCGGGCAAGGTCCCCTGGGCACAGGTAAGTGGAAAGAAAAGGGATCTGGCAAGGGCAAAGGCCCAGCGGCCACGCCGACGCCCAAGGAGGTGGAAGGGGGCTCTGTGCGGGAGGCATCCTGCTGCGGACCCCACAGTGGGAACTTGGCTGATGCTCGGGTTTGCAGGTAACTTTACCGGAAGTGTGTGCCCCGCCCCACGGCCGCATTCTGAACAAAGACCGAAACACCTGATAAAGAACCAATTAAACCCCGTTTCTTCATCTCTTTTTATAATATGTGTCAGGCAGCACCTAATCTTGCGCGGGGATAGGCAGGCCCCTTATCTTGCCAGCACAGGGAAATGGGCAACCCCTTCCCTGCCAAGACTTTGAACTCCTGCGGGGCGAGAGCCAGCAGCGAGGAAGGCCCGCTGGCCAGAATCAAGGGAATGAAGGAACCCGCAGCTTATCTGGGGATGGGTGACGGGCCGCCCAGGACAAGGCTGGGCTTATGGTCAGCAAAGGGAAGGCCGTGGGGTCGACACGGGCAGAGCGGGCTCGGCTTCGGGACGGGGCAGCGAGGGAGCTGGGGCCAGCAGCACCAGAGACCGGCGGGGCAGTTCGCTGCCCTGGCGAGGTCCCGCGGGGTGGGAAGCCCACGGTGGACGTCCAGAGCCTGGAGGCAGCCTGGCGCCCCACGCCCAGCATGTGGGCACAGGGGTCTGGCCCGCGCGCCTTCGTGCTGGTGGCCTGGCTCATGGGTACCGTCCATTCCCGGATGCTCATCAGCGGGGGCCAGCGGCTCGAGCCCCCTGCCCCCCGGAACAGCACAGGGACCCCCGCGGCCAGCCAGCAGCGGCTCTCTCTGTGGGGCCCCTTCCTCGGCGCCCTGTGGATCCTCGTGGGCCTGTCCTCCCTCCTGGGTAAGCACGCGTGTCGGGGGGGGGTTGCACCCTTGTTCTTGAAACAAGCCTGCAGAAGCGTGTGCTCTTGTTCCATGAGCAGAGGGTTTCTGGGTTTCGCTCATGATTCCTTGAGCCTTGGAAATATCGTTGAGAGGGCATAGCTCTTCCGGAATGGCCATCAGCCTCCAAGCCCCTGCAGAGCGGCTGACAGGCACCGGTCACTCAGGGAGGCCAAGTCCTGGGGCCTGTTGGGCTTTCGAAGGCCCATTTGAGGTGAAATGGCCCGGCTGAGCACACAAAGACACTGTCCCGGTCGCTGCCACCGCCTGATGGAGGCCCCGTGCGGGCGCGCGTGAGCAGCTCCCATGCGTCTGTGCACGAACGTGCACAGAAAGGGTTGTGCTCCCGGCCCCGCGGCTCAGGGGCCCCCTTGCAACTCTCGGCCCCTTCATTTCGCTTCTTTTATGTCGAATATGAAAAGGTCAGCGTCAAATGCCCCGTGTTTTCCTACCTTTCAAATTGGCAGTCTGAATTTGTGTTTATTCCTTCTAAAGCATGTAGCCTCTCAGTAAAATCGCACAGAACGAATGATTCAGGTATAAGGGTAAATTGAATCTGGGGAAAGATAGTATCAAATTAATTAAACACTGACACTGACCATCCAGCATGTGATCAGATTAAAAAGACATGGAGCGGGCGCCTGGGTGGCTCAGTGGGTTAAAGCCTCTGCTTTTGGCTCAGGTCATGATCTCAGCGTCCTGGGATCGAGGCCCGCATCGGGCTCTCTGCTCAGCAGGGAGCCTGCTTCCTCCTCTCCCTGTCTCTCTGCCTGCCTCTCTGCCTACTTGTAATCTCTCTCTCTGTGTCAAATAAATAAATAAAATCTTTAAAAAAAAATAAAAAAAAAATAAAAAGACATGGAGCATATTCAATTATGCCTGATTCCCATGACCTCTTTACAAAGAGAATTGCCGTGGCCAGAAAATTCCCGAGGCCACCACTGTCTGCACTAGGACTGGCTGGCCGCCGGTGTGTGCTGTGTGCGAGGGTCTGGTCCCAGCCCTGCTGGCTGCTGGCGGCCACGTCTCCTTCCCAGTGGTAGGAATGGCTGACCCTCAGGTCGTGTCCCCCTGGGTGCATGGACCAGCGAGGAAAGGAAGGTCCCAAGCACACAGGGCCTGTCGACAGACCAAAGGTCAACCCCACCTGGCTTGGGGTGCAGCCAGCTCCCCAGGGACAGAAACCCCCTGCAAGTGCACGCGTGAGCCATATCTCTCTGCTGGGACAGAAGGCATCTGCTCCCTGGCATTGCAGCGAACGCCTGGAAAGGCCAGGAATTGTGGGGCCAGGGTCAGGGGGGAGCCTAGAACGCCGTGCTGAATGCAGGCTCACAGTGTGGGGCGCAGCCCAGGACACTCCCCGTCTCTGGTCCAGCCCGGGCCGTGTGCTCATGGGCGTGGGACCATTTCATCCACAACCCCTCACCGGCCTTTATGAAATGCAGACAGCACTGAATACCCCAAGTTTTTCATAAGTTTGGTGCAAAATCTAGCTTAAACCGGAACTAGTCTTTATTCCCACTACTGTGAGCATCTGCCAGTGTGTTTGATTTTGGGGTGCTGTCCGGAGCCCACTGGGGCCTCACCTAACACATGCACCGTATTTGCACCGTATTCAATTTCTGAGCCCGGAAGAGGCCCGCATCCCCAAATCACCGGCTGCAAGGGCGTCCACGTGGAGTGCGCGTGGTTTCACGTTCCAAAGCAGTGACCTCGGACGTAAGGAGGTTCCTCGGCGTCCTTCAAGAAGCGGCAGGGCAGGAGGCGAGCCGCAGGGCACCCCCCTTGTAGCTGGTGAGCTTCATCGCTTCCGTGCAAGTGCAGTTCCGCGGGGGGCTCTGGAGCTCGGAGGAGCAGGCGGCTGTGCGTGAGGCCTGGGGCTCTCCGCAGGGGTGGGGTCCCCAGAATTCCCGAAGGTAGCAAACTCAGGCTTTGACATCTGAGGACATCTGTGGGTCGGGCGGACTTTTCCTTCTCTTGCAGTGTGAACCGGCAAACGCCCAGAGCTCGGAGGAGCCCGTGAAACGGGCTTCAGGCTGAAGGACGTAGGAGGGGATGTGGAGGCCCGTGGAGGCAGGGGGCCTGGAGGGTCCAGGCGACCAGGCTCTCCACCGCTGCAGCGGGAGCCGTGGGGTGGAGCTCTGGCCCTGGCGTCCCGAGGCTGCTGCCGTGGCCCTCCGCCGTGGCCCTCCGCCGTGGCCCGCCACCGTGGCCTTCCGCCATGGGAAGTGCTGCCCGTGGCTGAGCCTGGGGGGAGCAGGGGGTCGAGCCGCAGCCACCAATGTGGACCTACCCACGGGAGCAGACTTGGTGACACAGGCCAGCCAGGCCCTGACCACCCTCTCCTTCTGTGTGCTGTGGGGACCCACAAGCCAGGCCTTGGAGGGGGCCTGGGGTGTGCCCGGGGCGGGGGTCTGGCCGAAGGGAAGCTTTCCCTCTAGGGGAGCAGGGACGCAGGGCCGGTCCCCGTGCGGAGAGGGTCCATCCGGCAGAGAGGCACGAAGGGCATCGGCCCTGGCGCCCTGACCGGGCGATGCTGTGCAGGCAGAGGTGGCCGCTGGGCGGCAGGCAGAAGGAAGTAGGCAGCTCCAGGTCACAGGGTCCATTTACACACAGCATTCGTTTGCCAGGGGGGACCCTGCTGGTGCTGCAGAGAAGCGGCAGGAAGCACAGGTGGGCCTGGAACAGAGGGATGAGGGCATGGGGGCAGCGAAGGCCCACGGTCAGTGGCCTGGAGGCCGTGCTCCGGGTGGTCAGGGAAGAGGAGGCTGGCAGCGGCCAGTGCAGGGGAGGGTAGGACGAGGTCTGGGGTCAGCGTGGGACGGAGGGGCCCAGGGGGCAGAGAACAGGGCCCCTGCGGGGAAGAGGTCAAGGAGGAGCCATCCAAATCCAGGGGCGGTCTGACAGGGATTGTGGCCAGGAGCGGAACTCCCAGGAAGGGGGCATGGCCTGGCGCAGGGAGGTGCCGTGTCAGGCCAGGTGAGAAGCGTCCACGGGCGGCGGAAGGGAAGAGGGGTCTGGAGGGGAGGAGGCGAGCAGAGCAGGGGCACACCGGGTGTGAAGTGAGGGGCGGTCGAGTGCAGACGGAGCTCGGCCAGGGCTGGTCCTGGAGGTCCAGGCAGGGAGGAGGTGAGGCCCCGAGAGCAGGCAGGGAAGGCGACAAGCCTGTCATTCCAGGGACAGGGCTGCGGTGCAGGGGTGATACCCAGGAATCTCCACCAGGGCTTCCCACCTTGTGAGGCTGCAGCCCACTGACCACAGCCCCAGGCAGCACGCAGGCTCGGGGTGCGCACTGTGCAAATGGAGGGCTTGAGCTCAGGCCCTGGTGCACCGGGCGTCAGGGCAGCTCACGTCCCCAGGTCCCTCTGCCTCACGGCCACTGGGCATGGGCAGTGTCCCAGGAACCACAGGGGCGGCAGGACCCCTGACTGGCCGGGCCATCTGCCTTCTTTGCAAGCCTGTGGGTCCCTTGCAAGCTCAGTGCACTTTCGTCGACAAGCCTCACAAGTGTGGGCAACAGTGCTCTCATCTGGAGGCGGGATCATCTGGTTACTTAAGATGCCCCTGGCCCAGCTCTGCCCCAGACTCGTGGGTTGTCTACACAGCAGGCTTTGTGCCTTGTCTCTCCTTATTGTATCAGGGACAGAGAAGACCCTCCCGGTATCACAGCACGTCCACCCCTGTGGGAACACGGCTCTGTCAGCGAGGTGGTACCGAGCTGTTTCCTTGCCTACAAAAATAGCATGATCATATCGCCTGCCTCACTGGGTGTGATGGAGATGAACAGATGAACCGCCGGCCGGCATGCGGTACCGTCCCCACAGTGTCGGTTGTCATTGCTACCGCCTCAGGGGGAGAAGGTACGGATACCCTGAGCAGTGTGGGAGGTCTGTGCAGGGAAGGGGAGTCTGTGCAGGGAGGGGTCTGTGCAGGGAGGAGGTCTGTGCAAGGAGGGGTCTGTGCAGGGAGGTGTCTGTGAAGGGAGGGGTGCCTGTGAATGGAGGGTGTCTGTGCAGGGAGGGGTCTGTGGAGGGAGGGGGTCTGTGCAGGGAGGGGTCTGTGCAGGGAGGGGGTCTGTGCAGGGAGGGGTTCTGTGCAAGGAGGGGTCTGTGCAGGGAGGGGGTCTGTGCAGGGAGGGGGTCTGTGAAGGGAGGGAGGTCCTTGCAGGGAGGGGTCTTTTCAGGGAGGGGTCTGTGCAGGGAGGGTCTGTGCAGGGAGGTGTCTGTGCAGGGAGGAGGTCTGTGCAGGGAGGAGGTCTGTGCAGGGAGGGGTCTGTGCAGGGAGGGAATCTGTGGATGTGGGAGGTGTGAAGGTGGGTCATCTTTGCAGGTGGCAGGTCCATGCAGGTGGCTGTCCTGGGTGAGTGGGTGGTGCAGGCAGTGGGGCAGAGGGGACGCTGACCACGGAGGCATCGGTGTCCCTTTCTTCCGGTGGTGCTGTGACCCCTGCATGTCAGCCAGGCCATGACCACTGGGTGTTGTCCGGAAACCACCGCACTGGCCTTGACCGTGGCCAGCTGAGGCTCGGGGAAGCCGTGGTTGTCCAGCAGGTGGCAGGCCCGTCGCTTCCTCACGGGGCCACCAGTCTCAGAGGTCCAGCCGTCACTTGTGCCGTCTCTGCTCCGCGGGACAGAAGGGACCCTACTGACCCGATCTCTTTCCTTTTCCTTGGGAATGTATCCTCTCTTTTTGTTTATTCTCAAAGCGTCTCTTTTTTTACTCAGTCGGAATTAGGGGTACTTTAATCCAGCAAGCAGAGCGGCGAGAACCCCAGACAGAGTGGCTCCTGGGAGCCAGCGGGGCCCCTGGGAGGGGACGGGGCAGCCGCTAGGGGAGCCGTCCTCTGAGGCCCCGGACCTGCTGCCCTCCAGGGACGTCAGGGGAGGCAGGTTGCTCTTCCTGCAGGGGTGCAGCTGGGGTGCCCTCCTGCAGGCCGCGCAGTTCCTGGGAGGCCTCCCGGGGGCGGTGTCAGCTGGGCAGAGGGGTGCGGGCCGCCGCTCCACGCAGGACCAGCCCTCCCCCGCGCTCGCCCGATGACATAGGACAGCGGCTGGGGGGCGGGGGGGCCGCGCCCCTCCGGCCTGGCCAGAAGGCTGGCCCTCCGGCCGTGGGCAGCCCCGCGCGGCCAGGGGGAAGCCGGGGGGCCTCTGAGCTCAGCGGTGGGCGCACCTGCCGGGGGGGCTGGGGCGCCGGCTCCTGTTTGTTTTCTGTGTACGGCCGCCTTACTCTGCGCTCAGCGCAATCTTCCCAGCTGCCCGGAATGCCTCGGGGAAGCAGGTGGGCTGGATGCCCTGAGTCCGTAAGATGGAGAGGCTGGTGAAAGGTGAGGGCTGCTTACGCCGCTCGTCATAACCAGGCCGTGCGAGTGCGGGCGAACGCCGGGCAGGAGCCACCGTGTGCCCCGAGGCGCCCTCGGGGCTCTCGGCCTCGGAGCTTTCTGGTGAGGACATGCTGAGAGCCTTGCGCGCAGGACTCCGCACTGAGGAAGAAACGTCCAGAAATCCCAGAACCAGACGCCCCTCCCCCATTACCGAGCTCCCGGACGGGGCCTGTGCCTGCCTGTGGCCGCAGGCTGAGCTTAGGCTGCAGGGCGGGGCCCTAACCCTAACCCTAACCCCCAAGAAAGACCCCTGTTGGGAAAGACGGGCTGCGCACGGGGCCTCGCTCTTTTCGGGCACCTCTGCTCAGACGCTTTTCTCCCACACCCTCCAAGTTCCCTGCCTCTGAAGGTGCAGCCCCTGGGCTCTATTCTGCTCGAGTCCAGTGCCTCCCCACACCCCACCCGGGCCACCCTCGCCCCCTGCTCACACCGAGGTCCCCCCATGTGCCCCCCCGGGCAGCCCTTGTCCCCTGCTCACACCTGGGTCTTCCCCACACCCCCCCGGCAGCCCTCCCCCCTGCTCACACCCGGTTCCCCCCACGTTCCCCTCCCCCGGCAGCCTTCGCCCCCTGCGCACACCTGGGTCCCGGTTCCACTTGTCACGAGGAAGACTTAAAGATGTCCGCACTTTGTCCCAGACCAGCAGCAGTCACGTACTGTGCTGAGTCAACCAGCTGGAGACCACCCAGAACTGAATATCACCTGAATTTAGAGGTGATTTTTATAAGAACTAGTGTAAAAATTTCTCACTCATCCACTTTTTATTCAGTAGCATTACCGAGGTACAGCTGACACAGAATAAACTGTGCACAGTGTCCCTGCGATGCATTTGACATGTGTCTACACTTGTGACACCACCACCACCACAAACCAGATAAGGAACACCTCCATCACCCCAAAGATCCCTCATGCCCCTTTGTCACCCGTCCCCACACCCCAGCCACATGCTTCAGGCTCCAGCAGCCTCTGACGTGCTTTCTCACCACTGATGAGTAGGCATTTTCGACAGCTTTTATACAAATGTATTAATACAGTAGTTACTTTTTTTGGTCTGGCTTATTCCACTCTGAAGAGTGATGTTGAGATTCACCTATGTGTCTGTGTGGATCAAGATTTCACTTCCTTTCACGTTTGGGTCGTGACCGTCTGTGGGGATTTACCACGATGCTCAACCCACTGCCGTCCATGCACATCTGAATTGCTTCTACTTGGGTATTAATTTAGTCACTCCAGCCTTCTTTGGTTAGGGTTGGCATTCTGGAAACTTTCCAGTCTTTAATTTTTAGCATATTTGTCTTTATATTTAAAGTGGGTTTTCTTGGGTACCAGGGTGGCTCAGTCGGTGAAGTGTCTCCCTTCGGCTCAGGTCACGATCTCAGGATCCTGGGGTTGAGCCCCCGCTCACACCGGGGAGGCTCCCTGCTTGTGGGGAGTCTGTTTTTTTTTTTCCTTTCCCTCCCCCCCACTTGTGCTCTCTCTCTCTCTCAAATAAACAAATAAAATCTTTATAAAAAATAAATACACGGGGTTTCCCATAGGGAGCAGTCAGGTCTCGGTTTTTCTTTTTTCTTTCCAATCTGACCACCTTTGCTTTTTGGGGGGTATTTAGACCATTTATATTTAATGTGATGAGTGATAAAGCTTGGTACATCTACCACTTTTCTATCTGTTCCGTCTATTTTTTTGTTCCTTTTCCCCTGTTTTCCGTAAGATTGTGTTTTGTTTGTTTGTTCATTTTCATTTAATGTCCTTTGTAGGATTTTTGGCTGTTTCTCATTGTTGTGTTCCGTGGTGGCTTTAGGGTTTATGACATACATCTTTACACACCCTATCTTCAAGTGATATTATGTCAAGCGAGACCCTTACCACACTTACTTCTATGTGCTACTTCTAACATACACTTAGTTCAATGCATTATAAATCCTGTAATACATGATTAATTTGTCTCCCATATCTCAGAGATCACTCCTCTATGTTGCCTGATGTACAGTGTCTGGAAAATCTTTGTTTCATATGGTATTTCTGTGTTTTTATTTGTTTTAGGCAGGTGGTAAATCTGGTCCCAGGTACTCCCCTGGGGAAGGAGGAGGGGAAGTCAACACAGTTTTAAAAATAACGTTTGTAAGCCTTGCATGTTTGCTGCAGAAAACATTGACAGTTACAGAAAAGTAAGTTAATAAAACCCATCCTGAACCCCACTCGCTGAGCACTGTTAAGGCCGGACCACGCCCCCCCCAGTACTTCCTCTGTGCGTGTCCGTGTGTGACCGCCCCTCTCTGGCAGTTGCAAGTACGGCGTATGACGTGGGCCCCGTCATTTTCTCCTAACTTCTCACAGTGAACATTTTCTCACGTCATTAAAGTTCTCCGACCTTCTAGAGGAAACACAGCACTCGTTATGTGAATACACAGTAATTTATGTAATGAGTCCCCTTGTTCACATCATGTCACACCATCTCCACGATTTTGCTTGCTGAAACGCATTTTATGGACCCAAGTTTGTCTTCACGATTCAGTTTCCTCCGGGCAGATCCCTAAAAGTGACATGCCTAGATTAAAGGAGCACAAGGCTTAACATAAAAAAAAAGTGTGTGTGTGTGTGTGTCCGTGTGTGCATACATTGTGTCTGTGTGTGTGAGTGTGCATGTGTGTGCATGCGTTGTGTGTGTGTTCTTGGGCATCCATGTGTGTGTCCACGTGTGCATGCGTGAGTGTGCATGTACACGTTTGCCTATGCGTGCCTGCATGCGTGCCCATGTGCCCGTGTGTGCGTGCGTGTGTGCGTGCGTGTGAGTGTGTGCGTGTACACGGTCAGGGTGCAGGAGCCCCAAGTTGTCTCCCCAATACAGATAGTGCAGGGACCACTTCTGGACAAAGTGATGGGTCCCAGGGCTGCTCCAAGTGGCGTTAGGGGTTCGAGGCTGTTTGCTGGGTCCGGGTGAGCAGATCTGAACTCACGGGAACTGTCTCATAGAAACTGGGCCCCAAAGACAGGATTATCCTGTGGCGGCACTATCGTCGGTGTCAAGTGGATGTTAATTCTCTGGGGAGGTGGTGTGTGCTTCACTATGCACTCGCTAAGGCCCGTGAGCCGGCGCGGAAACAGGGAGCCCATCGTGAGCACAGGTCCCGGGGAGACGAGGCCTGTCCGGGGCAGAGAGCTGGGTGCGTCTGCCCTCCGGGCCGCCCTGGCTCAGACCCGCCCAGCCCAGCCCCCAATGTGCGGTGTCTCGGCCCAGTGGCCGGGGGCCAAGCGCTCAGAGCGCGTGTGCGCGGCGTGAGGGGCCTCCTCCGCCCTGGCCGAGCCTCGGGGGAGCGGGGAAGGAGGGGTCTCTCCCGAGCCGGCAGCGCTGTGAGCGCAGAGGCGGGTGGGGGAGGCAGCCACCTGAGCGCCCCGTGAGCCCTGCTGCCCCGCTGCCCGGGGCCAGGCTGCCTGCGGGAGGGTCCCCCCCACAGCCCCCCCCACAGCCCCCCCACAGCCCCGGGGACAGCAATG
>LNAC01001358.1:267959-282602 GCA_002007465.1 Ailurus styani | reverse complement strand
CCCGCCGGCCCTGAAACCACCCTGGGCGCCCTACTTGTGGCAGGGGGGCCTCAGGTGCTCGAGCAGGACCTCTCTCCAGTCTCAGGCCTGAGGTGACCCTCAGTCAGAGACACGCTGCAGCCACATCCTTCTCCAGCCCCTCCTCCCCTCCTCCCCTCCTTCCCTCCCCCAACTCCCAAGCCCCCATTTGCCCCAGCCCTGACCCCGACAGCCCCTCACCGCCCCCAACCCCTACCCCTGCCTCCAGGGCCCCGCAGCCCCTGCAGGCCTCCTCCCCGGACCTCCTCCCAGCCCCTGCCGGCCCCACACGCAGGCTTCCGGCTGACACAGGAGGCAGGCCAGGTTCTGGGTCACCGCTGGGTGCCTTGGGCCTGCTGTCCTTCCTTACAACGTCCCTCACTCCTCAGCTACTCCCAGGCTCCCGGCGCAGCCTCCTGGGCCATCTGCTTCCCAGTGGGCACGCTCCCCAAGCTCAGGGTGCCCCTGGCCTCAGCACAGCTAGGGACGGCCATCCAGGAACTGAGCGCTCCTCTGACCAGCCCCTCCGCATGAGGCTGGCGCCCCTGCAGAGCCGAGGGTCGACTCCTTCCAGGGGGAGTTGCTCTCGGGACGCCTCGGCCCATGGCTCACCGCCCCCCTCTGGTCGCCGTTGCGGTTAGTTAGGGTCATTGGTATCGCTGTGCATGAACTGACAGTGGGATGACTTCAGAGCCGTCGGGGAGACAGGGAGGGAGGAGGGGAGGGACTCAGAGGGAGGACCCAGAGCCCAGACGTGGGCTGGAGGGGAGACGGACCTTTGGGGCAGCCAGCAAACACAGCCCCAGACAGCCTCTCCGCCTTTGCTCCTGCTGCTCTCAGAAGGGAGGCCCAAGAAGTGTCTGGAACAGCTGGCTGGGGAGGGGGGGTGATAGGGGCTCGGATGGGCAGGGGAGGGGAGGGCCCAGGGGTGGTCGCCGCCCTGGCCGGTCCAGCCCTGGGGCCTGAGTCTGGCGTGCCCTGCGGCTGCCTTTGCACAGAGGCTGTGCGAGGTGGTCCAAGGCACCCTCTGCCCTAAACAGCCACATAAACATTAATTAGCAGAGGTTAATATATAATTCTGCACCCAGTGGGGATCCCGCCAGCGCCAGGGCTATTGTTTGATAAGGGTTTAATGAGAAAAAGGAGGGAAAGCTGATAAGAGCCGGCTCTCTGTGAGCGGCGTGAAGGTCAGGGTGGGAGGAGTGGGCGGGCCCACAGACGGCCCCCGCAGTGTGGCCACGGCCCGGGCTCCTGTCACCGCGGCACCCAGCCTTGTCCCCGTCTCTGGGGCTCTGTCTCGGCGCAGGGTGTCGTTGGCTGTTTTGGGGGTGATTTTGTATCTACATCCACCGCAGGCTGCAGCCTTGACGATGGGCTTGTCCACACAGGTCACCCCCGGAAGCCCAGGCCTTCCCATCCCCGTGGGCTTCTCCCTCTCGGCTCACAGATAGCCATCCTGGGACGCGAGGTCCGGGGGCGAGTGGGTGGGCACAGAAGATTCCCCTCCTGCCCACAGGTGAACGTGGCACAAGCATTTGGGGTTTGAGGTGAGAACAGGCTATGCCATAGAGAAGGCTCACCTCCCGGCCTGTCCCAAGTTCGGGGGATGTGGCACACTGCCCGTTTATGGGCCTGGCTGTCCGCAGGGAGCGGGATGGTGACTCAGTGCTGACACCTGCTCTTCCCCAGAATAACCCTCGCAGGCGGGGCAGGGCATGGCAGGTGGGGCCCCAACCTTCCGAGTAAGTAGGAGAGGAACCACGGAGGGGCCCTCTCCCCAGCCCCGCCCTCACCCCTGGCCGCTCCGTCCACACAGGACTCTGTGCCAAAGCCAGGAGCCCTCTCCTGTGTCAAGGCCACGGCTCAGCCCTCACCCTTCCGGGAGGCGGGCAGGGCTCCCCGCACCTCGGTGCCCGGCCCCCTCAGAGGAGCTGACACAGGAGGGACCGGTGGAAGGTGCTCCGTGAGCACGTCCGTCGGAGAACAGTTGGTGTGCACTCGTCCACAGGTGAACCCCAGCCAGGGCCCTGCTCCAGGGCGCAGATGCGCCAAGCTCGTCGTCCCCGGCTGTGGGGCGCACGGATGCACTGGCTTTGTCTCCGAGATCTGGTCGCAGTTGCAGGGACAGCGTTCCAGACAAATGTGTCTCGTGAGCCGGGCCCCGCCCTGCCTGCCTTTGTCTCCTGGGCTGCGGCGGGTGGACAGTGCCGACTCTGGAGCACGTGTGGGGCCTGGCCTGGGGGCCGCGTGGGGATGGGAGCTGGGCATGGGGGAACCCGCAGCCAGACCCCAGGACAAAACCTGCGAGTGGGCGTGGTTTCGAGCCAAGCAGGGCTGTCGCACGCATCAGAGCGCACCCCTGGGGCGTCGTGGCATCCACAAGAAAGCGGCGTGGGTGTCAACACGGAGCTAGTGAGGTGGCCAGCCCGCTGTGGGCACCAAGTCAGGAAGCCCCCGCGCCCGGCGGAGCCAAGCCCTGCCCGCACACCTCTAGGTGGCGGGAGCTGGGACGCTCCATGCCATGGGGGTCCTGGGGCCTCCGGGGAGAACTCGGTCCATAGACAGGGCCGGGGGTAAGGCTGAGCATCTTCCCGGCTCTCCTTCTCTGTCTTGGGAAACCTGCCGCGTGAAGGGAAGTGAGTTCCGGGGTCCTGGGCCCCCCGCTGCGGCTGCCCCGAGCCAGCCCTCCTGGCCTCTTTCTTCTCCCAGCGGGGCCTGCAGGCACGGCGCGCGGGGAAGGGCTGAGAGTTGGGGTTGGTGGCGAGCTGCCCGCTCGCAGAACACCTACGACCCAGCGCCATTTGGGCAAAGCGGCCAGCGGTGTGTCGGTACCACCGTTGTTCTTGGAACAGCCAGCCCAGCGTTCAGCGGGGACATTCATTCCGGCTGAGCTCTGTCTCACCTCACGCCCGGGCAGTGGCTTCGCTGGGACCGTCCCAAGTGGCCTTCTGTCCAGACAGACAGCCGCCCGCACTGGCGTCCCCTGATTCTGACGCTGGACACTCCCCTGGAGCCCGCAGGCCGAGTGCTATTGCCACCGCTCTGTCTGACGCATGAGGCACAGAGAGGCCCAGCAAGTCCGCAGAGGCCACGCAGCTGGCCAGTGGCAGGGACAGGACTCCCCAGGCCCTGCCTCCACACGAGCCGCCCCGAGAGGGAACATCCGCGTGCGGGGCCGCGGAGGGGGCCCGGCTTCTGCCAGCGTGTGATTTGTAGGGAGTCGCGGAAGCCTTCAGCTTCCGTGCTTTAAAATGGGATTAGGAGGTGTAGCCGGCGGGGGTCAGGCCAAGCTGCGCCCGGGGTTCCCATGGGTATCAAATGAAGGCAGGGTGGGGACGCGGGCAGGGGCGGGCAGCAGCCAGACCTATTGTTATTTTTCTGTGTGTTGAATACCCGATCTCCAAATAGGGAAGTAGGGAGCAGAACAATGGGCACATTCACTCCCGGCCGGGGCTGGCCAAGTGCTCAGCCCGGTGCCCGCCGGCCCCGCGCTGCCTGAAAGCCCCGAGCCCGGTCTGCCCGCCGGAGAGTGCGGCGCGGTTCCTCGGTGCATTTGCATGAACGCCACGGGCGGTAAATAAAGGCCACCCTGGTCCCAACCCGAACAGAAAAAACGGAGAGGAAAGGAGCCCCGGGTGAGGGTTCGCGCCCGGACGGTCCGCCGCTGCGTGTTGGACACGGCGTCGGGATCCAGAATGACCGACATCCAGCCCCCGGGCGGCTGGACGCTGGGAAGGGGGTGAGGGAGCCTCCTCTCGTCTCGTCCTGCAGAGCTCGTGGGGCCTGCGGGCCTGCCGGGCCCCGAGGACCCCGCTCCTCCGCAGGCGGACCCCGTGCACATGTCCAAGGCAAACAGCCTTGCTTCCGCAAGCAGACCCAGCAAACGCAGGAGACACTGAGTTTTGAAAATATTATTCCTGAAATCTACACTCGTGGCTGGCGTTTGCTGGCAGCGAGGCTGTGCGGGCGTCTTGGGTTTGGGACACCAGCGTCCACCCTGGGGTTTGGCTGAAGCCAGTCAAGGAAGCACATTTGAACGGGGAAGAAAAACCCGGATTTATGTATTGCCTTCCACCCCCGATCTCCACGCCCAGCTGCAGGGGCCTCCATGCCAGGCCTGGCCTGCCCCGGGGGGCCGCTGGGGGCAGGGGCGTGGCAGTTCTGCTGCAGGATTACACTCCATAAACCCGGCAACTCCTGTTTCTGGAAAGAAGTCCCGGGCGAGATGCGACATGGCTACATGTCCTTCACGGGGACAGGTGACCTCGGCCCAGCCAGGCTGGCCCAGAACAGCCCGTAGCCACAGGCGCCTTTGCTGTGCGGCCCCGGCTGGGGGCCTGAGGCCGGGCGGTGGGTTCTGCCCCCCCAGAGTCTCAGGAGGGTGTGGGAACGTGGCCTCCAGGGGCAGATCCAGGATGGAGCAGGTCGTCTCCGGCAGGGGAGGTGGTGGAGGCCACGAGGGGCCCGGCGGGACTCCAAAGCGGCCCCCGGGCTCCAGTCTGAACCTGTGGGGACCAGGAACTCCGAACCCAATGCCCCAAGTGGTCCTCGGGGTGAGGGACTCAACATGCCTCTCCCTCACCTCCTCAAGCTGGCCCTCGGCACGTGAGAGCCCCGCCCAGCGGCTGTGGGCTCACGGAACCCAGGGACACCGAGCTGGCCCATGCACAGGGCAGGGCAAGAAAGAGTGGTGAGGGCCAGCAGTCACCGCTAGCTCTCTGAGCCTCTGTTTCCCCATCTGCGAAAAGGGAGGTGCGGCCCTGGTTTCAGCGTCCCCCAACCCTGCTTTCCCCCTCATTTCACCCAGAGAAAACCCCATGCCCAGCTGCGCTGCACGGACCCCCAGGAAAGCCTGTGTCGTGGCGAGCTGGGGCAGTCTCGGTGCCAGGGACAGGGCCTCTGTGTTCCAGAGCCGTGCGGATGTCCCTGCGGAGGGCGGAGATTCACCCTCACCGCCCTCGGGGACAAGCCCGGGGACGAGCCCAGGGCTGCTGCCCTGTGGGTGTTGGGCGTGAAGGAGGCGTCCGTGGAGAGGCCCTGGCAAGGGCGCTGTGACGGGCCATGAGCTGAAGTCGTGTGTGAGGGGCCCCAAGGGGACAGGCAGGTGTGAGCGTCGGTGCCTGCAGGGCCTGGCCGGGGTCCCCTGCCGTGGCCTTCTCGGCACCCTTGCCGCCTGCGGGACCTGCATCGGGAGCCACCACCCCGGGTTTCCATGTCCTCTGGCCTCCAAGGCGTGTCCCGGGAGGGTAGGGTCCCTCTCAGGGCCGGGGCCGGGGAGTCTGGGGGCTTGGAAATGAGCGTGTGGACACCTGCCCCGACCTCTGACCCTTCCCGAAGGAGGCCGGAGGCCCAGCGCACGCTCCCAACCTCTCCTGGCCCTGCGGCCTGCGGTCAGACGCCTGGGTCTTTAGGGACCGGACAGCCTCTCTCGGGCCCTCTCCTTCCGGTGGGCTGGGCTTCTCCAGAGTGCTTCTTTCTGTTCTGGAGGCCGCTTCTCACAAGGCTCTCGACAAGCAGGTATGCTCCGGCCAGCGTGGACCGACACGGGATGGCCCCCTGGCTGTGGGAGCTGCCCGTGTCGGCAGGACTGGGTGACAGGGACCAGGCGGGAGGGGAGCTCCCCGACCACCCCGGGGCAGGGAGAGGTGCTTATCCCCGGCGGCGTCCAGACCCTCCCTCCCACGGCCGGCTCGGGGCCAGGAGGCTCACAAGGGTCCCAGGGGCCGGAGGTCCCACTGAGTAGCGGGGGGCAGACTGGTGGGACAGAGGCACGCCCGGGGCTGGGGCCGCCTCCTGCCTGCGTGCCAGCGGGTCCCCCACGCAGTGCCGGCCCCTTCCCGCGGGCCGGGGCGAGCCCTGTACCAGAGACATGTGGGCAGCGGGCCCAGGTTCACACACCTGCTGCTGAGCCCGGAGCTGAGCAGGAGAGCGAGTCCCTTTTTCCTGGAAGCCCCAGCAGGAGCGCCAGGCCGAGGAGCACAGGCGTGGTGTGGCCCCGACGGTCCTCAGGGGTGGGAGCGAGCTGGCCCTCCACGCCCTCCTGAGGAAGGCGGGCCAGCTTCTCTGGCGCAGGAGGGAGCCGGCTGTGGGTGCTGGGACCTTGACTCTGTGCCCCAGGACACCGAGTCCCCCAGAAGCCGTTCCGTGCCAGCCAGGTCTTGCATGAGCAGCACTCCCATCTGAAAGGCTAATTTGTGTAAATGTGCGCTCTCCCCAGGAATGTGCTTCGCCACCACACATGGCACGCATTCCTCTCTGTGAAAACTTTCCACTGTCAGGTGGGTGCTGCTGGGCGCGGGGACGGAAGCTCCTGGTCGTTCTCTGGGGAGCCCCCTCCCACATCGGTGTCTCGGGGTTGAGGGGACACCCAGGGTGGTCGGAGCCCTCGCGGGGAGGTCGGGGTCACAGCTGTCCTCGCATGGCAGAGGAGCCTCGGGCCCGTGCTCTGCGGCCCGGCCAAGCAGCAGTGGGGGGCCCACAGCCAGCAAGTTTCTGAGCTTAGACTCCGGTCACTGAGCCTCAGTGCCCACCTGCGTCCCCATGGGGCCCCGACTCGGGCTCACTGCGAGCCTCCCAAGGCCAGGGCCCCACGTGGGAGGCGGAGGACGCTGGTGACATGCTTCCCGCCTGGGGGTGCCACTGGGGCCCGTGACAGGCTCCGGGGCCACAGCGACACGGCAGGCCTCCTGCGCGCCACTCACCGCGGACCAGAGCGGGGTCTGCCGTCCCTGTCACAGGCCGTCCTCGGCGGGGGCAGAACCGTGGAAGTGAGACGTGAGTCTCATGGGACGCAGTGCGCCTGCGCCCCAGCCCTGGACAGACGCAGCTCGGGGTCCAGCCCCGCGGCCCAGACCTGCCTCGCCGCCCACCCCGCCCAGCTTTCCGAGCGCCTTCTCCAACAGCGGGAGCGGGGGGTGCGGGCTTATGACCCCCCATCACAAGGACAAGTCTCCGCCTTGGCTCCTCTGTCTCCAGGCCCCTCTGGGGTGCTTGAACCCAGCGCTCACTTGGAGATCTCCACTTTCCCTAAATCTGGACCTTGCCAACCCGACTTCAGCCTTTGCTTGCACTTCAGAGTGTGAGTCAAAGGACAAATGCACGACGACGTTAACGGCCAATTTTTAGAGCATGCCAGGAGGATTTCCACAGTTAGTCCCACCAGCAGGACTGCCGTTCTTGGCAGAAATCCCCCGGATTCCTTTCAGAAGACACGCTATCAGGAGCGAGTGTGCTAACAAGACTACGTCCAGCCCCGTGAATAGGGCTCATCCGAGAGCACCCAGGGCCCTTGGCTCAGCAGCAAGTGCAGGCTGTCCAGGAAACAATGTGCATTGTGCTTCCCTGGGCGCGCAGCTCCCGGGCTCGGGGCTCCCGACGGCCTCCTAAAGCCTCCGCACACAGCGTATCAGCCCTCAGACAAAGCCCAGCTGCCCGGTCAGCCCTGTCCGGCTATTGTCTCCGGCCTCTCGGGCTGTGGCTTTGCTCTGGGCCTGGCCCGATGCTATTGATCGCCAGGTGAGGTGGGGCTCTGGGCCGGGTGGGGGCACAGTGGCCTTCAGACCCCCGGAAGCTGGCCCACATCCAGCAGCTCGGGGGGAGCCCTGCGGACGACTGCTGCTGACGCGCTGGCTGTGTGATGCCCCCACCGGCAGGTCCGAGGAGCGGGGACCAGGCCGACCTGGCCCAGGTCGGTCCCAGTCACAGCGACAGGGACACACGCTGGTGCACAGCACGGGGTGCAGACGGGTCCAGCTGGGGGCCCTGCCCGCCTCTGCGTGCTGCAGTGGGTGGCTCCCTAGGGGAAACCGAGGCTTGTCTGTACAAACAAGATCTCACCCAAGGCAGGCCAGAGCGTGCATCTTCCAAATCAGGCTTCGGACCAGAGACACCTGGGGGTTTCCAGGCCCTTCTGGCCCAAGTGGAAGGTAGAGGGAGGGAACATCTGAGGTGGATGGGGTTAAGCCATTCCCTCCATCTTCAGTAATGTCTGCAGAGCCGGGGTGCGGAGGCCTGAGGCAGTCCTGATGGCCCAGGTCCTGCTTCCTGCAGCCCAGGCAACAATTCAGTTGGGCGAACGGCCACAAGAGGAAGATCGCAGTCAGGCCCACCGCACGCCCACTCTGAGCACCAGCCAGCCTCCAGAGCCCGGGTCCGCGCCCGGCCTGCACCGCCCACAACCCCGGGTGCACTTCCACACCCGACCAGAGGGCCTCCGTGCACGAGAGGGTGGGCCGCTCCCTCACTCGGCCTCCCGCTCCCCGGCCGGCTCCCAGGTCCTCAGCCAGCTCTCCGCCTCGGGCTCTGGCTGGAAGGACAGCTGCCTTGTCTGCAGGGGTGAGTCCGCCCTCCCAGAGGGTGGGCTTACAGGACCGGAAGGGGAGCTACGAGCAAGCGTCCTTGCAAATGGGCAAACCCACAGACGCGGCAGATCCAAGGCTCCGAGGCCCGCGGGGACAGAGCTGCAGGGGGCCGCTGGGCCTTGGGCGGGGGGGAGCCCGAGGGGAAGAGCCGCGTGATCCCTGGAGCGTCGGCTGAATTCTGGATGAACAATGACTTGGAACGAAGCCGCTCGGGGAGGTGAGCAGGCCCGGGGCGCGGGAAGGAGGGCGAGAGTCGCGGGGTGACGGTCCCCTCGGGCGCCCCCCGTCTGACTGCAGGCTCTCGTCGCCGACACTCGCAGACGGGGGCCCCTCTGCCCGTGCAGACCGAGCGCGTGGAGGGCAAGCACCTTCGTCCCAGGAAGTCTTGGCGGGAGGGAAGCGAATCTACAAGGAGCGCGCGGAGACGGGAACGAGGCACAAAAACGGCACTTGACACAGACAGACGGGTGGCTGCGGGCACAAGCATGGGAAAGGCGACGGCTCGTCTGCACCAAGCGGAAGAAAACCGGGGTGACCGCGGGAACGTCAGAGCAGATGCGAGGCAAGCGTCCTCGAGGTAGAGGGACATTGCACACGGCAATGAGCCAGCTCAGCCTGGAGACAGACCGGTCCTGTTAGCGTAGCTTAAATCACAGAAGCAAAAGCCACCAGGGCTAGAAGGACTGAGCCGCCCGCCGGGACGACAGCGTGGCCGCGTCTCTGTACCGCTGAAGCGAGCACGGACGTGGAGATGGGAAGAACTCGGCAAACCAGTTTGACCGAACGGACAAACGTGGAGCCCCAGTTCCGACCACTGCAGAGCACACACTCGTACCAAGAGCGATGGGATGTTTACCCCAAGAGCCCAGATGCTAAGTCACCGAGCGAGTTGTAACAGATAGAGGAGGACGGACGTCATCCGTGTGGAATCCCGCAGTCCCGGCGACAGGGGACAGGGCCAGCCACATGCGTCTGGTGTGACGCGGCTCGCTCCCGAGCGACCCACGTCAGAGGAGAAATCACAGCAGAAATCAGAGGGTATTTTGACGTGGGGAAGGAAAACCACAGGAGGCACCACAGCAGTTGTCAGACGGGACTTACAGCTTCTGGGGAAAATCATGAATTTAAAAAAAGAGAAACACTGAAAATCAATGACCAGAGCTTCCAGTTCAAGAAGCCAGAAAAAGAACATCAAAATATGAACAAAGAAGGAAAGGAAGAATACAGAAGTGTGTGAATGAGAGACAGAAAGTCAGCAAAACCGAAGTCTGGTTTCGTGAAGAGACGAACGAAGCTGGCGGGCCCGCGGAAACATTGATCACGAATGAGATAAGACACGCGGAAGAACATGAGGCATAGAAGGGCAACGCTGGGGCGCCTGGGGGCGCAGGGGTGAGGCGCTTGCCTCGGGCTCAGGTCCTGAGCCCGGGGTCCTGGCGCCGAGTCCCGCATCGGGCTCCCTGCTCGGCGGGGAGCCTGCTTCCCCCTCTCCTCCCTGCGCATGCCCTCGCGCGATCTCTGCTACTCTCTCTTTCTCGCTCAAATAAATAAAAACTTAAAAAGAAAAAAGAAAGAGAAACATCGCAGCACAGTCTTACAGATACAAAAAGGGCGTAACAAACTTCATATTGATAAACATGAAGTTTTAGGTGAAATGGGCCAATCTCTTGAAAATAAAATTTACCAAAAAGGATACAAAAAGAAACAGAGAGTTGGAATGGTCGTGTATCTAATAGAGGAGTTAAATTCATAATTTAAAATATTTCCAGTGTTCACTAGAGAGCTCTCCTGTATCTTGTGTATCTTTTGTTAGATTTTTCCCTATGAACTCTGTGTTTTTGATGCTACATAGATATTGTTTAGATGGACTACTGTTTTCTGAAAAGTTTGAGGCAGTGTATAGAAATAGAACTGATCTCAGACTCTTGGTTTTGAGGCCAGCAGCCTTGCTGACCTGACTCTTGTTAATCCCACTCATCTGTGCACAGGGGCCCTTGTGGTGCCACCTGCATGTGCCCAGAAGGACGGCTTTGCTCCCCTCCCCCGTGCATACTCCTGTCCTGTCCTGACCTGTGTCCCTCTGATGTCTGGAGAGCTATGGATCAGCTGAAGGACATCGGCTTCCATTCTAAGTTCGTTAGGAGTTTCTCTGCTTGTATGTGTTGTCTTGAGCAGATTTTCAATTTTACCGAAGGCTTCCTGCCCCTGTGGGTACATCACTGAGCTTTCTCCAGTCTGTTCGCCGAGGGACCACAGGAGTGGCTTTTCCAACATAAACTCCACCCTTCTTCCCCGACACGCTCCGCTCGCCGGGTCCCCGTTACCTTCCCTACACAGTTCTGGGTTCAACTGGGAACCCTCGCGTTTAGGACGGTTCCAGTTTCGTTCCCAGACAGGTGGGTTTCTCGGCGTAGCTGGCAGCCCTCGGGAGCAGACTACTTACCGGGCTCTGGGAAGTCCGAGCCTGTGACCCCACCAGATGGGTGTTTGTAGGGCCTCCGAGAGGACTCGGGGTCCGTGGTCTGGTCTGGACCTCCGGCTGCAGGTGGCATGGCGTTCCAGGGCCGTTTGTGGGGATTCATACAATCACAGCTGATGGACAGTGCGGGGATGTCAGGGGGAGCGGTCCATGGTAGGGCTCCCTCCTGGAATGGGGGTCCTGCTTCCAAAAAGAAGGGGGGCGCCTGAAACCCTGCAGAGGAAGAGGCAGGGCCCAGAGACGAGGCTCCCACAAAGCGGGTCACCTGTGTCCAGGGCTACCAGGTTGTGGCCAGAGTCTGTGTGAGGTCAGTGGGCAGAGGCCGTGGGGGGGTGGCAGGATCAGGTGTGGTTGGGGGGAGGGGCTCCTGCAGGAGCCACTGTCACGGAACACGTCCCCAAGAGCCAGGGAAGACAGGCCTAGGCCTCCGACCCGGCCAGGCAGAGTGGCGTGGAGTGGGACGTGGAGCAGGGGTGCAGGGTGCAGAGGGGGTCCCCAGCAGGGTGTTAGGGTGCCGGGGAGACAGGAACCTGGGACCCTGGCGGGGGTGGAGTCCTGGGTGGCACTGGACGTTGTCTGTGCCGGTCCTCCCCCTGACTCCCAGCCAGCAGTGTCCCCAGATGCTCCTCACCTGTGGGCTGGGTGTTAGGGTCCACAGGCTCTAGACTCACCTGGAGTCCCAGAGGCACCAGCGGGCCAACCACAGAAGAGTGGTGGCTCCAATTCATCAGAAATGCAATTTCAAACCAGCGATTATAGAGAAATGGTAAATATGCCGTTGAGATGATTGTGATTGGCTCCCAGAGGGGCTGTGTCTGTGCAAACGGCACCGGGCACACAGTAGGTGCTCAGCAAACAGAGGGCCCGCACAGAATTACTGGCTTGGAGGGTAATGGCACAGGTTCCCTTCCCTCCTGAGGAAGAGCTGGCGTGTGATTCCTTGGGGTATAAAAATCGGTCTGTGGGGGGTGAGGAGATGCGGGTTAGCATTAAAGTTACAGTAAACACTTAATGTACCTCTTGGGGTGTCCGCGAAAGCGCAAACAGACTCAACACCTTTGTCTCTTTATGCACACGATGTTTTCCTAAGCCATAGGAATGAAATTCATAACCGGAAGTCACTACGAGGGACGAGATGTGACGTTTTTCACTTCTGAGTTCGTACTTTGAAAGTTCAGTTGCTCACAGCAGCGTGGGCAGCCAGCAGGGTTTTGGACTGGTTACGTGCATTATTTAACTGTTTGAGGATGTCCTATGGTCATGGCCCTTCTCTGGCAGCTGGGCACTGAATCGTGCCCCCCAAATTCACAAGTCGAAGTCCTCACCCCCACTGGGACGGTATTTGGAGATAGGGTCTCTAGGAGGTGATTAAGGGTGGATGAGGTCCTAAGGGTGGGCCCTGATCAAATGGGGCGGACCTGTAAGGAGGGGATGAGAGAGCTCTCCTTCCGTCTCGCCTCGTCCTTGCTCAGAGGACAGACCCCGAGGACACAGCGGCCCCCTACGAGCCACCAGAACTGGACTCCGTCAGAACCTTGCTCTCGGATTTCCAGCCAAGACGGTGAGGAGACAGGCTTCTGGGGTGTAAGCCCCACCATCCGTGGCGCCGGCTCTGGTGGCCCCCGCAGAGTAAGACACTGTTTGCGCCCGGCAAAGCTGCAGGTGACCCAGGCGACTGGGGAGGGGTGGGGTGGGGAGGGGAGGAAGCCCCTGATGGTGCGGCTGGGGAAGGCCTTATCAGACCGTCATACACACGCAGGGTCCCGAGGACACGTCCCCAGACGCCCCAGGCCCCCAGGTGCACGTGGCGTCGCGGTGGCGTGGGGGGCGCCGGGCAGAGCTCGGCCGGATGTGGGCAGCAGCCCCGCGGCAGCCCCGTCTGAAGCCCCCCCTCGGCCCGAGGCAGGGAGGCGTGGGGCTGTGTGCCCACCCTGCAGCCCCTGCCCCAGGGGGCGCTGACGGAGAAGTGGGTCAGCGGGGCGTGGGCGCCCCACGCCCCGAGTGCACTTCCGCGGGGGACGCGGCCGGGCCCAGGCACCATCTGGCCGCCTTCTCGGCGGCCCAGGCGCGCTCATCCTTCAAATGCCCACGAATCCTGCCACGTAGCCCAAGTTCGTACCACCTCGGGGGCTTGCTGCTGACTCCCCAGGGGGCATCGCTCTGCCTGGTCCCGGGGCACCCCCGGCCACCTCTGCTGCACACCGCCTGCCGGCCGGCTGCCAACCCCAGCCTCCAGCCCGAAGCCCCGAGTCCACGCGGCGGTGCCCAGCTCTCCTGCCCTTCGGACGACTTCCTGGGCCTCGGAAGCAGCCCCTCCAGGCGAAAGGGCATGAGCTCCGAGGACAAGCGGTTGGTGAAACCCCGGCGGGTGCAGTGACCGGAGGGTCTTTGGGCATCACAGCACGCGCCCCTGTGGTGGGGACGGGGCCTTCCTGCGGAACCAAGGGCGCCACCGTCCAAGAGGACCCTCTTCCTAGAGGCTTCACTCAGGACCAACGAGGAAAGAACCGAGACGCGTGTCTGGGCGGGAGGGAGTCCAGTCCTGCCCAGGTGACACCACCTCTGGGAAGGAGGCCGAGAACAGTGCTGGGAGGGAAACGGAGGCTGAGCGGGAAGCCACTCCCCAGCCCTCCACGGCCTGCCACACAAGGCCACCCTGGCGGCAGGTCCCCCCTCCCCCGGTCGTCGGCCCGCTGTGCTCAGCTCGTGCCAGCCCCCGCCCCTTGAGCCCGGCCCTCCTCCCCCTACCGAGGATGCCTGGGCTCCCGCAGAAGCCCGTCCCTCCGGACAGTCCTCCAGGGACACCCGGCGAGGACCGAAGCTCTCGGCAGCACCCTCCCGAAAGGTCACCCTGACATTCGGTGCCCGGCCACCCAGCCAGTTCGCCCGGCTGGGCACCATCTCCGTGGGCCCCTGCTCCACTACCGACGACCGCCTCCCGCCGGCAGGAAGCCGGGGACAGAAGCCCAGGATGAAGCCGTGCGGCTTGCTCCGTCCAGCTCCAGCCCCCTGCACCCCGACGCACATTCCGATATCAGGAGAGGTCTCCGTCTGTCTGTCTGCCCACCTGCCCGCCGACCCTCTGTCTGTCCCCCCGACCAACTTCTCCTGAGCGTTCCTGTACGCCAGGCGCCATTTCAGGAAGGGGGTGCAGCCGTGGGCCCCTCACTCAGGGGACAGACGTTCCCACGGACAGCGCATCGTCAGTGAAACTGAGCGGAGGGCAGTTCGGGAGGAACAC
The DNA here is from genome assembly GCA_002007465.1 of Ailurus styani. NCBI lineage: Eukaryota > Metazoa > Chordata > Mammalia > Carnivora > Ailuridae > Ailurus > Ailurus styani. The sequence goes on along the minus strand of LNAC01001358.1, from coordinate 268,504 downwards.
AGCTGGGAGGGAGGGAGGGGGGCTCCGAGTCACAAGTGCGAGCCGCGAGGTCAGCTACGGGCCAAGGACCTTGGGAAGTAGAGGGGGTGCGGCTGCACAGGTCCCCAGGAGGGCGGCTCGGAGGCCGGAGAGGGACCTGAATCCTGCGGGGCCTGGGCTCTCTGCGGGCTGGACAGGGCAAGTGGCGGGCGCGCAGGCGAGAGGCGTGGTGGCCTGGCCTGCAGAGCGGGGCTGGATTCTTTGGTACGTTGAAGCTGGAGCAGAGAGCTGGGAGACGGCGCTGGCCCCGGGCTGAGGCTGCGGGGTGGGCTCGGGGAGGGGATAGCGGGGGTGTTTGCCTCCTGAGGCCCGAGGTGCCCAGGTGAGCCATCCCGGGGACGGCGCCGGGAGGAAGGGTTCTGGGCGGACATCGTGCTTGGACTTCTGGCGGCCAAGCCCTCAGGAGGAAAGCGCATTCCACTCGTAGCCTCATGGCCGGCTCCGAGGCTAGGGCGGGGGGCGGGGGGGCTTGCAGAAGGAACAGGGCCGCCACGCCCGGAAAGGGC